>JADLZK010001344.1:0-328569 GCA_015847255.1 Hyparrhenia diplandra | reverse complement strand
CGGGCCCATGGTGCCACCGCGGCATCACACCCCCTCAGCTACGTCGCGGCGTCGCAAGTCCGAGATACGGCGGCTCAGATGACCGGACCTCTGGATTACGCAGATGCTGGAGCTCTGTGCTGAGCTCAACTTGGACATCGACCGGGACTACTACATGAGTTCTGCTGCCTTCCACCTCGTTGGTCTCATTGCTGATGCGGTTCATGGACATGTCAAGAAGAAGTCCCCGTCGAGTGGGGCGAGTTCACCCGCCGCTCGCGACATCACGCCGGACCCCCACCTGCGCCGACACTAGGGGGCGTGCAGCGCGCCTTCCCGGGGAAGGCAAAGGCTGGGCGACTACATCGACACCTTCGAAGTCTATGCTACGCGCATGGATTTTGAGGGTCGGCACCACCATGTCGACCTCTTACGTCGAAGGCTGCGTGACGCGCTTTGGGCGGCACTCGAATGGTTCGAGCCCGTTCGATGGAGGAGGCCATCGACCTTGCGCGGCCTGCTAGCGATGACCCAGTGGGCGGCGACAAGCGAGCGCCCGACAGCGGCGCCGACAAGGCCGGTCACCGCGCCGACTCCGGCGACCTCGGCGACGACATCGTGGCTGCCACGGTTGACCGCATGCCGGGGCCAGCGGTGCCTTCTTTGTAGCAATGGGCGACATCGGCGAGTGGCGTCGAGCGACATGATCGCTGAGCTGCACTTGACCCACGGCGACCAACAAGGAGCTCGGGGATCATCTCCAGCGCCATCGGCTGCGAGCCACGGCGCCCGAGTGGGGTCTCCACTATGGCATTGTGAGGTACTTCCACCACTACTACATCCCGGCTGCCCGAGCATCTCCGAGGACTTCTGCTTGGGGAGAACATCCCGTCGCATGGCGTAGGCGTGGGCTTCCACCTCCCCAACCGCCCTTGGGAGGATCGAGGCGTTCCTAGCGGCGTCGCTTCTTCTCGAGCGGCGCCCGAGCGAGCGGATCGAGGGCGCCACCGTCCTCCTCTTCGACAACAATGGCGGCGTCTTCTTCCACATCGACAGCGTCACCGTTGAGTGCGAGCATGGACAAGCGAGATCCAGGTGGGGCCGCCCGTCAACACGCCCGGCGACCTCCTCTACGGCCGCCTCCTGCGACTTCACCTCCTCACCGCCCTACGTTGCTCGCGTCCACGTCTACTGCGAGGCGGCTCCATGCTAAGGTAGCGATCGCCGGCGACCTACACCTACCGTCTCCTCCCCGACCCGCCCGGATGATCGGGCTGTCAGGGACCCTCGGCGCCTCCGTCATGCGCCGTGCATGGCGGAGACGTCCCTTTCGTGCAGCCCGCTGAGCTTCAAGTTCAGCATCTGCGCCCGGCGACCTCCACCTCGACTTCTCCTTCGCCCGACAAGGGCGCCCGATTAATGCGCAGCGGCGACAGCGACAAGTCGCGGTCCTCTCGTCTTCTACGCCGGGCCGGGTGGTCACTTCAAAGGACAAGGAAGCAAGAAATACGTGGGCAAAATGTTCCACGGCGTTCCTAGCTAAGTTCTTCCCCATGGGCAAAACCAATGCCCCGAGGGGAAGAATCGCCAACTTCCGCCAGAATTCAATGGAACCCATCCCGAGGCGTGGGAAAGGCTGCAAGAATACATTCAAGCATGCCCACACCACGGAATGGAGAATTGGCTGGTGCTCCAAAACTTCTATAATGGTCTCACGGCCATATCGGCGGGGCACCTAGACGCCGCCGCCGGTGGCGCATTCTTGTCGCCACCATTGATGGGGCAACAGCCCCGATCGACAAGATGGTGGCAAACCAGAGCCGGGGGAGGACAGAACCCCAGCCAAAACACAAAAAAAGGCATGCATCCCGTGAAGGAGGCGGATATATGCTTGCCGCAAAAAAATGGATCTATTGCTGAAGAAGCCGGATGAGCGCAAAGACGACTCAAATACTCGCCAGCGCCCGCTTTTGCCACGCACTCACACATGACATGTGAGACCTGTGGGTGAGGTTGGCCACTCGTGGGGATAACTGCGCCCGAGACCCATGAGGAAGCAAAGATTTATCAACAACAACGGTATCGCCAACCTCGGCAAAGGGCCGAACAACCAGTCCCCGCCCACCATTCCAAGGTAACCGTGGCTATAATCCCAATTACAGCCCTCGGCCAGCCTTCACTAAAGGACCTGGTGTTGGGCCAAGCCAAGATCAATGAAAACCTCACCAAAAAAGATGAGCCGTAACGATAACATCTTAGAAGGAGTCACAGAAGTCGGGATGGGCTCAACTCGCTATGACAGATCAAATGAATTTCAACAAAATAATTGAAACACAAATATCCCAAATTAGCCGCCGTCTCCGTAATGGTTGGAGAAAAAGCTTCAAGGCAATCTGAAATCCCTCATGAAAACATCAATGCAAGAACCACTAGAGGGGTAGGTCCACTCGTGACCCACCAAATCCCAACCATGTGGTGAGGAAACAAAAAGAGAAGCAACCTGAAGAGGCAACGCCCCGTGCAAATGTAAGAACCCGAAGTGGAAGTGGTACCATTGGAATACACGGATACAACCTACCTACCATTTACCACAAGAACAAGAAGGCGGCGTTGGATGAGCAATTGTTCAATCGGTTTGTGGAAATGATCCAGAAAGTACACGTAAGTGTACCACTTCTGGATGTGCTCCACGTCCCCTCATATGCTAAGTACATCAAAGATATCATCCAGAATAAGCGGCCGTTACCAACAACAGAAGTTGTGAAGCTGACAGAAGAATGTAGTGCCGCTATTCTGAATCGCCTGCCAGAAAAGAAGAAGGATCCAGGTTGTCCCACAATCTCCTGCTCGATCGGAACACAGACATTTGACCATGCCTTGTGTGACTTGGGTGCCAGCGTAAGTGTCATGCCCAAGTCAGTGTTTGACAAATTGAAACATACACATCTGGAGCCAACAACTATGACACTACAGCTGGCAGACTCATCCATAAGGTATCCAGCAGGAATTGCAGAGGACATACCGGTAAAGATCCGGGGATACTTTGTCCCAGTTGACTTCGTGGTGTTAGATATGGAGGTAACAAAAGACACACCACTCATCCTTGGACGACCGTTTTCGAAAGCACGGCCGGGCACAAATTAATGTTGGGGCAGGGAGAGATCCTCTTCAACATTAATGGCAATGAAGAGAAGTTTGAATTCAGGCCCCGGATCTCAGAAGAGTGCAAAATAATCCGGATAAAATATGGGGAGCAAGGAATTAAGGAAATAGAAATACAACCCCCAAAAGCCGGCAACACTCCCAAGGTAGTCAGCACTGGTAAAAAGTGGGAGCAAAAGAAAAAGACAGCTCCGAAAAAAGGGAAAGAAGAACAGAACATGAAGAAGGTTCCCATTTTTACCAGAGGACCAAAGAAAGGAAATCCCCCAAAAGGAAAAGCTCCGAAAGGGAACACCACACCTAAGGAAAACAAGGAGGAGCCAAAACAAACGAAGAAATCCAAATACACTCCTCCTCAAAAGGTGTGGGTACTCAAGCAGTGCAATCATCCGTGTCTCCGTGGATCGGATGCACCATCGAGCAAAGAAATCAGGGAGAAAGTCCTGCTCCACAGACTCAAAATTGTGGGCCCTCTGCCAAAGGTAAAAAGGCAACTACCATAGAAAAAGGCAAAAACAAATAAAGGTATCTACGGGCCTCCAGATAGCTTGTGGGAGGACCCCCGCAGGTATCATTACATTGCATATTTATTTCCATCAAATTTTATTTTATTTTAGCATGTTTAAATTCCAGCAATCTTGCATTCAAAAAAAAAAAAAAATAGAATAAATAAGTAGCTCTTCTTGTGCTTTCATGTCTATACATATGAGCTATGAAAATGTTTAGTTTTAATCCCTTGTTGAAATGATGAATAGTTGCTCTGCCTTATGCTTTGTCTGCGCCTAGTTTATAATTCGAATTTCTCTAAAGTTTGGGTTTAGTGGCTGAGTCTAAAATCTCATCCCGAAAAAAACCCTGATTCATGTGGGTTGCATAAGCTCTATCTAGTCTAGGTTGTTGCCAAGTATGATATGGTACAAATAGATTTGCTATGATTTCGTCCAAAAGAGAGACTTGACATCCGGGAATCTAATTTGAAAGAAAAGAGAAATGCTATGGGCTATGCTAAAAAAAAGGAAAAGAGATGAAAAATGGACATGTGTCCTAGGGCTTAGTAGAGCCCACATCTCCAAAAAAAAAAAAAAAAAAAAAAAAAAGAGAGGAAATAAAAGACAAAAGTCTAGGGCGAGCAGAGCCCACGTCTCCAAAAAATATTTATATATATTTTATATAGCAATAAAGCCCATACTTTCTCAAAAAAAAATAATAAAATAAAATATAACTTAAATAAATAAATCTCGGATGAGAAAGTTGATCAAAAGGATGAATGAAGAGTATTTCGTTATAACCGCTTCTATCCGGCAACCGCCCAAGACTTTGAGAAAGCTAAAAAGCCCCGCTACGATGAAAGGTAATAAAGGGTGAGAAAAAGATGTGCCATTTTATTCAAACTATAGTAGAAAATCTTATTATAACCCCCGGCACTTGTGAAACATAATCGGCATAGTAGCAACTCCCGATCAACAACCAAGTATTTATCTTTTGCTCGAGGACGCGCAAGGGGTAAGCTTGGGGAGTTTGTTGACGGTCACTAACGACATATTTTTCCCACAACTTACTACCACAAAGGGAGTAAAACTATACCTTTTATACTCATATACATTTATTACTAACATATTTCCACTTGTAGTGTTCGAAATGTATTTTGTGGTATTTATAATAAATACAGTGGAAATACATCCAAAGTACGCCATCCCGAAAGCGCATTCCCCGAAGATAACAAGCCCAGGGTGGAAATGGACCAAAACAACACAACCGGACTAGGCCAAGCCCACACACTATGACTTTTCAAGCCCATTCAAGACAAAGACGACGAAGCTCGGACCCGGCCGAAGCCTGGGTGCGGGCGCACCAAAAAGCGCCGCACCCTCCTCGGGGCGGTTCGAGCCCGGTCCGCTCGAGGCGGTACATTAAGTGCGTAATCAGCGGTTCGGTGGTCGATGGCCGGTGTAACGCACTGACGCCCCGCTTAGGTCGGTTTTAGGGGTAGTTAGGTCATTTAGCTCACTCTCTCTTGTGTATAAATACCTCCTCCCTCTCTCTCATTCCACACACCACACTTGGAGTCACCACACCAAAGACACTCACACTCTCTACCTCACTCTCCACCTCCACTTCTTCTTCTTCTTCTTATTTGGCTAGCATTGGAGTAGAAGAGCTACAAGAGGAGGACTTGTAATCTTGGAGCAAAGTGAGCTTTGGTAATATATATCTCCCATGGATCTTTCTCCATTGTGCAAGTTCTATTTCTATGATCATGGTCTAACTTATGAATTAGAGTATAGTCTTGTTCATGTTCTAGTGTTGGTATATGAACTAGCATATAGTTTGTATATCATAATCTTAACGTGTTCATATTTGTTCTTCATCGATCATCGTATGCATAACATGATTATAGATGGGATAACGGTTCGTCGTTCTTTCGGGTTTGCTCTTGTCTTAGTCCGTCCATCCGTAGGGTGGGGATCCTGGGGGGACAAGAGTAGTGCTCGCACGCGGGCATGGTGCCCGTATTACGACACCTTCGAATATGAGAGCATGCCACGGTCGTGAGGGGGTAGGCGGCGGGTTGTGACAGCCCCGTCCGTCCCCTTGTAATCCCTCCACGTTCGCATGTGATGTAGGAGTTCGTAAATGCTTCCCATTGGGCTGGATGGTACCGGAAGTCTCCCCAAGTTATCCTAGACATAACCATGCTCATATCGTGTTAGCATATGATCCTAACTATTCATTGTAAGACCATGACTAGAATACATTAGATTACTCCATAGGACATTCGTTTATTCTTTATCTATTTTCTTTATCCTTTTCCCGGTGGATTCCAATGTGTGTGTCACACTATCTATAAACCGTATTGCTTACCCCCTCGTTATGATCAAGTTGGTCTTAGCGTGCACACATTTCATCATCCGTGATGCCATGCTACTTCTTATACAACATGCCTTCCTTTGGGAAAATATAAATAACGATACCCCTCGAATACTTCCGGGTGAAATGCTACAATGATAGATCCGTGCGCTTGCGGATGAAATATCAACTACGGCAAGATCTATCACCGTTGATTGAAAGTGCGTTATCACCGACACGGTGGTTCCACTTAGTGATATCGACGGCACATTTCCTAGCGTCGCCATTAGAGATGGGTTCTAAACCTGTTTCTAGTGATTGCACTAAGAAATGTCACAAAGCATTTCTCGACGCCGCTGCCGGGAATAGGTTTCATATCTATTTTTAGTAACGACGTTAAGAAATGCCAACAATGACCGCCACCCGCGACCATGCAGCCATGGCCGCCGCGAGCACCTCGGCGTTGCTAGCTATGCTTGTGCCGTTGACGGCGCCTTGGAACGCTGCCGTGTCCGCCGGTTCACGCCGCCGCGTTCAATGGTTCTCCACGGCGGCAACCCCTCTTGGACCCGCCCCCGCATCGCTCGAGTCTTCGGCGTCTACACCGCGTTTTCGATGCTTTCCATCCCGCCGATTTAACCTCGGCCGGTCCTCGTCGGCCGGAGTGTCGCTGCCCCGCCCGCCGTGCCGCCCCGCTACCGTCGGCGTCAAACTCGGTACCGCCTAAACCCGCTCATCCGATAGCAAAGATAGGAACGCTAGGTTCTCTGGGGATCACGGTGGTGGTCCTCACGTCACTAGAGGCCTCATCTCCGGTGACATCCGCGCACGCCGGTGTGCCGCCATCACTACAAGAAATCTGACATTCCAAGACAGATGAATTTTGTCATGTATAGCCCAAAACTGTCACAAAAAGTGCACTTATGACGGAATCCGTCCGTCATGGCGTCCGTCATATAATCAGCGTCACAAAATGTCTCGGCGTGGACGGATTTTGGTGTTCTCACACAAAACATCAACACATTTAGTGACGCTTTTGTCGCCATATAATACTACATTTTGTGACATGGGTCAACGCGTCTTGTAATACAATCTTGTGTCATATATAGTGTTTTAACCATGGTTAAGAGGTCGGTTATGCTAGTTTTTGTGACGATAAGAACCTCGTCATGTATAGATAGTTAACCATGGTTAAAAGCGTCACATATTGTGAGGCCCCGCATCTAGGGTCCAGCCCATATTAGGGGGCCCAACCAAATTGAAACAATAATAATAGGGATAATAATAAACCACAAAACCAATTATATTACCATAATGACCATACAAAAAGTGCTTGTTCCGAACACATGTTTCATACAAACATATAACAAAACTTAAAAGAAAAATGACTCAGCCAACTAAATAAATTCCAACATCTAGGGCCAAGTTGTAGCCAACTCCAAGCACCAAGTTCCTGCACCATACAAAGTTCCAACCCACCAAATAGCCATTGCAAGTTCAAGCCGGCCAGCCATTGCAAGTTCCAAAAATGCTAAAGACAAAAACAAAAAAAAAAACAAAATAATGAAGTCACCAGGGAAAATGTACTATGCAAATAGTAACTAATGGAATCACACTTTTCATTTGATGGCATGAACTCATGTAACTCTAAAGCAATTTTCCAAAGTAATGAAAATCAATAGTATATTTTAATCATGTCAAAAAGAATCGGTTTCGATTCCTAGTGCTACAAACCAACATATCTATCATCTATGAATGTACTCACCTTGCAAATGAATGTGCTGACTTGTAGCCACCATGTACTCCATATGTCATCACCATCACCTCGATACGCAATGGATTACACCAACAAAAAAAAATATAATCGATAACTAACCAAGTAATAGTGACAATTAGACAAGAAACAAAATGATAGAGTAGATCAACAAGATTACGGATGATAGGATTAGGAAAAAAAGGTAGGATTAGATATTGATAGGATTAGGTATGCTAGCCTCAGCTTGAATAGCCATAACATTCGTGCTCACATCCATCCCCGCCATCACTTAGATCAGCTCTAGTGTTGCATGAGTGGACGTTAACCACGGGTTCAATGGCAAATAAGTTCGCATCATAGGTCTAGTAATTTCACTCAATATTGTAAAGGCCTCAAGATATGAATAACACCCATAAGTCAACACATGTCGGTACCGTATGTTCGTAATCATCCACTTGCTTGCCGTCGGCTTGAGTTTGACACAACACAATTGTTGCATAACTGCGGATGATGCTAGAACATTCGACATCGACCACGTGAAGACAAAGAACAAAGGTGCTCGTGCATCATTGGCCATAATTGCAAATACGACATCATTTAGGGCATGAAATCATCGAAAGCTTTCAGCCTCGGGCATCAAGAAAGCTCACAGCCCTCACAAGTCCAATCTGGCCGAGGCATGTAAGTTTCTCGATGATTCGATGAACTAAATGAGAACAAACCACATTTGTACCTCACCTTTCCAAATCCTCACAAGCCTCAAAGATAAAGTACCAACTCTCAAGCTCATAGTAGGCATGGAGCCATGGCTACATCCACTCCCGACCATCCGTAATGGCGGTGACCATTCGGTTGCTTGGGAATGGACGTGAGCCATGGCATTATGACTACCATGAATTCAACATAAAGGAACCCTGTGCACCTCGATTATGCATCATTGGCAATAACAGTCTACTCAATTAGATGGAATGTTATTAGTTTGAGAACGCGGCATCGGATTGATAGGATTTAGTAAGTTACTCACCAAGTGACCGAACAGTCTTGTGTATCACAGGACTAGCTGCTGTAAAATAATGTTTTTGAGAAAGCAACATCGGTTTCATATGGGGAAAATAATGATTTGTTCTGCCAAAGAAACCTCTCGATTCTACAAAGCAAGTTAAGACCTACAATGTACTGAAAATTAGGACCTATACTAAAGATCTACAGATAACCAGCCTAATCTCGTATACCCGGGACGAAGATTTCATACCTGAATGGCCACCGAGAACGATGGCGAAGCCGTGGTTGCCACGCAGCAAGATCTTGCAGAGTTCGGGGTCGCCTTCAAATTGATAGGGCTCGGGTGGCGCAGGGTCACGGGAGACGGTGGCCGGAGTTGCTTGCGGGTCGATGCTGGGACGACGAGCGGGGTCCTCGCGCAGGACTCCCGCGCGTGACCCGGCGGCGCCCCACTCACGGAGGAGGAGGAGGAGGAGGAGGAGGTCCGGTAGGTGGCGGGGTTCTGCCGCCCACTACCCCCCGCACACGACGACGGTCCCGCACGGTGGACCTTCTCTTCGAACGACCATGGCGGTCGGCGCCAAAGCCGGGGAGTGGGCTACGGCGCCTGGGAGGGGTGGGTGGCGAGGAGCGTCGGGAAACCCTAGGAGAGGAAGAGAGGAGCGGTGAATAAATCGAGAGGAGGAGGGGCCGGGTAGGTGGGATGATAGGATAAGGTTACGAAATTTTTAGCTGCCTCCGTGAGCCCTTTCTCGCGCTTTGGTTTTGCGAAAAGAGAGGGAGAGGGAGAGGGCAGGGAGGGAGGGTTTCACTTTCATTTGAACCCTTGATCTCATCCATCCAATGGTGTAGATAGAGCTAGAGATCAAAATTTGAAATGGGGCCTTCGGGCCGCCAAGCTCTAGATGGATCCAAATCGAAAAGTCATGAACACGTGTTTTGTAGGTCTCTTCAAGACCTACGTTCGGTATTAGAGTCAAATTTTCAGTTTTCGAACTTCTGGCGGCTCGAATTTTGAATTTTCAAATTTTTGCGGCTCGGGACGAGTTTTCGGGGCCCTAGACGGCCTCCGTTTGAAAAGTCATGAACACGGAAAGTTCATAACTCATCGAGATCTACATTCCGTATTTAGGTGACTTTTGCATCCGAGCAAGCGTTCGGAAAGCGTAGTTCAAAACCACTAGTCACCCACGAGAGTTGCATAAACTCTCTCGTGAGATACGTGGATTTGCGACTAGGGTTCACCAGCACTTCCTCAAATGCAAAAAAAGTACCTATATATGGAATGTAGATCCCGACGAGTTCTATCAACTTCGTGTTCAAAAGTTTTTCATCCGAGGCCGTTTAGTGCTCCGTTTGGCCGAGGTTTGACCAAGTCAAACGTTGGTCAATTTGAAATCGGGGCCTTCAGGCCAGTTTTCGAAGCTCTAGATGGATCCAAATCGAAAAGTCATGAACACGTGTTTTGTAGGTCTCTTCAAGACCTACGTTCGGTATTAGAGTCAAATTTTCAGTTTTCAACTTCGGGGCGGCTCGAATTTTGAATTTTCAAATTTTTGCGGCTCGGGGCGAGTTTTTTCGGGCCTAGACGGCCTCCGTTTGAAAAGTCATGAACACGGAAAGTTCATAACTCATCGAGATCTACATTCCGTATTTAGATGACTTTTGCATCCGAGCAAGCGTTCGGAAAGCGTAGTTCAAAAACCACTAGTCGTCCACAGAGTTGCATAAACTCGTGAGATACGGGATTTGCGACTAGGGTTCACCAGCACTTCCTCAAATGCAAAAAGTACCTATATATGGAATGTAGATCCTGACGAGTTCTATCAACTTCGTGTTCAAAAGTTTTTCATCCGAGGCCGTTTAGTGCTCCGTTTGGCCGAGGTTTGACCAAGTCAAACGTTGGTCAATTTGAAATCGGGGCCTTCGGGCCAGTTTTCGAAGCTCTAGATGGATCCAAATCGAAAAGTCATTAACACGTGTTTTGTAGGTCTCTTCAAGACCTACATTCGGTATTAGAGTCAAATTTTCAGTTTTCGAACTTCCGCGCGCTCGAATTTCGAATTTTCAAATTTTTAAGGCTCGACGAAGTTTTTGGGGCCCTAGACGGCCTCCGTTTGAAAAGTCATGAACACGGAAAGTTCATAACTCATCGAGATCTACATTCCGTATTTAGGTGACTTTTGCATCCGAGCAAGCGTTCGAAAGCGTAGTTCAAAACCACTAGTCATCGTTTTTTTTTTTTTTTTTTTTGCGTTTTCTTCCTAGTCAAATGAGCAATGCATCCTTAATTTTGTGAGAGTTTTCTTCCTGTTCAACGAGGATCCAAATCGAAAAATTTAAAATTAACACAATAGTGTTTTGCCTTGGAATCTAAATTAAATGAGCAATTGACTATGAACTTAGAAACTCCAAATGCAAAAGAAAAGGGGAAGATCAATCACAACAGCAATAATAATATACCAAAGTGAGCTAAAGACCGAATATATATATACGTACTAATACATATTAGTTGTTCTCCATCCCTACACTAGCACTAATATTAGTTGTTCTTCATCCATCCCTACATATATAATAATAAATAGGTGTTTTGCATCCATCCATGCAGCCACATACATTTACTAAGTTACTAACTAATCTAAAGATCAGTCCTGCATCCATCCATCCATCCAGCCAGCAATACATACACATTGTTCACAAAATAATAAGCCCACTAAACAGTGGGCTACCAAAAGGTCGCGCAGGGGTCATGCAGGGGTCTTGCAGGAGGGGCTCCAGGGGGACGCCATCACTTCTTGCCCAGGCGGGCGCCATCCAAGGCCTGCTGGAGGTGGCCAACCTTGGACTTGACGACCTCCAGGTCCTTGTCGAAGGCGTCCACCTTCTTCTGGGTCGGGTCCTTCTGGACCAGTTCAGTGAGCTCGGCCACCTTCGAGGACAGAACGGCGAGCCTCTCGTTCAACGGCTCGATGGCGAGGCGCTGATGGCGCTCATGAGTGCGGTCTTGGAGATCCGGAAAGTCTAAACAAAAAGCAAAGTTATTAGTTTGAGAAAGCAGGATCAGTTTGATAGGATATAGTAGGTTACTCACCAAACACAATGCTATATCATATGATAAATACATAAAGAGACAGATATTATACCAAAAACACATTTCTATATATCATAGGATAATCTAATGACTACATGCTATAAAATAATGAATTTGAGAAAGGAACATAAGTTTCATAGGGGAAAAATAATTTCTTTGTCACTTGTAAAAAAACCTGAGTCCTCATTGGGCTAACAACACCGTAGCCCCATTCCATCCTATGCCATCACTTAGATTA
This sequence comes from Hyparrhenia diplandra, assembly GCA_015847255.1. Lineage (NCBI taxonomy): Eukaryota > Viridiplantae > Streptophyta > Magnoliopsida > Poales > Poaceae > Hyparrhenia > Hyparrhenia diplandra. The sequence goes on along the minus strand of JADLZK010001344.1, from coordinate 316,494 downwards.
GATCTAGTGTTGCATTGGATTGGATGGTCCCCAACGGTGCTGTAAAATCCAGGATGAGGAATGCTTTTCCCAATTTGTACCACCGGGGCGCTGCAAAATCGAAGCAAATCAATTATGTGAATACTGATCAAACACATGCCTCTTAATTTGGTGTGTCCGCTTTTTCTTATATCTAATGACTGCCTTTTAATTGAAGATGAGAAACAAAAAAATGAATGGACAAAGATGGAATATGCCTATTCTTCCACTGATCAGCCATCAGCTTGAGTTAGGGGTTGATTGATTCCTAGCCACCATAATCCTTACACCCTTGGCATGTTGGCATTGGCATGTATATAATCATTAAACCGTTGCATGCATATAATCCTTGCACCCTTGCATGCATATATTCCTTACACCCTTCCATGCATATATTCCTTACACCCTTACATGCCAAACCTTGGTGGGGCACCAAACAACCATCCTAACCCAATTGTTGCTGAACAGTGGTTGATACAAGCATATTGGATTACTGACATGAATAGAGAGATAGGTAGAAGAACTAGTGTTCACATAAAGGCAGCCATCTCATTATTGCATTCACTAAATTATGCACATGGCCAATAACAGTCTACTCAAATTAGAAACTACCAAATTATTAGCCATCTACTGAAATCATTATCCATCATTGGCCAATAACAGTCTACTAAAATTAGAAACTACCAAATCAAGTAGCCATCTATCTATGAAATCATTATGCATCATTGGCCAAATCATTAGCTATCTACCTAATCATACCTCTGATTCTACAAACGAACTACCAAATCAGTAGCCATCTACTGAAATCATTATGCATCATTGGCCAAATCTCTACCTCTGCACTCTGATTCTACAAATGAACTAATCTAGATTCTACAAATCAAGTTGGACTGAACACTTACCTCCTCTCTCGGCGCCGGGAGGGGCCGCTCTCCATGATGGCAAGTCGGGCTGGGAACCGGGCCCGAGGGAGCCGACGACACATGGAGTGCCGCCGCGCGGCGGCACAGCACAGGCAGTCGTGTAGCCCTCAAAGCACTCCCTGCAGATCTCCATCGCCGGAGGCGACGAGTCTGCGATGCTCGCCGGCGCCTTGGCCTTGCCAGCGGAAGCCGTGGCCTTGCCCTTGGCCTTGGCCTTGCCCTTGCTCGTGGAAGCCCCGGCCTTGACCCCCCGATGCCGCGCCGTTGCCCTTGCCCCCCCCCCTTGCTCATGGAAGCACCGCCCTTGCTCGCCGACGTCGCAGCCGTCTTCTTGGTCGAAGACGGCGGGGGTTTTTTACCCGGCCCTAGGGATCTTCCTCCTAGGCGTGCCGCCGCCTCCATAGCACGGGCAACGGCCTCGCACGCTTGGTTGCCCGCACCGCCGACGCCTTCTTGGAGGCCGACGGCTTCCTCGAGGTGGAGGCCATGGTCGGGCGGAGGACCCGTGGCGCGGGGTCCGCCTCGCACTCCACATCCCCATCGCGGGGTCCCGCACGCTCTGCTTTCTCCTGGGACGGACCATGGCGGTCGGCGGCGGAGCCGGGGAGTGGGCTGCGGCGGCGGCGGCGGAAACCCTAGGAGAGGGGAGCAGGTGAATCTGAATCGAGAGGAGAGGAGGGGGAGTGAATGTGACGGTGTGACAAGTGGGGGTGAAAACGCGTTAATGTGACACGGTGAATAAGGAGAGAGTGACTGACAGATGGGCCCACGGTCAACCCGACTCCAGTCTCGAATTTTAACACTCTATACTACACTCTAGACGAATGTTCCCACGTATCGCAATGGTCAAGGCGCGAAACCTCCATCCCGCTCGCCCCGGGTTCGAGACTCCCCGCCGCTTTTTTGCTTTTTTTTTGCTATTTACTTTACGTGACAGCGAATTCGTGTCACAAAACACCCAAATCCGGCGTCATAAAAAAGCCCTTGCCGCATGGGTGCCCAACGCCCACAATTTATGACGAAACGGGGTAGTATAATGTGACGACCATTTTTCAAAGCGTCACAAATAGTCATGGTGTTTGCATTTTGTGACGACAACGAGTTTTCCGTCAGATATGACACATTATATGACGATTTTAGGCCCCGTCATGAGGTCGTTTTGTCATAAAAATCGGTATTCTTGTAGTGCATGTCGAGACCTCCAGGGCTCAAGAACCCTAATTTTTCTTTTTCTTTTTTATTAATCTATGGTTACAACTTGTAACTGGTCTTTCTCCCTCATCGTAACTCCAAATGTGATGATTTTTCTTTCTACAATTTTGTAAAATAATGATGTGTCAAGCTACCAGATTCTTACCGCTAATCCATTCCAAATTGTAGGTCGTTTTTACTTTTTCAACCCTAACTTTGACCACTGTCTTATTCAAAATTTTATGCAAAATATCACTTCTTTTGTTGTGGCATGCTTTATTATCAAATGTTCTTTAAGAATGACTTAAACTTGACTGTTTTTGCACAAATTTTTTTTGAATAAGACGAGTGGTCAAACTTGAGGTAAAAAAGTCAAACGAACTATAATTTGAAACGGACTACTACTTTTGTCACGTTTGGTGGATATTATTTGAAAGTTGAATTTCAAATATTTGAAGAGTTAACATTTGAAATTTGAAGTACTAGTATGGAGAGTAAGATGTAAAACCATGGGGCCATGGAGTACATTATTAACTTAGCGGGTGCCCATGGGGCCATATGGTGTCCGAAACACTCTGCTAAAGTAGTACTACTACTAGTACACATATTGTCTCTCTCTTTTCTCTCGCAGTCTCTCTCGGCCTCTTCCTTCTCCCATACTCCAACTATACTAGTACAAAGAGGTAGTACTACTCTTCTCCCCTCTTCTCGCTCACTTCCAAACTCTTCGAGAACCAAACAAGAGTAGAGAGCGGTCCGACACCGTGTTATGCGCCTCGCCTTCGCCTTCGTCTCCATCCGGTGCACCTCTTTTATCACAACCATTTAGCTAGATTTGGTTTTTCCCTGTGGGTTCTAGAAACAACAAATACGAAGTTTTTGTTCGGTGGTTGCGGATCCGGGGGTCCGTCGTGGGGCCTCCCCGGTGGCGGCTACGGGCGAGGTCGCGCCATCGCCTTGACTTCCTGACCGGGGATCCCGACCGGCGGAGGAGCGCGGCGGTGAACGAGGCGTTTATCGCGGCGTTCGGCCGCTGAGATCTCTTGGTGTTCTGCGCGGAGGCCGAAAAAGATGTTGCAAGAGAAGCACATCTTCTTGGGTAAGCACCGAAATCTAGATTGTAAAGTGCATTATCCTTCCTTTTTTTGAAGGTTTTTTTGAATGGCTCTAAAAGGTTTTGTTTTGTCCTGCACCAAAATCTAGATTGTAAAGTGCATTATCCTTCCTTTTTTTGAAGATTTTTTTGAATGGCTCTAAAAGGTTTTGTTTTGTCCTGCATATCTGTGTGACTCGTGCTATCTAACCTTGTACAACATTGCTCAATAATTTTGTTGTCTTATACCTTTTCCCGATTCATCCTAGGACACCTAGGTACAAACACAAAGACCTACGCGGGAGATTATAAAAGGATGGGGAGGAGGCCGAAGAAAATGTCCACATCTTCTTTGGTAAACGCCTCATCGGCTCATCCTGGTTGAGCTTGGCAACCACCGTGGGCGTGTTCATTCATGAGCTTTGCAACCACAGCGGTGTGTGCCCCCTTTGTCGGCCTACTAGTTCCCTTGCTTGGAGCTCATTCTCCACCTCTAGCTTGGCCATCTTCATCCAAAGGCAACGGGGTGAGTTACCTTGAATTTTTTAAACAACTAAACAATCGATATGAGCCAAGACAAAAAACGTAGACAAAAATGGATCGATGAAGAAGAATTTGTATTTCCACATCGTACGGGGCATCTTGCCGTGAAGAGGCAGCGGCGACCACCGCTTCCCGAATCCAGCCAGAGGCGTATCGGATGGGCTTGAAGTGAATCCACCCCCGGGCTTGCCTTTCTCGGTCGCGGATGTGAAACAAAGCAATATCCGAATGTTGTACGATATTGAAGGTATGCAAGACGTTGATATCTACTCAATGGTGCACTTCTTCATGCATGTAAACAACTATGTACTGATCTAAAATTTGTCCGACACGCTGTTTGCATCCATCCCGAATTTGTAATATTGCTTTCAGTTCTTATCATATCATATATGTTATCCAAATTGTATATAAAATAGTACCATGCTTGCTTACGCCACTTTTTGTGTGTTCCAATATGTTTGCACCACAGTTTGTAGACATCTATGCATGCTCTACCTCTACCTGCCGGTACCTTTGTCCAATGGAGATCCATTCAAATAAGGACTCACCTATAGCTGACCTGTAGGTAATCGGGACAAAAAAAAAAGTCCATTCAATTAAAGGACTGCCCTCTATTTACACACACGTAGCAAAATTTCTTCTCATGTCCAATGTCTTTTGTTTTGTCTCCGCCGGTCGCCCCCAGTAAACCAACCCAAAGACACAAGATGGCCTTCTAACCGAGTAAGTATGGTTACATAATTTCTTTTTCAAGAATTCATAAAAAAATACAGAAACAATTTAAGGGTATAGAGATGTAAACAAAATACGAGAAACAATTTAAGGGTATAGAGATGGAATAGTAGCAAGGTAGGTTAACTATAGCGAAGAAGTAGGTTTAATAGCACAATGCCTATTATAAGTTTATTTTGCTATACTTCATACATAATAATGATTTACATACATGGAAATTTGTCAGAACCGACAATATTCAGTGTTGCATAGAAAACTATGTGCTTGTACTGCAGACACTAGGTCCTCAATTTTAAGACATCTGTTTTTACTCGTGTGGCTTTCCTTTTTACAACAATTTGTGAGCATTAGATTCACAAAGAACAGGGGCAAAAGCCATATGGTTGAACCTCTCGCGTGCCAAATATATTTGCGAGAATTAGCTTTTCACATATATATCGTATCCATGTGTTAGTTACATGTCTTCTCTAGAGGTAGTCAAACCATTTTTATCCCATTTATTTCCAACTGAATCGATAATTTTGGTGAGCCGATCCCTGTTGCTTGTGTTTGTGTTGTCTGCATTCTGCGGTTGCAAAAATAGAATCTTGTGTTTCACGGCACACCAGGACACAAATAGCTATATTTAATTCTATTGTTGCATACATGCCTTTACTATTTTACATCAGCCAGTGATGCATCATGCATGTTAAGATGAAAATTATTTACATACTAATTCGAGAATTGTAATGTGCTATGACAGCCTACATTCTCTACCATTTATAACATACTTTTAATTTGGTTCTATGCGTGGTAGATCCGTTGCTTGGTACGGAGAAAAATGGCTCTGGAGCAATGCAGTATGGTAAAGAGAGAGCTAAAAAATCCCTGGAAGTGTTTTGTCTCCATTTGTGAACTTGCGCAGTCAGGTTATGTGGGTGTGGGATGCTTCATGGTCTACTTTTTTGTATGCACAGTAAGAAAATTGGGCCCTAGATTTGTTTTTTTCGGGGACTTGATTTTGTGCCTGCCTTACACTTTGCTTCATCTTCACGACTACTACCTAACACGCTCCCTAAACTGAAGATTCTGTTTTTGCATCGAGTTGTCATGTGTGAGGATGCCCCATGAATATGAACAATGGTATATTGTTTGCTTACTGAGGTCAATGTATCCTGTAATGTATTATATTTTGTATCAAGTTGGTCATATCCATCCCAAAGAATACCAAATGGAGTTGCAATGATTTCATGCCCGCATGACTTTATCACCGTTGTGGTTCGCTAGATCTAAGTTATGCAAGAACAAAATGTTTGTATCATCATGCGCCGCGGGGTGTGCCCAAAAACACCGATGTGTTGAGGTGAAACCCTGACTTAGCCCTTTTGTATGATAGTTGCGCTCGGGCGTTTTGGGACCTTAGCGATCATGGTTTGTATTTTTTATGTATGCATAATACCAATGCTTGGTGGCACCCAGCTCTATCACAAAAACCGATAAAGTTCATGTTATGCAAGAACAAGAACTATGACTGTCGAACTCTCGGTGCCATTACACACCTATCGGTACACATTGTTTCCACAGTAGCAAGCGCGCGCTCCTAGCACTAGTATATATATATATATATATATATATATATATATATATATATATATATATATATATATATATATATATATATATATATATAAATCGTCGTCGTCGCCTATCTTTGCTTCCTCCTTCACTCCGCCTCTCCACTCGCTGCGCACAGGAGCCTTCCCCGCGTCGTGCGCCGCCGCCGGCGCTCCTAGCCTCTTCCCCGCCACGCGCGCCACCACCTCCATTCCTCCTCGCCCTCTCCCCTCCCCGCCGCCGTCGAAGATGAATGCGGGGAGGTTCGCCCCCGTTTCCTCGTCCCGTGGAAACGGGTGGTGAGGACTTCGCCAAGGTTCAACAAGGGCGTCCGGCCGCCTCCACGGGGTATAAGAAGCAAGGCATCCCGCCGCCGCCTCCACGGGGTACAAGAAGCAAGGCATCCGGGCCGCCTCGTTGGGGAGGCGGACCGAATTGCCTCGCTCACTAGTAACTTGGAAACCCTAGCGACGGTGGACGCGAAGGAGTATCGTCGGGAGCTAAAGCGATGGAGGAAAGAGGACATGCCCGTTCACGCCTTCAACGACGTCGTCGTCCGGTCCTCCTTCCTTGCCCTCGAAGCGGCGTCGTTGAGTCCCGCTTCCTCGCACTCGGAAGAGGCGTCGTCTAGGCGGCCTCCCGGGAAAGCCGGGCGGAGGCGAGGGGCGAAGGAGAAGTCCTCGGCGCGGCGTCGAGGCAAGGAGCCGGAAGCGGGAGGCGGAGGCGAGGGGCGGCGGAGAAGTCCTCGGCAGCGGCGTCGAGGCAAGGAGCCGGAAGCGGGAGGTGACGGCGAAGGAGATGGAAGCAAGATCGCCGTTGGCGCGGTACTAATGCCACATGATTCTAGATTTTTACAATCCCGACCATCGATTCTAGAATCTAGGGTATGTTTGGAAGCTACACATTTTTTTTCTCAAGGATTTTAGAATCCTCTTGGATCCAAACAGGGGCCTTAATTAGTATACCAAGTAACAGTTATACTACTAGTTTCAGGTTTCGATAGCGGCGAATTGAGAAAACCCATTTTGGCTTGGCCAAGGCCAACTGTTTTGGCATACTTCTGAGAATGGTAGTTCTGGCCAACAGTTTTGGCCAGTTTTGGCATAGTTCACATACATGCATGCTTTGTTTAAATTGAGAAAACCAATTTTGGCCAGCTGTTTTGGCATAGATCCGTGAATATAATGGTAGTTCTCGGCCACCAGTTTTGTCATAGTTCACTTTGCATGCATGCATGCTTTATTTCACTACAAACAGTTTCTCAATGACCAAATATATAAACGATGCTTGTGATTTGACGATTGTGACTTGTTTTTTTGTCGGAACGATCTCATCCGGATCCCTCATATATATGTTCATGCAGAAGCTCTTTGAAGTTGTTTGGGCTATTGAGGATCTCATCAAGAGGAAGGCTGAGAGCGAAGACGAGAGGCTCATGATGCATAGGCTCGCTTGCCTGGCCGTTGAGGCTGGTGTTGAGTACCTGAAGCAGGGTGGCATGCCTACGATGCCGACAACACACTAAATAATGTGATTGATGTTATGCTATCTTGACTTACTTTTGGTGATCATGTACTAGCTAGGGTAGTATTAAAACAATGTGATGATGCAAACTCGATGACTGGTTGTTCAGTTTGAGAAAATATATGATGACTAGAAGCTTTGACTTACTTTTGGTGATCATGTACTAGCTAGGGTAGTACTAAAACAATGTGATGATGCAAACTCGATGACTGGTTGTTCAGTTTGAGAAAATATATGATGACTAGAAGCTTGTACGTACAACTTGTTAACCACACATACATATGCCTGCATATGTAGGCAGCTAATAAAAACTGGCTGCACAACGCGATTTTTTTTTTTGAGAAGGAAATGTATTTATCTCAACGCATTACATCGGCCCATTTACAAATAGGATCCACAAGAAAAGAAAAATTATAGAGAAGTAGAAAGCTCCCTCGCTCATCTTCCTCGCAGCCCTTCGAGATCCGTTCGTTACTGCCGCCGGCCGCTTTTCAATCGCCGTAAATGGGGCACCGAGCCAAACTCCACCGTGGAGGCCGCAGAGGAGGGCTTACTTCTAGGAGACACTGCCTCCCGGGCACATCGGCCAACTCTCATACCCCCGATCCACACCAAAACCACGTCCCGAACTCGAAAAACGGATGCACCATTGCATCAATCCGTCATTTGAACTTCCACAACGATTAATGGATTGTTCACAAGTTCCAACGGACGCAACTCAACCGACGAAAAACCATTCGCGATCGTAACCGTGCCGTTGGAGACCCCATCTACTTAAGAAGCGCCTTTGTTTCTTCCCTCGGCAAAAAAACACAAAGAAATGGAGTCATCTCACAAAGAATCGGCAGCACCATGCCCGGAGACCGCGCACTTGCCGCCCGAGATGTGGTCGCCGCCGGCGGCGATACCCCGGTTCGACACGGCATACCACGTGCGATGCCACGCCGTGGAGGACTTCATCAACGAAATCCGAGGTAACCGTGTCCAAAGTCCAAACAAAGCGGGTATGCTCGTTGGCCTCGACTTCGGAGTGGAGGATTCTTCCTCCCAACGAGTTTGGCAAAAAAGGCTTCGAGATCGCTACCGTTACATACCGTGTTTGGCCATCGATGCCTTGTATATCAAGTGCACCAGGCTGGGGGGCCGGTTACCCCAGGTTTTGAACCACTTTCTTCAAGATGAGGGCCATGTGTTCACTTTGGGGCGACCATAGGCAGGGCACGTGGAACGCCTTGAAGTTGATCAAGGGTCCGCCTCTCCAATCCACGCGACTTACAACTTATTGTGCCCGCTCTTGATGTTAACGAGTACAAGAATCTGCGTAACCAGAGTGTCTCCCCTCGCTGGATACTCTAGCGTCGGCGGTTCTCTGAGTCCTCGTCGGAAGAAGAAGAAGAAGAAGAAGAAGCGGCGAGAAGAAGGGCGACTTCATCGATCACCACCGATGGGGACTTTTTCGTTGTCGGCCGAATCGGATTAATTACGCCCGGCATAGATGCCTTCCTCGCCTTTGAGATTGCTAATCAGGTTTGGATCAAGCATGGTTATGACTTCCTTCACGAATGCTAATGTACCATAAATCGTAAGTAATGTCGTGGTGTCTTTGTAAAAGAACATTCGGCTTTGGGTAATGTATTATATAGAACTTTTTGTCTTTATCCAATGTGCGTAGGTGAGATACTCTAGTTACCGACACATACCACTACCAATCGTCGCACTCATACAAACGTTAGGATCGGGACGGGCATACGGTCCAATCGCTCGTAACAATCCGTATATGTACGGACACCTGTTGCTATAAACCGTCTCTGACAAACGTGTGACCGTAATGGACGTGATAGTTACAGGCGCCTGTACCTGCCAAGCGTCTGTATATTGACACGCGTCTGCAATATTTCCGAACGTTACAAACACCTGTCGAATTCGCATGTCTCTACATTATCATGCGCCTCGTAAAGCAGTTCGTGTATCACGTACACCGGTGATACAAATCGCTCTCTAACAAAACGCTGCGATCAGATCGCCTTTGTGGCGAGTTCTGACACGCGCACCCACCACGCGGCTTTTACCGGTCAATGTCCGCAATAGTTTCAAGCGGTATAGACGGCTGTTTAACCAAACGCGTCACGTAATTCACCGCGTCGTGTCGGTAACGGTGCGGATAATGCCAGGAACACCTTCGGTAAAACGCGTGCCGAATATAAACGCGACTTTAATACACGTGACCGTTCACGGACCCTTCGCACATTCCAAGCGTCTATGGAGAGACGCTGTGTCAGTAACACTCGCAGCATGCATTGCACGGGTGGCACCAAAAGAGTGTCCGTATACAAACACGCGTGCCTGAATTAGTGTTCGTATCCACGCATCGCCGGCTCCAAGAATGCGCCTCGCGTGCCCTAAACGCGTGTCTAAGATATGGTGAATCTTGCGCACACTTGGTTTGAAAAGGCGCCTGCTACAGCTGCACGTCTGTATCCAGAGAACGAAAACGCGTTTGAACGGAAAATGCAGACGCTCGGGTAGATGCGCGTCTATAATTACCCTTATTTCAGACGCGTTTTTGGCCGGGTGGGACCGGCCGACACCTATTCGACGCCGCCCAAACCGCGCGTCGATGGTATGACAAAGTCTGACGCGACGTTATAGCGGCGTCTCGGGGCGCCGGGCGGTTATTAGCCTTTTTTACATAGTGCATGAAAGGTGATTAAATGATTATTGGGTAAACAAGGGGACTCATGTTACACTTGCCTCAAACAGTGTTCAAACTTGTCCAACTTCCCTTCTGGATCATCCTTGTATAGCCTCTTCTAACGATAGCAACAATCCTCACAATCATCATAGATAAACCTAGAAGCAATACATCAATCAATATATATAGAACAAGACATAAAGGTTTAAAACACGTGGGGCTGTAGCTACGTTCGTTGAGCGCAAAAACAACTAAAACAGGAGACACACTTTAAAAGTTATGCAAGATCAAAGGTAGATGCAATGAGGATTCGGTGAATGATAGGAATGGAGAAAACATGATGGATACAGGCTAACTTGGAAGATAGATAGTGTATGGAGCATGTTGTGGCATAAGGACATGATATTTCGACCATCGGTTAGCTGGGAAACGCGATTGTAATATCTGGGTGGCTGCTGTTTGGACAGCAGGAGTAGCAACCACTATGGGCTCAATATCTTTGCCATAATATCATGGATGCCTACTGAAACTTGTAGAGTCATGTGCAAGGATATGGTGGATTTGTTCGGTGCAGGGTTTGGTGATTTGGATAGTGGATTAGCGGGGAACGCCAGTGCAATGTAGAGCAGTACAACAATCAAGGCAGCAGAGCAGTGAACATGTGAATGATGATATCTCCAGCATCTCACATTATATGGCCATGATATTTTACAGAGGCATGTGCAAGGATGGGATACACAATGTGGTAAAAGGGTTTGATGATAGCAGCTCTAGATCACTGGGAACGCGAATGCTAACTGGGAGCAGCACCGCTGCGATACAGCAGGGGCAGCAAGAACAATAACAGCGATATATCTTTTTCCTTCGATCCTATTGCCATGAAAGTTTGTGGATACATGTGCAAGTATATGAGGCATGTTACTATTGAAGGGTTTGCTTATGCGGGAAATAGATTAGCGGGGAACGCGATCACAAGATTGAACTGCGTGGCTGTGACATGACTGGAGCAGTGAGCACAAGAAAAATGATATCTCTTCTGTATTGAACTCTATTGCCATGAAGTTCCTCAAGAGCGTGTGCAAGGATATGAAACATGCTGTGGTTGAAGGACATGGTCACTGGAGTGATGGAGCAACATGAATGAGCTTGCCAACCGGCAGGAACTCTGCCGCAGGGCAGCAGGGACAACAAGCACAAAAAGGACTATATCTCTTTGATCTTGGATCCTATGGACATGAGATTTCTCAGAGGTGTGTCCAGGTATATAATACATATGTGTATCAAAGGAATTGCAACATGGATGTGCGGATTGCTGGGAACGTGCTTGACATCCAGCAGCAACGCTGCTGTCCGCAAAGGACAGAGACATGATCGCAATGAAACTTTACTTGAAATTGATCAAAACTGAATATAGACACTACATGTTTTGCTGCGAGGAACATGAAAATAATATGGGGAGGTGATAGAGGTTCTCACATCATGGTTTGTAGCAGTTGGAGATCAAGTTTGATGGCAGCAAGTGTCGATGATGGGTGAAGACAGGGTCTGCGACAACCAGGGCAGTGCCAATTCCACTTTGGAGATGACTACGCCACATGATAGATCGAAACGATGGATGAGTGGATATTGAGCAGCAAGATCAGAGAGGGAAATAGGGAGGGGCGACCTCACCATGTCATGTACAAACCAGCATCGGCGATGATGAGCGAGATGCAGCTGCGGGTTCAGGAAGATGGCAAGGCACACAACGGTGGCCTCCATGTAGCGTTGAGGTGCTGGGCATCATTACAACAAAGAGGAGGTGCTGGAGATCAGTTTCATGATGAAGAACAGAGAAGGAGAAACTCCTTACCCCCAACATGATGAAGGATACCAGCGACGAGGTGAGACATGCAGCGGCAAATCAGGATGGCTGCTGCGTGGGGCTCCAATTTCGTGGAGAGAAAGGGGAGGAAGGAGGATGAGAAGGTGGGGGCGTCCATGGCAGATGGGGAAGGAAGAGGAGAGCAGGAGGCGCATCTATTCTTGAGAGAGAGAGAGGGAGAGAGAGAGAGGAAGATGCATGACTGTTTACTCTTGCAATTAGGGAGTGGTAAGGGAGAATAAGTTGGGGCTTGTAAAGGGGATTAAAGGAGGAACATTTGCTGCAATGTTTGCATGGGGAAAGGGGAGGAGGCGGCAGTATGAGGACGGGATGGCGACCAGAGGGGATAATGTCCATCTGCTGTGCGTGATGGAGGGAGGGAGGAGAGAAGAGACACATCTATGTTGCATGTGTGCATGTAGAAAAATAAGAGAGAGGAGGAAGCCACGGTTGTTTTCTCAGGCATCAAAGTAATAATGTGTGATTGATGGAGAAACTAAGGGAGATTGTGTGGCCAGAAAATTAAGATAAGAAACATTATGTGTTGCTATTTTTGCAAGAGAGAAAAAGGGAGCAGGCAACAACAAGATATTGTTGTATTTTGCATGAGAGGAAAGGGAGAGAGAGGCCGACATTATTTAGGAGGAGGGAGAGGAGGATGCGGCATATGAGAAGAGAGAGGTTGGGCTGCTATTTTAGCTTAAGCATGCATGCTATAAAAAGGATGGAGTAAAGGAGCACACACAAGTGACATGGGAAGAGAGGAATAAATAGGTGTATATATTTTTGCATGTGGTGGCGTGAGTGCAGCAGGAGCAAGTGCTTGGCTATGAGAATATTCTATCCTTATATTTTGTGCATCATTAGAGAGTTAGAGAAGAGAATTAGTGGGAGAGGAAGAATTACATGCTATTGTCATTTTTGCATGTGAGGGGGCGGAGGACAATCATGGAGATCAGAGCTGTGGCATTTCCATGTGAAAGAGAGGTGGAGGTGCTGGTTTGGGCTTGGTCCAATATGCGGAGAAAATTTGGAGGTGTGGGGTTAAGCATTGATCCATTAGGAAAAAGAGAGAAATGCGGGTTTATCATATAGGTGTAAGTCAGTTTCACCCAGTTTTGTGATTCATTGGTATGAGAAGATAACGATGGAGAAAAGATTGGCGTGAAGAATTCAAGGACAACAAAATGAGTGGGAGATTGAGAAAGAAAAGAAAGGAGAGAAGGGGTCAAGATTTTTTTGAAGGATGACAAGCAAAAGACTTGATTGAGTTTTTAGACATTGGTTTGGTATTTGAGGAGACGAAGGTGGGATTAAAGCCTAAGCGCATTTGAAAACATTTAAATTCATTTTTCAAACATAAACACTATGCAAAGACATGAATGCAACAAACCATTAAATTAAATTGGAAAAATTTTAGAAGCTCACATTTTCCACTCAGCAACTTAACTAAAGTTTATAAATTTTAGGAAATAATAAAATAATTTGTTGTCATTTAGTGTTTTCTAAGTCACATCCCAAGATAGAAATTTTGGGGTGTGACAGTTTCTGACTTTACTAGTTAGAAAGGGTGCTAGCCAAAAATCCTATAAACACATCATATAAGGAAACAAGAGAGATCACTTACACCACATAATGCATTGAGAACCCATTATCACATACTCAAACAGGTTCAACCCTGTTTTCTATTTGTTTTTTATCTTATGCAGGGAAAAATATATGTATGAATTGGAACCTTCCAGAAAATTTTATTGAAGATCCCGAAAAGCTAATCGAGACGGCCGAGCAAAACTCGGACAAACTCTAGCACCTACATCATCATCATCATCATCTTCTGAGACACCAAGACCTTCTGATCCGGAAGTTAATCAAGTTACTCGAAACTTAACACCTGAATTTGAAGCTATGGCAACCAAGACACTTTGTGAGTTCTCAGCTCCTACCACGGACAACATTCTCACTGGTCCGAAGGTAGAGGTTGGAGACAAAGGCTTTGAGCTTAAGCCAGGGCTCATCAACATGGTGCAATCAAGCCAATTCTGCGGAAAGGCACATGAAGATGCTAGTGCTCATCTCCAACACTTTCTGGAGATTTGCAGCACATTTACTATGAAGGACGTATCCAAAGATGCAATCTGGCTCCGTCTCTTTCCATTCTCATTGTTGGGAAAGGCCAAGCAATGGTTCTATGCTACAAAAGAAAAGAATACAACATGGAATATATGTTCCACAGCCTTTCTTACTAAGTTCTTCCCTATAGGCAAGACGAATGCCTTAAGACGATACCTGGATTACTCCCGGTGAAGTGCTACGATGGTATTTCTATCTGTGCGCTTGCAGATATCATGTTCATTCTTTTATCAAGGCCTTTCAACAAATACCATACCCGCATTTCTTTGATTGTTATTGCTAGGGTGACAGACTAGTGTATAGGTAATGCCTAGAAATGAGTGGTATACCTTGAGTACATATCCTGGTGAGATTAACTCCACTATGGATAATGATGCTAAGTTTACATCCCACTACTAACACCGCCTAACTCCGCTTTATTGGGTCATGAGGTTAATCCCATATCCAAGCTAACATGATTAGATAGATATCCCATATATATTTCTTTCGCCTTCCTAATGTGGATCGTGTAAAAAACATCAACACATGGTCTTCTAATCTAGATTGGAACTAGAGAGGAGAGGTTGTCCTCACATTGGGACACGTCTATGACCAACAGGTCAAGAGATAATGAATAGAATGAATTAGGGTTTAGCCCTGGGGTTAGGGGGTCTTCTTATATAGGCCTTGGCGATGAATGATGACCATTGGATCAAACCGCCCTTCAATAACTGTATAGATACAACCTCAAGGTCGGTGGTAAACCGACGTAAAAATCTGAGGCCGACATGTGGACCTGGCCTGGCGGTCGCGGTAAATTGCCCTGGCGGCCGCCAGGGTCCTATGGCACAACCGTGTCAGGTTTCTCCTGGTGTCTTCTAGAATGTTTTAGTCCACTTTCTGGGTTGAGTTACTTCACAGTTAAGTCTTGTCATCGTATGGGATGTAAACTCTTAGGTTTCTCACCATTCTTCTCTGCTTTTATCTGTTTAATCCCTGAAAAGATATAAATCACCAAAGCTCATGGAATTATGTTAGTAAAGCCCCTAGACTTATGTTGATATTCATTTTATGCCCTTATTTCATACTTAGCTGACTAGTAATATTATGCTATAACAAGTGTCAACAAGCTCCCCCAAGCTTACCTTTTGCTAGTCCCTAGCAAAGCCAAACTTAGCAATGGATCAGGAGTTGCTGCAACGCTTTCACACCTCAAAACTACACATGCTTTCAAACAAAATTTCTCTCTAGATAAGAATAAACTTGCTCAAATTTCAATTTACCCATATTACCTTTAACCATGGAGCTTATAACCTTTACTTGGGATCTTGGGTAATTGAAAGATAGAACAATCAAGTCAGACACCATATCTCAAACTCTTTGTTCAACTGTTTTTCTAGAGTTTTTGTAAGTTTTCAAAATAAGACTCAAAATTCCTGGTATGACTCTCTCAAGTCTCTCATTTATGGAATTTGTGGATCCTCACTAAGGCAACAAGGTTGTTTTGCCTTTCTCTCATAATATGTGGTATTTTTGGACTAAGGCAGTAGGACACTATGCCTTCTTCTCTCTCACCCTATATCTAAGGTTTATATATGGAGCTCTAGGTGGGAGAAAACTAAGCATATATTGTAAGTTCAAGCAATGGATCCAAAGTCACGAGTCTCACTGATCAAGTGGTGCATGTGTATGGTAGAAAGAATATGGTAGGGAATATAGTAAGTTGTATGGAATGAATGAGGGGAAAGCCTAATTCTACTTTTGCTCCTTGAGGAATCATCTCTCTTTTGGAATCTGGAAACTTTATGAGAACTTGGGTTGTATCTCTTTCTCTTTCTTTACTTTTCTTTTATGGAGAGGCGAGCATCTAAGTACCCATTGTTTTCAGCGGACACTTGTCCATTTTTTTAACTCTCCTTTATTCCTTTTTTTTCTTAGGGAGGTAGGCTCTACTCGCCCGTAGGACACTTGTCCATTTTTCATCTCCCCTTTTATTCTATATATATATAAACTCTCTCTTTTTTTTAAATACGACCCAAATCTCTTTTGCAATAACTTTTGAGAGATAGACAAAAGTAATGGAGCTTCCATAAGATATTGGCTAGAAATGAATGAGTAGATGGGTATAGGGAATATTTTTGGTTGCTCTCTCCCAGGATAGGAGTAGAACATGTTTTTATGTGGTGGAGTGTACATGATCAGCATGACAAGTTTCCAAGGGTCGACAAAGATTGAACAAACTCAATGCAAAGCAAGCAGCCTATATATATGTCAAAAAGAGTCTTCCTAATCTAAGGAGCATGTATATATGGCTGTGGTAGGAGGTTCAACACTCTGTCACACAGGAACTTATCATGTGCACTTTTAAAGTTTCAAAATAAATCTCCAGAAATCTAGCATCACTAGGAGTAAGATCAATAGCAGTTCAGACTCTCATATATCATATCCGTCAATTACCTAGACTTTAGAGCAAGCAATTTGCAACCCACAGGTTTCAGATTCAAAGTAAGTCTCAAGTCAAAGTAGTTTTGTATTTAAGGCTCAAGAGAAATTAAGCTTGAAAGCTAGGTACTGAAAAGGAATTACGGCGGAGCAACTATATTCATCATTTCCAAGTTGTCAATTTTAGGGTTCATTTTATCTTGGCAGAAACAACTTCTTGTACACTCTCTATATTTATTTATTTATTTATTCTCAAACCTAAAGATCACACTCTACTAAAGACTCTTAGCAAACTAAACAAACCAAAATATTAGCTAATAATAATATATAGTAGAGATACTTATCGGGATAACTGGGGGTGCTCTCCCCAAAGCTAGATTGAAGTGTTGGGTTTGTTGATGTGGAAGTTGAGGTAGACAGTGTCGCCCTATCATGTTTCTCTCCCTTGAAATCCTGCTGAACTCAAATAGACAACAAAGCTAATAAAACTTGATTAAGCGTTAGTGGTTTGCCACATAGGCTTCATGTGTCTAGAGGCTTTTAAGATGGATCATGATTATTCCAGATAGAACTTCAGCAAGATTTCTCTTCTAAATGTTTTTTAAGTTTTATAATTTTATATGCATGCAAAGAACTATAATGCAAATGCAACTAGATGAATGCATAACTATTTTTTATGCCACCACGGTGGATATCCTTATGAGTTGTTACACGTCACAAGATTATTCACATGGAGCTTGAGAATTTTTAAATGCAATGCTAATGCATAAATGTAAATATGTTAAAGGAAAAATGATTATGCAATGCAAGGAAATAAATATGCTATGCATGATAACTACCGATCTTACCTTCCAGTGAGGGTTTAATATTTT
The DNA here is from genome assembly GCA_015847255.1 of Hyparrhenia diplandra. Lineage (NCBI taxonomy): Eukaryota > Viridiplantae > Streptophyta > Magnoliopsida > Poales > Poaceae > Hyparrhenia > Hyparrhenia diplandra. The sequence continues at coordinate 298,898 of JADLZK010001344.1, read as the reverse complement.
AAGTCCTCTAAACTAGACTTCTTACTTTACTCACTCCTCAAGTGCATCATCCGATCTTGGTGGTCTGCGTCTCTCGAGATAATGATCTCTCGAGGATGGCATCACCCATGTTGCTTGCTTGTCTCATGGTTTGAAGTGAAGCTTTGACAAAGGGAAGCATGCAACATCTTATTTAGTGTGCGTACTTTTTTTGAGTTCATGACATTTCTTTGTAGAATTTCAGAGGAATGACATACTCCTCCACGTTGTGCTCGAAGTATGTCCTGCTTGCAAAGACAAGGTAGAGATCAAGTGCATGGGCCCTGTTGGTGGGAAAACTCCAACAGAACCAAAATTTTATTCGTTCTTCTCTAACCTTAGGCACATTAAACAAGGCGAGTTAATGTTTAACTGTTTCATTCATTTATGATGAGGGTGATAAGATTAAGAGATTAAGCATCAACGGTTTGATGATTGTAACTATCTTCCGAAACAGGATGAGCAACATTTTAGCTTACATGGTTAGGGATTATGAGATCGGGAGAGTGGTGTTTAGGAACAAAGAACTAAACATGAGAAACTAAGCAGGATGGATAAGGTTAGGTTTTGACTCCAACATGTTTGATTCTTTATTTATGAGCATGCCATAATTAGGAAAAGCTTAGTTAATGATAGCTTACCTCAAGATGTTACCTTTTATTAGAGTGTGACGGCACCGTAACAACTTGTGGTGGTTCTTTCCCTCTACTTAGAGCTTTCCTCATTTGACCTCTTGTATATCTTGCTCTTAACTTGTCTCCTTTATTGCATCATCCTTTCTTTCTTCTCCTTTGAATTGTGCTAGGACCTTTTTGCTCCTCTCATGGTTTTATTCCTGCGTCATTAGTGGACAACACATACCCGAAGGAGTATACAAGTAGTAACAAGGGTAGCGTTGTTACAGGGCTAAAGGTCACTTTCTATGCTACAGAAAAGTTTGGCAATTTTAGCATAGATTTTTTTGTCTCATGTTTCACCTTACTTTTCTAAAGGAATGTTTTTAGTAAACCTTAAGTTTGATTTTCATGCATAAAAATCATTCGAACTTGTAGAAAAGAGCAATAGGAAATAGAGAGATTGCAAACAACATGTGGAGTGATGGGGGCATGTGAGGAGGAAGAGCATGATTGGATTATTCTTGATGAAGTTGGTCTTTCCTCTTCCATGTGCCAATCACTCTCGAGTTTATCCTTGAGCAAGTGCTTTTGTTTGTAGACTTTATTTGTGGCACTCCTCTTTTTCTCTTGCTTCATCTCTAGTATGAGTTTATCTCAGGACTTCCCCCAAGCTTGTTTGAGAGCTTTTCTTTCTGCAAGGGTTAGTCTAACAAAATATACCAATGTCTACACAAGTAATATTTAGTTCAATAACCAAACTAGACTCCATGTCTAATTTAATTAAGGAAGGCATTTTAACCTAAGCACCATGCTTAATTTAAAAGCCTTTAAAAATACTCTATATGCCTATAGAGTAATTTCAAACTAAAGCATACTATAATAAACAAAGGGTAACATGAAAGCATCATAGGGATTTACTCCAATGGAGATGAAAAAGTGTAGCAACTTGAGCATGTCTTAAAGGTAAAGACAACCAAGATAAGGTAGCAACATGGCAAGAATTATTAACGCGAGTGATTCAATGTTGCATGATAATTGGTTGGACATACCTTTACATTGTCATCCTCCATTCTCTTTGTTCTAAACCTGAAATGGTTAGTAACAAAAATACCCGAAGGAATATTCTCATAATTATATCTCTATGCTCACTACACAAGGGGGTGTTATAGAAAAAGATCTATACTTATATTACTTCCCCTAGAGTGCTTGTTTTAGGACAAAAAGCTCGTTCTTGGGAAACCTTCAAATATGATTCAAGATGATGAAGAGGTTTTCCCTCATATCACCAATCTCAACATTCAAGCCAATAAGATCAACAACCAGCCTTTCTAAATCTTTATGAACAATTATCTCAAGGGGGTTTCAGATCTTGTAGGTGGCAAGATTAGAGATGGCAATCAATTAAGGAGTTTGCTCACATGGGCAAGGATTGGATAGAATATTTAGGATGTAACTCCTATGCTCATGGATGTTCTCCAACTATGGATAATGCTCTTCTTGGTCTTCATTAGATCCTTCATGATGTCTATACTTGGGATTTCTAAGATCGTAAGTAGACTCAAGAAAAAGAACACTAGAGGATTCATTGGGGTCAATGATGAAGTTGAAAATAGGTTTTGAATAAGTTATCTAGTCTGAAATAGAAGGGGAGAAGACATGAATGAATTCTAGATAGCTTTGCTCTCCTTCTATGGCATCATTAGATATGCCATCCTTGGGCTCCCAACGTCCTTTGTAAGAATAAGGATGCTCTCTAAGAGACTCTTCTTTAAGAGGATTTGGTTTATAGGCACTCAAAGGTCTCCTGTGAAGCTAGAAGTTTGTCTCCCAAAGTCATCACCATAAAAGAATCAAGGGTAGAATTACTTCTCCTCTTGGAGGGGTTTAGAGTATTGATGATTTAGGATTGGTAGCTAATAAATCAAGGGATTGGGATGATTACGATCTGGCTATCAAAAACTTCTTCTTTGGTCTAGAGGATGATTCCTTCTCTTCCTTTGGGTGTTCATGAAAAATTTTAAGAAAATGATCACACTCGTTGAGTTTGTCAAAACAAACCTTGCTTTAGAAAAGGAAAGAAAAGTTCCTCCAGAAAACTGCATGATGGTCATGCGAATAACTTTTCTAGGTTGAGACCCAAATACATTATCCTTTTCTTAAAGGATAGGATCTGCCCTGAGGTTAACTGTAGAATTCTCTCCTATAATGGGTTGTTTCATGATCATTTAGACCAACCTTAGGCACAGCTCATAGCCATGTGATAGGATAGGTTCTATAGATTCTAGTGGCCTGAAGCTGTGCTTATGGGTATAGCATAAGGATAGATGTGGAATCCGAGGATCCCATAAAAATATAAAAAGAAGAGAAAATATAAAAAGAAAGACTACACTAAGATAAGATACAAGATTAGTTATACTCAATGTTTTCTCAGCAACCATTCTCCCCGGCAACGGAGCCAGAAATGCTTGTTGGTATTTGATAAGCCTATAGAAATATTTATAGTTTGTATAATCCACAAGCGAATGGATACCGGTGAGCACTTCTCCCGGGAGAGGGTTTTAATATCGAATCCACATGGAGGATGGTGTGAGGATAACTGAGGCATATAACTAATCCCTGAGCAGCAATCAAGGACACTTGAGAGGATTAAGAGATAAGGAGATTCCTATGGTTGTCTAGTTCTTATCCTTATAAGCTATGTTGATATTGTCTTAGGGGGACGTACTCAAAGGAAAACATGGACGAAACATGCAATCCTCCAACAACATGGTCCTGCTTGGCCTATCCAACGGGATGTGGACTCCAAAGGAATCAATGGTACTGTCCCATGAAACAAATAGCGCGCTATAGCGCGCCAATTGAAACACCGCGATGCTATTGTCAATTTCCACGCTATTGGCGCTATTGGCGCTATAGCGCGATATTGCGCCGCTAAAGCGCGCTATTTCCATGCTATTGGCGCTATAACGCGCTATTTCGCATAATTGCCGCTATTGGGCCGCTATAGCGGCGAATAGCGTCCAGAAAAGCCCGACACTATTTTTCATAGCCCGCGATGAAAAACATGGGTACTGTCACTACCACGAACTACCACGCTCCAGAAGGTAGGGTGCATTCACAAGCAACCTCAGTCTAAGCACCACGCCTAACCTAAGCCACTCCTCTAATCTATAGATTCCCATAGATTAAAGTACTCAAATAAGAATTATGAACAATAAGAACATTTACTTACTTAAATAAGAAGTTGATCCACTATAGAAGTCTCAGGATCAAGTGCCATGAAGCCTTTGATCCCGGAGGTACAAGCATGGAGGAGTCACCGACAGGTCCGGTGCTTCCCCTTCTTCTCCTCCACCCACTATTTAGCACTCAAGACTAGATCTAGTCACTCTCTTGGGGTACTACAGATCTAATCTCTCAACTTGATATGCTTTTGCTCTTCAACTCACTCTAGGGCTTCTAGTTCTACATGGTCTTCTAATCTAGATTGGAACTAGAGAGGAGAGGTTGTCCTCACATTGGGACACCTCTATGACCAACAGGTCAAGAGATAATTATTAGAATGAATTAGGGTTTAGCCCTGGGGTCAGGGGGTCTTCTTATATAGGCCTTGGCGATGAATGATGACCATTGGATCAAACCGCCCTTCAATAACGGTATAGATACAACCTCAAGGTCGGTGGTAAACAGACATAAAAATCTGAGGCTGACATGTGGACCTGGCCTGGCGGTCGCCGTAAATTGCCCTGGCGGCCGCCAGGGTCCTGTGGCACAACCGTGTCAGGTTTCCCCTGGTGTCTTCTAGAATGTTTTCGTCCACTTTTTGGGTTGAGTTACTTCACGGTTAAGTCTTGTCATCGTATGGGATGTAAACTCTTGGGTTTCTCACCGTTCTTCTCTACTTTTATCTGTTTAATCCCTGAAAAGATATAAATCACCAAAGCTCATGGAATTATGTTAGTAAAGCCCCTAGACTTATGTTGATATTCATTTTATTCCCTTATTTCATACTTAGTTGACTAGTAATATTATGCTATAACAAGTGTCAACAATGATGCCACTGACGACAACATCCTTGCTATGGAGAAACATCAAGCTATGATCTACAGAGGGAAACCTACTGACAACATTTTGCTAGAGGAACTCCCGCTATCTAGCACCACAGAGATCATCAATGATGGCGATAACAATGCCAAGCACTCCTCTGCAACGAGGAGCCTCCGTAGGATTACCAGCCCCTCGGAGCAACAATAGGCATCATTCCCAAACCTGAGCTAGGAGAACAATAAACAGGTAACCATCTACTCCGTAGGACTATGAGAACCTTTGATCATGGAGAAGATGGTCATCATTCCCGCACATCCAGATGGAACGCACTTGATGTGGAATGCTGGGGATAGCAAGGTGTAACTCCTGACGTCATCAACGACGATGACAATGACGACTATAAAAAAGCTTGTTGATGTTTGTTAAGTGCTAAAACAATAAGAGAGATTCTACAAGCGCACAGAACACCATTGTAGCTTTTCCTTAGGAGAATATTCTAGGGTATCGTATCCACAGGGAAGCTTTGGCTAAAGAATTTAATAACTCATAATCATGTATCTACTTGTTTAGCAAATCAACTAGACTGAAGAGGGGTAAGTGAATAATGCTATTGTTGACATCTCTTATAGCATAAAACATAGAGGTTTTTTATAGCTGAAATAAGGGCTTAAAATGAATATCAACATAGTATAGGGGCTTTACTGACATAATTCCATGAGTTTTGGTGATTTATATATTTTTAGGGATTAAATAGGAAAAGCCTAGAGTTTGCAAGGCATATGAAGCATAAACATGTTCTAAACATATTCCAAGATGGCACCATTGCAAAGAGCTTGTCGAGACGATCGAAACGGATATATTGTTCGCTATATTCAGAGTCCAGAATCAAAAGATATCACCTGCAGAGCAGAGTTCACTAAAATGGCCATAACTTTCTCATCCAGACTCTGTTTCCAGTGAAACACCCCTCTCTGGAAATCTGTCGACAAGATCTACGCAACCGTGGTGGTTTGGGCTCAAGGCCCAAGGTGGGGTTGCGGCCACCCTGGCCCATGACCGTGGCCGCCCTCCTATGGGGCCCACTCGGGGTCTGCTTCCTTGGTCGGTTGTAACCGTCATTGAGGAGCAATCCTGTCCATCTATCAAGGTCGGTTTGATCCAAGGGCTGTGGTGCATCCTTCGGGGCTATATAACAAGACCCCCTGCCCTAGGGTGAAACCCTAATTCATTATCATTCATTATCAATAGGCTAAGGCCCTGAGTCTCCCCCTAGGTCTAGACTAGAACTAGAACTAGATGAGCTAGTATTCAAGAGGGATTAGATCTCATTAGATCTAGTCTTTAGAATAAGAGAGATAGAGAGAGGGAAGGAACTTGAGGAGGTGCCGGCCTGTCGGTGCTACCTCTACAACTTGTGCCTCGGTGAAAGTTAACCTACACTTGGAGTTACTCTGGTAATCTTCTTCTTCTTTTAGTAAGCATCATTGTTTATATTGTTCTTCTGATCTGCGGGTCTCTTTTGAGTACTTTAATCTATTGCAATAGATTGGGGTAATATTCGTAGTGTAAGCGTGGTGCTTAGGCTCGAGTATCTCGTTAGATTCATCCTATATTTCAGATCGGTGGTAGATCGCACGGTGACAGCTCCTAGGTAGAGTGTCATTGAATCCTTTGTATTCCACCTCCTGTCTATAGGACTAGTGCGATTTATCTCTAGATGACTCATCCTTTGTTGGTGTTTCTCCCTATGTGATGTCCCCAGATAGAACAGTAGAAGGCAAGTTTACTACGAGTAGGATCAGATATCTTAGTAATCACCTCTATACTTCCAACCTTCTTAGGTCTTGTGCTAATCTGGGTTAAGATTAGATCTTAGTCTCCCTCACACGTTTCCCTATGGATACTATATTTAAAACCCTCCGGGTGAAGGCTACAACGGTATCCGTGCGCTTGCGGATTATACAATCTTTTAATATTTCTGTGGGTATAACAAATACCAACAGCTATGAATAAATAAGAATAAAAGTAACCTACAAATAATGACTAAAAGAATACTATGATAAATGAATAGCTTAGCTAATCAAGAGGACAACAAGACAAACAAAGGTTCCTAATTATTTCTCTAATACTTTGTTTCTAAGGTAACTAAAGTATGGATAAATATAGCAATCACACAATAACACTTCGGGACATCAGAACACTAGCCACAGAAAGGGATGATAAGGGGGCTAGGAAGCTCTAACAAGGTCCTACAAGCACCAACCCGACGTGGTGGACTACATCGGTCATCAGGGCTGTCACCACCTGGGGCTACCACAACTATCCGTATAAATTGGGTATATTCAACTACTAACGCTTAATCAATTCCACGAGATGTATTGTCTATTTGAGTTTCACAAGATTTAAGACATTAATGAGTCACGATGAGAAGAAATGTTCGACCACTTGACAAAGCATCATCAACAGTCATCATCATCAATGCTTCATCAAAGAAGGACGACATCGCCTACATTCGTCTACCTCACCTCAACACCTACACAAAAATCTAGTTTGGGGGAGAGCACCCCCGGTTATCGAGATAAGAATCCCTTTACTTACTATTTATTGCTTCACTTTTCTTATCTGTCTGATGTGCGTCTCTATCTGGTCCGTGCGCCAGTTGTGGAGTTGTGTCGGGTCCGCCCTTGTTTTCGGGTCCAAACGCACCCATTAAGGCTTTGTGGCTGTTCGGAGGAGCTTGTCGCGGCGGAAGGGGGGGAGGGAGGCGATTCCTCCGGCGCTCTTCCTCGTAGCGGAGGGGGCCATTCCTCCAGCTCTCTTCCTCCTTCTCTCCTTCCAGGCCCGCCGGACGTCCTTCCTTATCGATTTGTAGCCCAGGGCAGTCAGCGTTTGGGGAGAGCTCGGCAGAAGGGGCGACCGGTGATTCCTCCGCTCCTCTTTGTGCTCCTCTCCGTCCAGGCCCTCTGGAGGTCCCCTTTATGGACTTGGAGATATGTGGTTGCCAAGGTCATCAGGTACCTTTGTTCGCGCTCCCCTCTCCCTTGATTTGTACTAGTTTTTGGGATTATCTCTTCTGGATCTGGTTCGATTTATGGTGTGCATGCATATGCGGTTCGACTCCATGGATTGCATGGTTTAGTTTTACTAAATCGGGTGTTGTCTCTCCGAATTTCATGGGGATTTGACGGAATGGGGGATGGTGAGTGGGTACGCAAGAGCGCGGGATCATCTGTAGCGTTGTGCATGTACTTGGGCGGGCCAGGGTGATTTGCTGTGTGCTGCATGTGCTTGGCTCGCAAAAGCTATTGTTGATAGTGATTTGTGTGGATGTGGCTATCGGAGCCATGGACAGATTCAACATGCATTTTTTGCATGGTTATTTTGTTCTATTTTTGGGGCTTTCGGTCTGTCTTTCTCTGTTTGTGATTTCAGAGAAAGGAAGAAATGGGAGTATGAAAATAGTGAGTTCATGTGAAACTCTATTTTTAACTGAAACTCTATCAAAGATTTTTTTTAGCTTCGAGCTCAATGGCTATCTAGATTGTGTATTTGTGTATTTGTTTGGAGCTAGAGGAGGCACAAGTGTGTGGATGAGGTAGAAATGATGTGGTGCTATTATTATTAATTTCCTATTATAGGCTTGTTCTACAAAAGGGATACTTGAAAGCTTGTTTTTTTTTTTAAGGAAAGAGCAGCTTGGTTTTTGTGGGGAATTTTTATGGCTTGAAGTCACTCAGAGAATCATTTGGTTTCGACCTGATTCATAGGCGTGTTCCTTGTTTTGATGGGAAGTAGGTGTGTTTGTAGTACCCGGGCTTCGATTTGTCACAAGATTAGAAGACCTTGGATGGGATTTGAGGATATCTGTGTAGCACATTTCTAGATCTATTGTTGAGCTATCATATGAGAGTGATTTTAGAACCCTAGGGTATTGTTGAGTTGTTATATAGCAATTTAGATATAGCAGTTCACTAGTGGTGTATTCACTAGTATGCAATTAGGCTTTACTAGTGAACTGCTATTTTTGAACTTGAAGATAAACTCCATTTCATATAGTAATAGAATTTGTGTTATTAATCTGCACAAACCGATTGTTAGAAATGGATCGCAGCTTCGATAGTGCTTCAGTAAATGGACTGAGGGTGGAATTTGTAGTTGTGTCATGCAGCTTTTCCTCCAAAGGAAATTAGGAGAGGTCAAGTCATTTTCTAGATTTGGTGCAACTTTTTGTTAGATACCGCTTTTCTTGAATTGTGTCTTATATGGAAGAATGTCATCACCGCAAGTGTTTGGTATTGTTATATACTCTATTCATTCATGGTGTGTGCCCCTTCTACATAAGTAGAAACTTATCCTATATTTCCAATAGTGGTTGCCTTTGTCTACCTGAATGTTCTCTAATTATCTATATTGTTTTCCTATTGTTTTGATGGGAAGTAGGTGGATGTTGTGTTGACTTGCATGCATGAGTTGTAGTTTGATTGAGACTATATTTAGGATTTCTAATTCACCACTACATGGGATTATGTGTCTTCCTAGATGCTTAAGACTCATGGCATGAGCTTGGCCTGTAAAGCTTCCTCCTCTGTCATGAATGATAATCGCTAGTTCATGAGTGAAACACTAGAGCATGGGCTACTATTTCTCATTGGGGAAAAGTGTTAAGTAGAAGGAATGTATAATTACCTTGAGAAGATGCGAGTGTTGCACTTTGAAATGTGTAGCCATGTCTTTCCCTAGATTGTTGGTGCAGATGGGACAAACCCGAAGTTCATTAGTAGTAATGAACAATTGTTTTATTGTATAACCGAAAACCAAATGCCTTCAAAGATTCTCTGTTGCTTAGACAATTCTATAGGTTTTAGTGTCACTTTCACTATTCCAAAATAAGGACTACATTCTTTTATTAATGCTTGTGTAACTATGTAAAGACTTTAGAATATTTTTGTAGTTGGAATCGGTATAACTAACTTTCCGAGATATCTCAGAGAACTAACTTTCTCGAGATATTGTGATTTGTGCTAACTCACCTTGTTTTTTTGTTTATTGTGATTTATGCTAGCATACACACACACCACATTTTTCATTAGAGATACTTTAATAATTATTGGTTTAATTTATTATTTGCTGAAATTTTTTTAAATAAGACGAATGGTCAAACTTGATAGACAAAAGTCAAAAACGTCACTTTCATAGGGACGGAGGGAGTATGTGTTGCAATTATAGGTTACATCTGTATAAATTATATAAATTATAAGGTTTAGAAAATACTTCCACTACCAATGGTAATTAACCAAGTTGCAATTGCATCAATCCCAAGTTGCAATTGTGTCATATGCCATGTTGCAAACAGTATATGATAAGTGTGGACGTCAACAATTTTTTGCAAGCATTCTCATTCTTCTTTTTGTGTTTTTCCGTAAGCTAGAACTATGTGTTCAATTATAGGTCATATATGTATAAATTATTTAGATTATAAGTTTCGTAAAAGATCAACACCGAAAGCACTTCCATTGCATATGGTAATTTATCAAGTTGCAATTGCCTCACATCCCAAAGTTGCAAATGGTATACAATAGGTGTTTTGTCCCATTTTGAAAGTGTTGGTTCAAATGCTTACCCCCTCCTAGGCAAGGTTTTTCAGGAGACACTTGTAATAGCGTTTGACGAGTTTAGGGTTCATGGCATTTGCCGAGTTTAGGCTTTGTTGATTTTCAGTAGTTATCAATAATTATTAAGTTTAGGGTTTCGGGGCAAGTGTCTTTTCAAAAGCATGCCCCCTCCTAGGCAAGGTTTTCGGGAGACACTTTTGATGGCATTTACCTAGTTTAGGGTTCATGACATTTGCATAGTTTAGGGTTTATGACGTTTGTCGAGTTTAGGGTTTTTGTAGTTTGCTGAGTTTAGGGTTCATGGCGTTTGTCGAGTTTAGGATTCATGGGGTTTGTCGAGTTTAGGGTTCATGGCGTTTACCGAGTTTATGGTTCATGGCGGTTGCCGAGTTTAGGGTTCATCACATTTGTTGACTTTAGGGTTCATGGCGTTTGACGAGTTTAGAGTTCATAGCTGTAACACCCTGCCCTCCAAAGCCACACCGCACAACCCTTCCGAGGGGCGCGCACGCATACACATACCACCTTGCTTACACTTTCGTCCTCACTTCGTGTAAAAGGGTTAACCCGAAGGTGATATGGCTGGAAGGCAAAGGCTTATAAGTTGGCTCCACCCTTGCTTAACCAGCAAGGTGGTACTAAACATGTGCACTCTGCACTCATAGGCCCCTACTGGGCCACATCCAAATTGGGCCGGGTGTTACACACACCCCCCTCAAAGGACTCGACGTCCTCGTCGAGCGCCAACTTAACTAGGACCTCCCCTCTTGGACATGTCTGTGCATCCAGTGTCGGCATATGTACCCCATGCCCGAACAACTGCGACTACACCAGCCCGTGAAACCGCAAGGGTCGGCTCTGATACCATTTGTAACACCCTGCCCTCCAAAGCCACACCGCACAGCCCTTCCGAGGGGCGCGCATGCATACATATACCACCTTGCTTACACTTTCGTCCTCGCTTCATGTAGAAGGGTTAACCCGAAGGTGATATGGCTGGAAGGCAAAGGCTTATAAGTTTGCTCCACCCTTGCTTAACCAGTAAGGTGGTACTAAACATGTGCACTCTGCACTCATAGGCCCCTACTGAGCCACATCCAAATTGGGCCGGGTGCTACATATCCCTTTATAACACCCGGTTTTAAGAACAAAACCAGATGATGCTATATGTGAGCCCTGAAAGTCAAATCTCACATATAGTTTACAAATAAATGATAGTATCAATTCACAATGCTTAAAACATAACGAACATAACATAAAGGACATAACCTCAGCTAGCAGACAACGGAAAGACACTCTGTTCTTCTGATGTAGGCTCCACAGGGACCGACTGACTGGTTGATCACAAGTCTAACTTCTTCCTGAGGTGTGGGGGAAATAGCAAGGGTGAGTCCATGTCGAACTCCTCAAGCATAGCCAGGGGTTATGAGGCTCAGAGGCTGACACTGTCTTAAATGCGGTTGCTTTTAGTGTAAGTCAAATTTTAAGCTTAAGCGTAAAGGAATCCCATTATCCTATTATTCACATGTGTAAACCACTATGTAAAAATGGCTAATAACCGCCAAGTGCGCCCGAGACGCCGCTAATAACGAGCGCTCAGTTGACAGACATTACCGACGCGGCGGGCGAAGGCCGCGAATAGGCGCCGGATGGGCCCACAAGACCAATACGCGTCTGTAATAGAAGGTCATTACAGACACGTGTTCATGTAATGCGTCTGTTTTCTTAATCCGCACGCGTTTTTGGTCGGGCACGCACGCCGCGCGGCTACGGCAGACGCTTTTTGAAACCGAAGTGTCCGCGAGAATTCAACGTATCTCGCACACGCGTTTCATCACAGCGCATTTTCGAGACCGATCGACCGTGGATGCAACCCCTAATTCAGATGCGTTTTTGCTTACAGACACCTTTTCGGCGCTGCCCGTCAGTACCGTTACGAGTATTACAGACGCGCGTGGGTTTACAGACTCACGTGGTCGAGAACCGTCCGTGTTGCTTGACACCGGTACAGACGCGTGCCGCAGATAACGACGCTTGGAACATACAAGGGTCTGTAACGGTCACTTAAATTAAAGTCGCGCGCTTATTTTCACGAGTTGTGTTAGGAGGTGTCTGTACATGTCGCAACCACTACCGAAGAGCGTTTATTTTCAGACGAGTTGTGTTAGCAGGTGTCTGTGCATGTCGTAACCACTACCGACGCGCGTATAGTTTCTGACGAGGTGTGTTAGCAGGTGTCTATACATGTTGCAACCACTACCGACGCGCGGTAATTTACAGACTTGTGTAGCCTACAGATGTCTGTGCTGTTTGCTGGTATTGCAGACACGTATCAGTAAACAGACGCTTCGGAGGTGCGCGTGCCTGTAACTGTCGCATGTTACAGTCATGCGTTGCTGCCGGAGTCGACAGGTGTCTGAAAGCGTTGCAGACACATGTCAATGAGCAGACGCTCGGCAGGTGCATGCGCCTGTATTTGTCTCGAGTCTTACAGTTGCCCGTCCTGCTAGAGACGATGGATGCTGACACGCGTCTGTACCAGACTGAATTTGGCTGGGCCTGCAGGGCCTACATCCGGTTTTGAACGGGCCTCCGCTTCGCTCCGGCAGAAGCCGGCCTTCCTTTGGGCCTGAATTTGGACCTGCATGTTAGGCCCGTTCTCTTATGGTACAACGAGCTGGGCCGTTTTTCGCTGCGTAGGTTATAACACTGCGAACATATTATATGTATATAATGTGTTGCCACACACTTGAATGGTGGTGGCGGCACACCACGGGGTTTGGGGGCGGGCAGCGGAGGAGCGCGACGCATAGGACGGCAGCCTATAAACTGTTGATGATTGATTTGCTACGCTCGCGCTATATATCGTATTTGGATCGCCTCCTTGGTGTTCGTGTATCTCGCCGAAACTGCGGCAGACGCGACGAGGCTCCAAGTTGGAAGTTGTTCCTCCGTTGGATGCAAAGATCGAGGATCTTCGCCGAAAGCAGTCCTCCTGGCAAATGCAAATGTGAAGCACATCGTCACGGCATCCGGAGGCGGCATAGTTTCTCGCTTGAATGGAGGCTAGGGTTTTTCTTACACCATACATGCTTCCCAAGAAGCAATCTCAACCGCTGAATCCAACCGAGATCAACGGTGCACAAGCAATCGGGCTTTGTCGCCGGTTTGGGCTGCTTTGTTGGGCTCCAAATTCATCCTCCATGTGGAAGGATAGCCCAACAAAATCTGTTTCTCATCATCCACAAACTCACAAAGACGAGGCTTTCTGCCTTGCTTCATTTCATTCATTGTAATCCAATCCACAAGCATCTGCAAATTCAGCATAGGTAGCCTCCAGTTTTGCAGTGCTTGTCCTCGAAAAAAAAACACCTTCCGAATGACCCTTCCGTTCCAGTCTTGCTTCTTTGCCATGAAAAAGCTCAATCCAGACACGCAGAATGCATTGACAACACTAGCCTTCACACAACCAAAGTAATCACTACGGATGTGTACACAAAGAAATCAGTTCCAAACCACAAGCAATCATCTTGACAGCAAAGTTTCAATAAACCATAAAACTGCACTATCAACCGTGCAACGAGTGCCACAGAGTCAACAAACAAGTTCTGTCATTAGTCTTATGAAGTCAGCATCTCAATTTTTAAAATATGACAAAAGAAAAAGATGACAAGCTAGACGTTCTTGAGTAGAAGTTTGATCCATTGTAAACTCTGGACAATGTACAAAATACGACACAAAGAGTTTTTACAAGCCATGTGGGTCATAATGCTCGGTCACACACAACGCATGCTCATAAAGATCAACAATACTCCTGTCATGCATATCCCCGATGTGCACAAAGTCAATGAAGAGACCGCACAAGGCAAAAATGTTACTTTTATGTCCTTGGAAGCGCTAAACATTAGTTTCGCTTTAAGCTTAGTCGTCCCATCCACATATTCACAATCGCATTTGGCACGCCCCTGTCCGAAATTCTATTTTCTCCGTAACTTTGGCGTTTTCAATAAAGAAGTTGACAAATTCCACATCTCTTCCCCGCCCTTGTAATCTAACAAAGCATTGCGTTTCTTAAGGTGTCTTTGAAGACAATCAAGATGATCAAGGGCATAATGGTGCTTCACCCTTTTGACCTGGCCTTCAAAGAGACCCGCAAATGAAACAAACAAAAAAAAATGTCCGAGCTGAACACCGCAAAAAAACGTAGTGACAACGATTGCACATTTGACTAAATGAACTTTTATTCGCACATAATTCGGATTACACATAAACAAATTCAATTCATAAATATCAAGAAATATCAGCTACATTTGAGCGTGTAAAAAAAACCTCATCAAGCAATATAAGCTAGAAACTAAATGTGGAATGTAAGTGTCGTGGTCGTATACCACGGTCACAAAGGATCTCATCGGCTAATGTGTGCAACGATGGCCTAGCTCAAGAACAATGACACAAGGATTTATACTGGTTCGGGGCAATCAAGCACCCTAGTCCAGTGTGTGGCACTATCAGAGCTCAAACTGCTCGTATCGGGGCGAATACAAGCGGGCGAGAGAAGGAGATGAGCTCCCAAGTCTCTGTGCTATGTGTGAAATCGGGTGGTTCAAGTGTGTGCTTTCTGTGTGCGAGAGAGCTTGTCCCTTCCCGGTGGCCGAGCCCTCCCTTTTATAGTCTCAAGGGGAACTCACAGGGCGCCACCGGGCTGAGGACTGTTACGTGGAAGAAGTACAAGGGGAGGGGGTAAAGGAGAAGAAATCCCACGCTGTGTCGGGCACGCCGGGCTGTCTGGTGTGCTCCTGCGATCGCCGCCCTATCCCGCGGCACACTGGCCGGTCGTCGTAGGGTAGAATAGGGGCGGCTCCGTATCCCGATATGTATCTCGTACGGGCGACGAGCTCGGGGCTCGTTGGTCAGTGTAGGAGGAGGCAACGAGCTCGTACCACCGCCGCCGTACTCCCCGCGCCGCGCTGTCCGTCGGGCACGCGCCGCTGTCCGCGGTCGGGGTCGTGGAGGCGCCGCCATGCCTTAAATGCTCGTACTTGGTGTCGCAGGAAAACGTGTGGCCAGGAGAGCTCGATCTCGCTCGCTGAGGTCATTCTTGTCGTGTAGTGTTTGTCTCTTGCATTTGGCATCACCCGGCGTGGTCTGACAGTCCTATGCCGCGCGTGCCGTCGGTGATCTCGTGCCGCAGGCGAGATCAGATAGTAGGTTGTAGCGCCGGCCTCGTAGCTGCGACCCTGCGTCCTAATCATCACGCCCCGCATTCACCCGACGTTTCTTGGGTCTAGCGCCGGAGCTCGTTCGAGGCGAGAATGAGCTCGTAGGCGAGGTCGAGCCTCACCGGGTTCTCGCGTCCTCAGGGAGCTCGTTCGAGGCAGAAAGCTATCTCCATGGGCCGAGCTCGAGCGCGTCGTCGGGCCCTCGTGGTCCGAGGGAGTCCGTTCGAGACTTCGTCGTGGGGAACCCCGGGCGTAATCTTCCTTCAACACGTCGTCGGGAGCAGGTTAGGTTAGTCGATTCTGTCCGGAATATCTGTGTCCCACAGTAGCCCCCGAGCGCGCGGAGGAGGACGACCTCCTGCGTACCCTATACGGCCCCGTCGTCGTGAGGTTAGGGACCAGATTTGTTGTTAGGGTGCGCGCGAGCGCACCCGCGGGTGTAGCCCCCGAGGCTGCGGGAGGATGAGAGATCCTCGCGGAGGCTTGTTATGACGAGCGTCCTTTTCGTTACTCGTGCTCTGTGTTCTCTTTGGAGAAGGATGAGCTCGACCCCAACTTACCACGTAGGCCGAAGTCGGGTGCTCTATGAGCTTTAAAGCGGATGACTTGAGTGAGGTCCGAGCTCACGTTCGAGGTGAGCTCGTTCATCGGGCCAGCTAGAGGGCCAACCTCATATTCCAGAGACCCGTCCTCTATAGTCGCCGAGGCCCCGAAGGATCCTCGGCGGCTCGCGCCTCCTCGCCGTGGAGGATGACCAGAGGCCGTTTGCGATCGCTGGCGACTCAAGCGCCACTTGGATGGAGCCCCCGAGTCCTCGAGGACATTCGGGGCGCAGGCTGTCGACGCCTCTCCTCCGTTGTGCTCCTTGCTCGGGGCATCTCTGGGCAGCCTTCAAGCTCGCGAGAGCCAGCCTTCGAACCTGGAGATTGACTTCTTCGCGAGTTCGTAGCAGCTGTTGGCATTTCTTAACGCAATCAAAGGAAACAGTATAAAACCCATCCCCAATAAGAGCGTCGAAATGCGCCACCGACATTCCCAAGTAAACCACCATGCCTGATCCAAAATGGAACTCACAACGGATAGATCTTGCCATCTTAGATATTCATCCGCAAGCACACGGATCTATCATTGTAGCATTTCACCCGAAGTATTCGTGGTATCGTTATTTATATTTTCCCAAAGGAAGGCATGTGATTAGCATGGCATCCGAATAGAGGAACATGTGTTTGCTTAGACCAAAATGTTCATAACAGGGGGTAAGCAATAACGGTTCATGGATAGTGTGACACACACTTAAGAATCCACCAAAGAAAAGGATAAATAAAATAGATAAAGAATAAATGAATAAATGAATAACCTAATGGAGTAGTTCTAATGTATCTAGTCATGGCCATACAAATGAATAGTTAGGATCATATGCAAACCGATTTAATCATGGTTAGGTCTAGGATAGCGGGAGACTCCCTCGATACCATACGCCCGATAGGAAGCATTTACTTAACTCCTACGTAACATACGAACGTGGGGGGGATTTCAAGGGGCCGGTCAAGGCTTGTCACGACCAAGCCGCCTACCCCCTCAACCGTGGCATGCCCTCATATCCGCGGTGTCGTAATACCCGCACCATGCCCGCATATTAGAGCACTACTCTTGTCCCCCAGATCCCCACTCGTCGAATGGACGGACTAGAACAAGAGCAAACCCGAAGGAACAACGAACCGATATCCCACCTCTAATCAAGTTAGGCATATGATGATCGATGATGAACTCAGTAATGAATATGTCAAGATTATGATATGTAAACTATATGCTAGTTCATATACCAACACAAGAACATGAACAAAACTATACTCTAGTTCATAAGTTAGGCCAAGAACATAAATATAAGACTTGCAAATAGAAGAATGCTCCATAGAGTGGATGTATTACCAAAGCACTTTCTTCTAGGAGACAAGCCCTCCTTGTAGCTCTTCTACTCCAAGTGTTAACTAAGAAAGAATAAAGAAGAAAGAAGAAGAAGAAAGAAGAAGTAGAAGAGAGAGAGGTAGAGGTGGTAGAGAGAGAGAGATTGCTGGGTTTGTCGGACTCCAAGTGGTGTGTGTTGAGAGAGGGAGAGAGGGGGCCTACTTATACACTTGGAGGAGGGGCCTAAGTGCTAATTTACATCAAAACCGACCTGTAAACCTTCCTTGTATGCGCAAACCGACCAACGCAGGGCGGAAACCCCGCTTGAAAGTGCACGAACCGCCTCCCCGAGGTCGGGCCGAAACCGCCTCGGGGAGGGTGCGGCCGCACTGTGGTGGTGCGCTAGCACCCCCCCCGGCTCGGCCGCCCGTCTCGGTGGGTGTCATCTTTCGCCCTGAAAAGTTGTGGGCCGGGCTGTGCTCGCCCGCATTTGATGTTTTGGGTCGATTTGCTCTTGGGCTTGGGTTTTGCAAGAATGCGCTTTCTCGGAAGGCGTATTTTGGTCGATTTTCCACTTGCTTTTATTATAAATCTGCAAAATAAAATACAAGACACTACAAGTGGAATTTATTAGTGATAAAAGTATATGAGTATAAAAAGGTTTAATTTTACTCCCTTTATGGTAGTAAGTTGACGGAAAAAATATGTCGTTGGTTACCGCCAACAAAGCAAATGACGGGTTATCGGAAATATGACCGCTGGCGACGAACTTGCGGAAATTTTATCTGCGGTGAAAAA
Organism: Hyparrhenia diplandra; assembly: GCA_015847255.1. NCBI lineage: Eukaryota > Viridiplantae > Streptophyta > Magnoliopsida > Poales > Poaceae > Hyparrhenia > Hyparrhenia diplandra. The sequence goes on along the minus strand of JADLZK010001344.1, from coordinate 280,682 downwards.
GAGCCGTTGGGAAAAATGACCGTTGGGGAGTTACCGCTACCTTCCGACCGAAGTTATTCGCTGCCTTTACTCGCGGCGTTTTGCTTCCCGTGACGCCACGGGATGGCGCTGCGTGAGGGGTTCTCGATTGCCCCTGTTGAGCGCGGTGGGCCATCCCGCCCGTTTGCCTTGAGGATCCGGCCCCAGCTCTCCTTATAAATAGGAGAGACGAGAGAGAGCGCCGATCTCACTCCCCCTTTCCGCCGCCACCACTTCCCTCCGTTCGAGTCTCGATCTGCCTCCGCTTTCGCCGTGCTTCGGAGAGCGGAATCGCAGGCCGCCGACGACCTTCGAGAAGCCACCGTCGGAAGAAGAAGAAGGGGGCCATGGGCACGTGGGCTCCTTCGAGGATCACCGAGGCGCTGCTGCAAGATCGCGCGGCGAGTGGCGGTCTCCCGCCGCTGACCGCGGCGCTGGAGTGGATCGTGCCGGTCCGGTGGGACGCCGCCCCCGATCGCCGGATGGGTACGCCGCCTCGCTCGCCGCCTTCCACGATAGAGGGCTGGGTGCCCCTCCGACCGAGTTCCTTCGGTTGTTGCTCGCCTATTGGGGCGCCGAGCTCCAAAGACTGAACCCTAACGGGATCTTCCACCTTCCGCGTTCACTGTGGCTTGTGGCGAGGGGTGGCAAGGGATTGATGCGGACTGGGAGCTCTTCAAGCACTTCTTCCATGCGAAGATCATGCACAGCTCCGACGGTCAGAACGTTCCGGTCCCCATCGGCCGCATCGCGCTCCGGCCCGCCCGCATGAAGGGAAGTACCCCACTCCCGCCTCCCGCCGTCGAACACCGGGTGGCGGGAGGAATGGTTTTATCTCGAAGAATGACGAGGAGCGCCCCCTTCCGCGCTTCACCAGTGGTGTCTTCCCCAGGTCCGACAAGCTGTGGAGGGAGACTCCCCACAGCCACCTTCTTCACCAGGTTCGGGAGGTCACCCGGAAAGTTGAGCGCCTGTGCGACGCCGGGCTCTCGGAGCCCCTCCTCTTCGCCTGGGCCCTGGGGCACGGGATCGTTCCCCTGAGGCAGAGAACCCTCCGTATTTGGGAGATGGTTGAGGAGAAAAAGCCCTTTGAGGGCACGGTGACGACCGCGCCGCTTTCAGCAGGAGACGTGGAGTGGTGCGTTCGCCGGGTGACCGGGAAACCCTTCAAGATCCCGGCCGACCCCAACAACATTCCGGAGGCGCTGCCCTCTACGACGACGCGCGCAATGGTGAGTTTATCCTCCAGCTCTTTGTGACTTCTAGTTGATGTTGCAATTCGTTTCCAGTCATTCTCTCCGTCTGAATAGGTCGGCGCCGTATACCTCGAGCCGCACCTCCCGCCGGCGAGGCCTATCCCTTCCATGATCGTTCCGCCGGGGGCGGTTCATGGCGCGGCAGCTGAGTCTTCTGGGGATAGCGAGGTGGTGGAAGACGAGGACATTCCGCCGGAGAGCCAGGAGCTCGGTGAGCAGGAGGCGGGGGAGCAGCAGGGGACATCGTCATCCTGGGTGGCGCCCCTCAGCGCGACGACTTCATCGGTCAGGACGCGCTCGCAGTCAGCGCTCTTCCAGAGCTGTGCCCACAGGAAGAGGGCGCCAACCGACACCGCGCAGATTGAGAAGGCCGAGAAGAAGAGACGCGTGGCCATTGGGTAAGTGCTCAAGCTCGTCGCTCTCTATGAGCTCATACGTCGTTGCCGAGTCCTTTCTTCGCGACACTAACTTCCGTCTTCTCTTCGTTGTCATGTAGGGCGAGGGTTAAGCCCCTGGGGCTCCTAATCCCCTCAAGCGGCCAAGGACAGCAGCGACGTCGAGCTCGACGGCCGATCCCGCCCCTCCTATCATGCAGGCGCTTCGGGTGATTGCCCCCAGGCTCCCGGGGGAGGGGGAGGAAACGAGCCCGGGTCCGTGGGGAGCGCCGCCGCGTCGACTTCAAGCTCCATCCTGGTGGCTCAAGCGATGGCGTCCTTGGTGCGCTCGCTACCGCGGCTGGAGGACCTGATGCCCCGGCCTGCTCCTGCCGTGCAGGAGCGGGTCGAGCCGGAGGTGATCGACCTCGGCTCCCCGAAGGTGGAGGATCGTGAAGACGTGCCTCGGGCCCGGTCCGCCCGTCGCCGCCGCCAGAGAGACGGAACGTGGCGACCGTGCGGCGCTGGATCGCCCCGACGAGGGTGAGCCCTCACCTCCAGTCCGCGAGGCGTGAGGAGGCGCCGAGGATACGACCGCGCGACGCCGGTCGTCGGGCGAGCCGCTTTGAGGGTCTGGTGCCCACGGGGTCCCTAGGGACTACCCACTGACCCCATCGCCCATGGCGAACATCACCGAGACCGCCGCCGCCGAGAGTGTCGGGGACGAGGCCACCACTCGGCCGCGTGGGTGACGCTCCGAACGCGCCTAATCTGCACCCCAGCGCCGGACGCTATCGGCCGGGACGCCCCGAGAGCTCGTTGGAGGCCGGGCCGAGGGCTGGCCGCGCCGTTTCGCTATGGACGGCGGGGTTAGCGCCGCCCCGCGATAATCGCACAGCGAGGTGCCGCCGCTCCCACGCAGAGGGGGCCGGCGTGCCTCCATCGATCATTGGGGTAAGGACCTCATTCGCCCCTCGTTTCTTGCCTAATCTCGAGCTCGTGGTGTTAATTTGCTTTTCTGCAGGACTTGAGGGAAGCAGTGGTTGGCTACAACCGCGTGGTGGAGGCCGAGATCGAGATCGAGAGCCTCCTCGGGAGGTTGGGTGTAGCTTGGTCCAAAGGCGAGCATGGGGCTCGGCCAGGTGTCCACCTCGCACCGCGAACTCCGGAGCGGGGTTGACGACATTGCGGAGCATATCCGCGAGGTCAGGGAGCACGCTGCCGCTGAGGCTCAGGAGGGAGTCGTCGACGAGGTCCGTCAGGTGGAGGCGGCGGCAGTGAAGCATGAAGAGGAGCTCGTCGCCCGGGCCCGCCGTCAGCGCGAGCTCATGCAGAAGGAGCTCGACGACCTCCGTCGGGCCTTGGAGAATAAGGAGCTCGAGCGTTCAGCGCTTGAGCGCCGGGCCATGGTGCTGGAGAGGGAACGAGACACCAAAGGGAAGGCGCTTTAGGACCGCGAGGCCGAGCTGGAAGGTGAGTGACTGCCTTTCGAGCTCGTTGTCTTTCTCCTCTACCTTTGAGCGTTTAGGCTGATAGGCGGGTATTTTAGTCTACGACCACAAGGCCGTCGACGGGTCGATCCTGTTTCACGCTTCGGAGGCGGAGAGAATCCGGCTCGATGCCGAGAATCTTTCCTTGTGGGAGGAGCGGGAGGAGCTTTATCAGGCGTTGGCATGTAAGGCGCTTCTCGTTTTCCTGTCCTCTGAGTCTCATAGATTTGATTTATTTATTCCTCTGCAGCCGAGAAGAAGAAGTTGTCGGGACTGGCTCGGGAGCTTCAAGAAAGGGACAACTCTTTGGCTGTGGCGGAGTCCACGGTGAAGCATCTTGAGCTCTCGCTGACTCAGAAGGAAGTGGACCTTCAGCAGCGAACGCGCGACCTCCTGGCCGTTCAAGACGGGCTTCGCGAGAAGACCGACGAGCTCCGGACCAAGGAAGCTGAGGCCTCCGTTCTCCTTGAGCGGGCGACGAAAGCCGAGGGTGCGGCGCAGAAGGCGGAGCGCGAGCACACCAACCTTGTGCTCGACATCGAGGGCGTCTGCGAGGCCTTCGGCGTTGGGGAGGTGGAAGGATCAGCGCATCGAGTGCTCCATGCTCCGGCCGTGGTGAGGGAGAATGCTCGCCGCGCCGTTCACAAGGCGGTGTCCATGATCCTCACCCACTACCCCGACCTCGAGAGGCGGATAATGGGCAAGGGCTGGCCCGAGCCTATCGAAGGCGTGGAGCTGAATGACGTCGTCGCCGCCGCGGAGGCCCGCTCCATGAAGCTAGCGAGGAAGCTCTTCAGGCTCGCCGTCAAGGAGCTTGAGGTGTTCGAGCCTATCGCCGGCGAGGAGGAGGTGGACTCGTCCAGCGATGAGGATTCAGCTGCAGGGTTAGATAGCTTGAGGCGTTGCCTCTTTTGTTATGAATGAAGTCCTCAAGCTTGAGACAAAATGTAAATATAACGAAATGTGCTACGAACATCTTGTTTTCTTTTCCCTGTGGTTAAGTTTCTGACTAACTTGTTGTTTCCCGAGTTCATATCTTATCGGCTGAGGTAGCGGGCCCTTTTCTCGTTGGCCGCGGGGGCGCTAGACTTCGCTGGGCAAGCGCGCTTAGTCCTCTCAGAGATATTACTTAGGATCCTTTAGTTCGTCAGATTCAACGGTTACTGGGAGTAAGAAAAACGAGACGCGGGGTCGAGCTATTCGAGCTCTTCCCTGAGTGTTCATATTTTTGCGAGAAAAGAGCTCGTGAAAAAAGGCGGGGTGTGCGCCCCGTCCCCTGTAGCCCCCGAGCAAGGGCAGGCCTTGCTGGAGGTAAAGGGCAGCCATTGCTCAGTAGCCGTGCGGGAAGAGAAACGAATACTTGCACAAATTTTGCATCGAGGTGTGTCATTATTATCCGGGTTCGTACAATAGTGACATTACAAAATGCATCTAAGGGTAGAAGCGACGTAGTTGTTCGATGTTCTAGGAGTTGGCGAGATCGCGGCCACGGGAGTCTTGGATCTTGTACGAGCCTGGGCGTAGGACGCGAGCGATGGTGAACGGTCCTTCCCAGGGGGCTGAGAGTTTGTGCCTCTCCTTCGTGCTCTGCACTCGCCGCAAACCTGGTCGCCGCCGAAAGCTCGCCCTCGAACGTGGCGGTCGTGGTAGCGGCGCATCGACCGGCCGGTATTTGGCGAATCGCGCAACGGCGACCTCACCGGCCTCTTCGAGCTGGGTCCACGGCGCCTTCGAAAGTGAGGTTCGCTGCCGACGTCGTTGTACGCTTGAACTCGCAGCACGCCGTAGTCGAGGTCGGTGGGGAGCACGGCTTTGGAGCCGAAGACGAGGAAGAAAGGTGTGCGCCCCGTCGCTCTGCTTGGGGTGGTTCTGAGGCTCCATATGACTGTGGGGAGCTCGGCGAGCCATCTTCCTCTAAATTTCTCCAGCCTCTTGAAGATCTGTGGCTTCAATCCCTGCAAGATTAGACCATTGGCGCGCTCGACCTGCCCGTTCGTTTTTGGGTGGCTGACGGAAGCCCAGTCCACCCGGATGTTGTAGTCGTCACACCAATCGAGGAAGATCTGCCCGGTGAAGTTGGTGCCGTTGTCGGTGATGATCGAGTTCGTACAATCGGCGGTGGATAATGCCATCAAAGAACTTGACTGCCTCCTCGCGATCTTGTGCGTGAGATGGGCATCACCTCGATCCACTTGGTGAACTTGTCGATGGCGACGAGGAGGTGAGTGAAGCCCCCGGGCGACTTCGTGAAGGGTCCAACCATATCGAGCCCCCAGACCGCGAAGGGCAAGTGATGGGGATTGTCTAGAGGGCCTGCGCCGAGGTGCGCCCCGCTTGGCGAAGAACTGCATCCTCGCAGCCGCGCGCGATTCGATTGGCGCCGGGCGACATGCCGTTGGCCAATAGAAGCCTTGGCGAACGCTTTGCCCACCGTGAGCTCGCGAGCCGCCGCGGTGTCCACATTCGCTGGCATGGATCTCTTTGACGAGCTCGTGTCCCTCCTCGAAGGTGATGCAGCACCGAGCACTCGACGCGCTCTTCAGAGCTCACGCTCGATGATGGCGTAAGACTTGGCCCGACGGGCGATGCGCCCGGCCTTCTTTTTTTCGCGGAGCTTGCCGCCCTATAGCCATGCTAAGTTGGGAAGTCGCCAGTCGGGCCTCGGGGTTCCTGGCCCCGGGGTTGCGAGGACCTCGGAGCCGACGAGGTTGACCTCTGCATCGACCTCCATCGGCGAGCTCGAGCTTGAGGGGTCCTCGGCCTTGGTGCGAGAGGGGACGAACGGGGTCCCTGATGGGTCTGTGCGTGGGTTTGAGCCTTCCCCTCAAGCCGGATGGAGGGTATATACCGGTCGTGCGTGAAGACGCCGGGAGCGGACCTCGAGTCGACGGAGGCGAGCTTGGCGAGGACGCCGGCGTCGCCGCTGTAATCGGGCGACGATGTGCTTGAACTCGAAGCTCGCCGGCGCCGAGCTCGTGCACCTTTGCGAGTACGCAATCATCCTACGGCCGACGCAGCTGGCTTCCTTCGTGGGTCGTTGGTATACCTTATAGCATAAAATATAGAGGTTTTTAAAACGAAAATAAAGGCTTAAAATGAATATTAACATAGTATAGGGGCTTGACTAACATGATTCCACTAGTTTTGGTGATTTATATATTTTTCAGGGAATAAACAAAAAATGCCTAAGAGTTTGCAAGCCTTACGACATAAAGACGTATCCGTGACGTAACCCAACGTGGAACCTACGCAAGAACATTCTAGAAGAGACCAGAGAGCACCGGAAGGAAGGTAGGGCCCACCTGGCAGAGCCTGGCGGCGGCCGCCTTGGTGGGGCCCCCTGTCAGCCTCCCACTCAAGGTCGGTTCAGCACCGCCTATGAGGAGCAATCTAGTCCATCCATCAAGGTCGGTTTGATCCAAGGGTCAAGTTGTGCATCCTCCGGGGCTATATAACAAGACCCCCTCGACCCCCGGTGAAACCCTAATTCATTCAAGTCATTCTACTCCATACCCAAATTCCATCATCAAGACCCCAAGTCAAGATCCTAAGCCCTAGTTCCACCATAATTAGAGCAATAGCTATCTAGGTTAGCTCTAGAGGAAGTCAAGTATTGTCTTGATTCCTGATAGTCAAGAAGTAGCGGGAAGCTTAAGCTTCACGTGGCTTCTCTCTTGTATCTCATTTGTAAGTATTTGTTTAGTATACAATTGCCATGACTTTATTCTATTTAATGATTATATTCTTAGTTATATGCTTCTATGCTTATCCTAAGCCCTAGTTCCACCATAATGTTTGTCTTTATATTCAAGCATGGAGTCGTATAGCGCCCCCTTAGATGTACACTATGTGGGTGGTCGACAATGTGTAAACGTGGTGTTTATACAACGCTTTGCCCGCGACATCACCCTATATTCTCGATGTGTGGTAGATCGTGGATGTGATACTCCCATTGAGTCCTTTGGAGTCCACCCCCGAATGTAGGGCTAGTTGAGCTTTGTTACTATGGTAGGTTGGTTTTGTTCCTAATCTTCCTTAGTAATATTCACCATGTGTAGATATAATGCCTCCATACGATGATGACTAGGTGTATTGCACTACTATGGTATTTAGCCTTTTATGATACTAGCTAGTGGCATATGATGATCTTTGACTTGGATGTTATTATCATTATTATTATCTTATTATCTTTATTATGTGACTTACCTCGCTTGAGTTTAGTATGATGTATATGGTTTACTCTACATTACACCACCGCAAGTGAATCATCATTAAATCATCAACCTACCCATAGCCCATCCCTTTCTTTTCGTAGAATATAAATACGATACCCGGATAGACTCCCCGGTGAAGTACTACAATTGGGTAATTTATCCGGCGCTTTGCGTATACCGTAATTATATTATCATAGCAAGAGTTTCAAGTGTCATTATAAGAATATCCGTTCACCCATTTCTTTAGCGCTGTGAGCTAGGGTGACAGACTAGTTTCAGTAGGCAATGCTAGAATGTGTGGTACGCTTTTGTGCCTATCGTGGTGAGATTAACTCCACCATCGATAATGTTACAAAGTCATAAACCATAACTAATTCTCGCCTAACTTTATTAACTCTCTCGATCTGACTTTTTTATTGGAATGTGAGATTAACTCCACATCCAAGCTAACTTATTAGATATATACCATTTATACATTTCGGGCGCCGTCCTAGATGAGGATCGCGTTAGAGATGTCAACAAAGGGTTCTGGTCCGCGACGAGCTTGAATCTCCTCTCGATCTCGAGGCGCTTGATGCCGAGCTCGATGGCGATGCGCATGCCGCTCACCAAAGCCTCGTACTCAGCCGACGTTGTTGGAGGCGGTGAAGTGAAGGCGGATCGAGTACCCCTCATGGCGCGCACGACGTTGCATGGTGAGACGAAGACCAAAGCCTGCGGCGCCGCATTTTTCACCGAAGCCGCCGGCGTAGAGCGCCCAGTACTCGATGTCGCCGGGTCTTGGCGGCAGCTGGTCTCCGTCCACTCGCCACGGTCGGGAGGACCCGAGATTTGATGGCGCCCCTCGGGCGTATGAGATGTCCAATCCCATGAGCTCGATTCCCCACTTGGCGATGCGCCCTGTAGCCTCGGGCTACGAATAATCTCGCCTAGCGGGATCTTGAGACGACCATGATCGGGTGCGCTGCCGGCAGTGCCGCAGCCTTGCGACGTGTAATGAGGAGCGCAGGGCGAGCCTCGGAGCTGCGGGTAGCGGGTCTTCGTCGGAGAGGACCTCGCGATGAAGTAAACCGGCCGCTGCACTCGGAGTGCACGGCCTTCCTCCTCCCTTTCCACTACGAGCACCGTGCTTACCACCTGCGAGGTGGCCACGATGTACAACAGCATCGGCTCGTCCGGCTTGGGTGTGGTGAGTATGGGTGGGTTCGTCAGAGCTCTTTAGAGAGTCGAGTGCGGCCCGGGCCTCGCTGGTCCAGCGGCGCGCCTCGACTTCTTCAGAGCCTCAGTGATAGCGGAGGCTTCGCTCGCCTAACCGAGCGATGAATCCGCTAAGAGCGCCAGCATCCCGTAAGCCGCTGCACGCTCTGACATTCTTGATAGGATCCATGTTGTGGATGGCCTCGATCTTCCTGGTTGGCTTCGATGCCTCGCCAGATACTATGAAGCCGAGGAGCTTTCCCCCTGGGAACTCCAAACACGCACTTCTGGGTTGAGCTTTACCCCGAACTCACGAAGTTTGTTGAAGACTTCCTTGAGGTCGGGGATGAGCTCTCCGCGCGCTTTCGCCTTGACCACAATGTCATCGACGTATGCTTCTACGCTTTCCGAGAAGCTCTTTGAAGACCTTCGCATGCACCTCCGAAGGTGGCGCCGGCGCTTTTAAGCCCGAAAGGCATGGTCACGTAGCGTAACGCGTCGAAGGGAGTGATGAAAGAGGTGGCGAGATGATCGAGCTCGTTCATCGCGATTTGATGATAGCCGGAGTATGCGTCGAGAAAACAGAGCGTCTCGCACCCGGAGGTGGAGTCAACGATTTGGTCGATGCGCGGCAAAGGAAACGGATCCTTTGGGCATGCCTTGTTGAGACTCGTATAATCAACACACATTCTCCATTTCCCATTCTTCTTCTTAACTAGTACAGGGTTGGCTATCCACTCGGGATGATACACCTCCTTAACAAAGCCCGCCACTAAGAGCTTATCTATCTCCTCGGCGATTGCCTGCCGCCTGCCGTCGTCGAAACGCCGGAGCCACTGCTTCACCGACCGAGAGCCGGGCTTGATGTTTAAGGAGTGCTCGGCGACTTCCCTCGGTATGCCGGGCATGTCCGAGGATCTCCACGCGAATATGTCGAGGTTTGCGCGGAGGAAGTCGACGAGCTCGCTTTCCTATTTGGGGGAGAGCTCGGCGCCGGCACGAACGGCGCGCCCCTCCTTGTCGACCACCACCGTCTTGGCGTCCTTGTCCGGCTCGAAGGATCCCGCCACCTTCTCGAGCTCGACGGATGAGCTTGCCACCTTGCTGGACGTGCTCACGGCCTTCTTCAACTCGGCAGAGTCCTCCGCGTAGACCCACGCGAGCATCTCGGGGAGGAGCTTTTCCGACTCGATGATGGCGTCGGCGATCGCACGGCCTCCTTGTCGCAGCTTGAAGGCGCGCCGAAAGGTGGAGTTGACGGTGATCACGCCCGGTTCGGTCCGGGGATTTTGAGCTTGAGGTACGTGTAGTTGGGGACGGCCATGAACTTCGCGTAGCATGGCCGACCCAACAGCGCGTGGTACGCGCTCTTGTACAGGAGCACCTCAAAGGTGAGCACTTCCTTGCGGAAGTTGCTCGGATCGCCGAAGGTGACGGGGAGGTCGATCCGGCCGAGCGGGAACGCCTGCTTCCCCGGTACCACCCCATGGATGGGGTCCGTGGAGGGTGTTGGTAAAAGTTAAGGCCCACGTAAATATTTATGATTTGTATAATCCGCAAGCAAGACGGATACCGGTGAGCACTTCACCCGAGATGGGTTTCAAATATCGTATCCACAAGGAGAAAGGTTTACGAATAGTGAAGATATAACTATGGCCAGAGAATCTCGACAAGGAAGGAAGTTGATAAATCTTTTAAGAAGACGGCTATGGTTGTCTAATTGATATCCTTGTAAGGCTTGTGAATATATCTTATGGGAACTTTATTCAAGGAGAAAGACACTAGCAAAGAGTGCAAACTCCTAGCAAATAGGTTCTACCGAGGCCTATCCAACGGGATGTGGACTACAAATAATTAACGTAGCTATAAGTCACCTATGTTAGTTACCACGCCCGAAGGTAGGGTGTATCTACGGGCTATCTAGTCTAAGCACCACGCCACACTAGGGGTAGCAACTCCAATTCAAGAGCGACAAGAATCGAAGTACTCTAAAAAGAGTCGCAAACCACAAGAATAATATAAACAAGTAAACTTACTCAAATAAGAAGTCGATCCACCGTAGTTGTCTTAGGATCAAGCTCCAAAGGAGGCTTGGTCCCGAGGTACAAGCGAAGAGGAGACACCGACAGATTCGAGCTTTCCCTTTACTTCTCCTTCCACTCAATATCTATCTTTCGAACAGACTAGATTTAGCTACTCTCAAAGGGAGCTATGAACTAGTCTCTCAACTTGCTAATCTTCTCTCTCAACTAGATCTAGAGCTCTTCTAATTAGAAGCTAGGGCATAGGTTGTTGATCGCCGAGCCGATGGGGTAATGAACTAATGAACCATCACACTGGGCAGGGGCCGGGGGCATGCTTATATAGGCGGGGACGATGAACCGTAGCCCTTGGATGAAACCGACCTTGATGGATGGATGAGATTGATCCTCAATGGCGGTTATGAACCGACCTTGAACAGGAGGCTGACAGGGGGGCCCCACAGGGCGGCCGCCGCCAGGGCTCAAGCGGGCCGCCGCCCCTCGACAGTGGGCCCACCGGTCCCGCCGGGCTTTCGGAGTCTTCTAGGGTCTTCTTACGTGGGTTTCAAGTTGGGTTGCTTCACCTGTCACGCCCTTTCATCGTATGGGGTGCAAACTTTGGGCTTTTGCCCGTGAATCCCCTCGAAAAATATATAATTCACCAAAACTCGTGGAAATTGTTAGTAAAGCCCCTAGTTTTACATAAATATTTATTTATATCCTTATTTCAGTTTTTAATTGAGCTATAAAAGACATACTATAAGATGTGTCAACAAGCTCCCCACACTTAGGCTTTTACTGCCTCGAGAAAAAAGGATGGATATAGCAAAGTCAGTAAGTCAAGACATCTAACAATAAATCAATCTCATGGTCTTATTTATATGCAGGTTTTATTGTATTTACCAAGAATTTTGAGGAGTTGGAGAACGTAATATTTGATATAGATTACCTTCTTCTCTCAATCGAGCCACTGGAGATTTTGCAATGATTTTTGAAAAGAAACATAGCTTACCATCCTCCTTTTTGCAAAACTCAATCACTCAAGATATCTATATGTGGTATTTTTGGATCCTCACAAGGCACAATTTTAATGCCCTTAAAAACATCCTTCTTCTAATAAAGCTTTATCTGCTCGTATGTCAAGGATGTAGCATACTTACCTTGCATATATTTGCAATATCAAGGCCGGATCCGAGGAGAGACATTCTCAAGATGTGCAAGTGTGTTTAGTTTTCTAATTCTACTATGCTTTTGTAGATTCTCTCTTTTTTTGAAAGAAGGATACTATGCAAGTAAGGTCATGGGCTATCTTTATTTCTTTCTCTTCTTTTTTTTGGAGAGGTGGGCTCGCTCGCCCTAGACTTTTGTCTTTTATTTCCTCTAAGAGATGTGGGTTCTACTCATCCTTGGACACTTGTCCATTCTTCATCTCTTAATATTATTTCTTTGTATACTCTTTTTTTTTTTTTCAATACTTTTGCATAGCCCATGCCTTGTCTCACATTTGTATTATCACTTTTAATATGGAGAGATCAAAACTTGAAGCATATAAAAGCAACATAAATAATTGAGTGTACGTGTTCTTGATAGCTAGTCTCTCAACTTGATCACAGGACTTGACAAAGCTCAATGCAAAATAAGTAGCTTATGGCTAGTTTTTTTTTTTTCAAAGAAGCATGGCTTTGGTAGGATGATTACCATAAAGAGGAGGTATAGCTATCATTTTTAATATTTTCGAAATAAATTCTCCAAGAGACAAGATATCAAGAATCGCTCTCACCAATCTTCTATCTCATGTTCTACAACAACTCTAAGTATCTTGGGATATTATTTTACTTTTAACTTTTATCAACTTAGTTAGACCATGAAAAAGAATTATGTGAGTCCAACTTGAACTAAGCATATCAATCTTTTTATATTTATATTTATTCATTAGATATTAGAGATCTTTCGGTATTTTGTGAAACGGAAAACAAAAGTCACGTAATTAGAAAGATCGTGAGAACAAACCGACACGTGGGACGAAGGGGAGGCCGAGGTGGTGACGTGGCCGGCGGCGCCCGCCACCAATCAGCGCCGCCGCAGGTCCCACAGGGGCCCATGGCGATCTTTTGTCGTGGCGTGATCTCTCGCCTCAGATCTTTCCGCTTTCGATATTTTCGTGTTCGGTTCTGTTTCGTTTCGACGCTCGTGGCCGCTTTCCCCACACTTTTTTCCTTGTTACCTTTTATTCAAAACATGGTGGAGACAAGAAACTTTGCACGAAAATAAATGATAAATAAGGAAGATCAACTTTAAAAAATGATAGAGTGTTCCTTTATTTATTCTAGCAAATATTACATAATAATAATTTAATCTAAGCAAACGATCTAACAAATTTCTAAACGAACTAACTAAGCAAACTAATCAAACTAGCTAATTGAAACACTCTAATTATTACTAGGTTCCTTCCCTAGTTGCGCTTGGCGATTCTCAAGAGATTCAATTCTCATGACTAACGCAGCCATCTCGTATCTAGCGTCTTCCACGCGCCTATCTAGAGCGCCCACGCTTCTCGTCGTGGCACTCCAATTACGGTGCTTGGTCAAGGTGAAGCTTCTCCAATCCGCGACTTCTTCGCGGAGATCGCCATCGCGGCACTTGCCGAAACGACGCTTAGAAGCGCGTTCAGCGCCCTCCTTTGGCGGGATGAACTTCACTTGTGCCGGGCGTAGCGCGCACTCCATCAATGGAGACGCGAGGTCGTGTGTAGTTGAGCCGACGATGTTGTTGAACCCGCCTCGCTTGACGCCCGTAAGCCGCCTCTCGTCCCCGACGAGGCGGCAACAATCCGGTGCCCTCCCGGCACCGAACTTCTTCATGCCATCATTGCGACGATTGTTCAGATCGCCCTCGCCATAAGAACAGCGGGGGACGGTGATGATGATGGTGGCTGAGGTGGTGGAATAACGGCGAGGGGTGTAGGTGTTGGAGGCACAACGACGAGAGACGACGATGTTGACGACGCCGAGGGCGGCGGCGGCGTGGTGATCTTGGTGGGATCGTACACCACCATTCTCATCTCGGGTTGGCCATGGCAGCGATGAAGGTCTTGGGTCGTCGGTCTTTGGAGAGGTAGATGGGAATAGGCTCAAGGTAGAATGGGTCGGTTTATATATCGGAATGACTTGGAAGGGGAGTCAAGATGACGGTTATCGGGATGTCAACGCTGAGAATCGCGCCAAAAGGTTCGGTATTCGGTAGGATATCCTAGGGTAGATCCGTGGGAAGATGCGGGACGCGTGGCGGCCACGTGGGCGGCGGCGGCCGCCAGCCTAGAAGGCGGCCCAGTGGCCCCACCGGTCCACGGCCCGCCCGTCAAGGGTCTTCTAAGGTTGATTCTAGTCTGTTACTTGTACTTTTGGGCCGAAAAAAACGGACACTACGCGATCAAGGCCTAATGATTGGGTAAAATAAAGAAATCTAAAACATCTAATTCCTCGGGTTCTTTATTGGGCTCATAAAAGATTTTAAGACGTTGGCCATTTACCTTGAATAACTTACCTTCGGTATCTTGAAGAGTGATCGCCCATGTGATGACGAATTCACCACCTTGAAGGGTCCTTCCCATTTACTCCGAAGTTTTCCATGCCCGAATAATTTAACCCCGGAATTAAAAAGTAATACCTGACGCCTGAGTGAAGTTCTTCTTTTTAATTCTCTTATCATGCCACCTTTTTGTTCTTTCTTTGTAGATCTTGGCATTGTGATAAGCTTTCTCTCGCCATTCGCCGAGTTCTAATAATTGCATCTTTCTTTTTACTCCCGCGGTTTCTAAATCCATATTCCATCTCTTGATTGCCCAAAGAGCTTTAAACTCTAGCTCGATTGTGCAAGTGATGTGTTTTGCCATAAACAAGTTGGTATGGTGACATTCTAATTGGTGTTTTGTAGGCTGTCCCGTACGCCCATAATGCTTCCGAAGTCTATCCTTCCACTTTGTTCCCATCTCTTCTACTCGCCTTCTCGCAAGATATTCTTGATTTGCTTGTTTGATGTTTCTCGCTGCCCACTTGTTTGGGGGTGATAAGGTGTAGCAACATTGTGACGAACTCCGTGCTTCTCTAAATATCTTTTGAATCGACTATCAATGAAGTGGGATCCTCCGTCACCGATTACCATCCTTGGTACTCCAAATCTTGGAAATATTATTTCTTCAAACATCTTTATCGAGCTTCATATTCGCAGATCCGCATGGCATAGCTTCTACCCATTTTGACACATAGTCAACTCGCCACTAGTATGTGTTCATAATTTCCTGACTTTGAAAACGGTCCCATGTAATCAATTCCCCATACATCGAAGAGCTCTATCTCGAGGTTGGTTGTAAGAGGCATGGCGCCTCTTGCATTGATATTCCCATGCCTTTGACAGTTCGCATCTTCGAATAAAATCTTTAGTGACTTGATACATGGTTGGCCGAAAAAATCCTCGCTACCAAATTTTTGCGTGTGTTCTCAATGCCCCATAATGTCCTCCATATGATGATGAGTGACATCTTTCAATGATCTGAATTCCTTCTTCTGTAGGCACACATCTTCTGAGTAATCCATCTGAGCAAACCCTAAAGAGGTATGGTTCATCCCAAAGGTGATAACGACTATCATAAATAAGCTTCCTCTTATCAACCCCTGGTGGTACATAACCCGCAACCATAAAATTAACAATATCTCAAGGCACCGTGGATCGGCACGGGTTATCCGATAAAGAGTATCATCCCCGAGTGAGTCATTAATGGGCAATTCATTGGGTTTCTCAAAATGCATTCTAGATAAATGATCGCCAACAGAATTTTCTACTCCCTTCTTGTCTTTTATTTCTAAATCAAATTCTTGGAGTAACAAAATCCATCTTAATAAGCGAGGTTTAGCATCTTTCTTGGTGAGCAAGTATTTCAAAGCAAAGATGATCAAGATAAACAATTACTTTAGCTCCTACCAAGTAAGATCTAAACTTATCAATAGCATAAACAACACTAGCAATTCCTTTTCAAGAGTAGCATAATTAAGCTGTGGCCCAACAAAAGTTTTGTTTGGCATATGCAATGGCATGATGCTTCCTATCTTTAGTTTGCCCTAACACCGCCCCACAAAGATAATCGCCGGCATCACACATGATTTCAAAAGGTAAAGACCAATCGGGGGTTGAATGATAGGTGCAGAAAACGAGGGCCTTTTTCAAAGTTTCAAACGCTTTCAAGCAAGCATCATCAAATTCAAAAGGGACATCCTTGGCTAACAAGCTGGTGAGTGGTCTAGCAATATGTGAAAAATCTTTTATAAATCTTCGGTAAAATCCAAATGACCAAGAAAACTTCTAATCCCTTTGACATTTATAGGGGAGGTAATTGTTCTATCACTTCTAGTTTGGCTTTATCTACCTCTATTCCTTTCTCGACACTAGGTGTCCAAGCACTATTCCTTCTCTAACCATAAAATGACATTTCTCCTAATTTAGAACTAAGTGCTTCTCTTCACATCTTTGCAAAACTCTATCCAAGTTTCTAAGACAATCATCAAAAGTTTTTCCATAAAACGTAAAAATCATCCATGAAAACTTCTACAATTTCTTCAATCATATCGAGAATATAGACATCATACATCTCTCGAAAGAAGCCGAGCATTACATAACCCAAAAGACATTCTTCTATAGGCATAGGTTCCGTATGGGCATGTAAAAGTGGTTTTGCTTTGATCACCGGGATGGATGGGAATTTGGTGATATCCTCAATATCCATCGAGAAAGCAAAAGAAAGAGTGGTTTGCCAATCGCTCTAACATCTCATCAATGAAGGGCAAGGGAAAATGATCTTTTCTTGTGGCTTTGTTTAACTTTCTATAATCTATGCACATCCGCCATCCCGTGATCGTTCTTTTGAGGGATTAATTCATTCTTATTATTCTTAACAACCGTCATGCCTCCCTTTTTAGCACAACTTGCACAGGGCTTACCCACTCGCTATGTGGCACAGATAAATAATCCTAGCGTGTAATAACTTTAGCACCTCTTTCTTAACTACCTCTTTCATCGCATTGTTAAGTCTACGTTGGGGTTCTCTAGAAGGTGGAATATCCGATCTCGTTGGAATACGATGAGTGCAGAGAGCGGGTTAATACCCTTTTAGGTCTTCGAGTGAATAGCCAAAAACTCGATCGATGATGTTCTAAGACAGCTTATCAATCTAAAAGTCTCCTCCGAGTGAGTTTATCACTTATAATCACAAGGGACTCTGAATCATTATGGAGGAAAGCATAAGACCAGGTGGTAGAGGTTTAAGCTCTATTGGAGGTCTAGGAGGGTTTTCGAATTCATTCAAAGGTTCTTTGTGGTGGGATTTTCATCTTCTTCTTCTACGAAGAATTCAAGATAATCCTCGTGAACCGAATTCTACAAAATGTTCTACCGATGCCTCCTTAACTTCTTCCATAGGATCCGTTCAGACAAGATTCTGTTTTTCGAATTGATAGCTTGGGCAATAGGTAATGAGAATTTTAATCCCTTACCTAAGCGTATTCCTAATTCTCCTGTTTGTCCTTCTGAAATAAGCCTTTCAATAGGTTGTCCTATCAACACGTCAAACTCCATGATGTCAAAGATATGAAAGCTTAAGTGTACCATGGTACCCTTTAACATGGATTGGCGGACATAAAGAATTCCCGAGCTTTGGACAATTTGTCCCGATGGGCTTTGTAGCAATTTGGTTGTGGGACTTAATGGTATACTTAAGAGAAGATCATTAGCAAAAGATAATGACATGATGTTTATCCCCACAACTGATTATAAAGGGCGTCGAAAAGAATCTCTATGAATTTGGCAATGAATAGGTATAGAAGGTGAATCCAAATGGACTACATCGAAGAAAGCTCGATTCTTCTAACCATTCATTCGCTCACGATTGAAACAAGCTCTTTAGTAGTCCTTCGTAAAGTGTTTTTATCGTAAGGATCTACACATAAATGTTTAGCCTTCTGGAAATATCTTTTTCAGTTTGTATTTCGAGGTATCTCCAAAATCGAAAATAAATCATCCTCGATGTCAAGTAGGAAATCGATATTGGGGTGTCCTCTGCTTCTCGATGATTCCGATGGCTCGATTAGTTGGTGGATTGGCTAAAGGTTGTAATGAATTTGGTATGAAATCGTCCCGAACTAATCCTATTTCTCCTTCTTCTAAGGGGTTCTCTCGCAATAGGATCCTTATTATTCTCCGCTATTATGGTCAAGAGTTTTCTAGCTTGAATAGGTGGGAGATGGATAAAAGATCCATTTGCCGAGGTATTCAATTCTTTTCTCGATTTTTTTGTTCACCAACATAAAAATGTTGAAGTAAAACCGGGTCCGCATGGCTAAGTCCGGTCCGGATTTGGAAAGAAGTTCAAGATGTTCCTAGAAGGCACTCAAAGATTCATTATCCCGCTGTGTAGAGGATAGGATCGAGAGCCTAAAGTTGACTACTTTGGACATGGGGTAAAAATCTAGGCAAAATTCAACTAGTAACTTTCCCCGCCGCCTTCCATCTTCTCCTTGTTTGTGTCGTACCATTGGCGGGCCTTTCCTTTCGTGAGAGAATGGAAAGAGCTTCCAAATGATAGTTTCATTGACATGCCTTTTATGTGAAGGCAAATACATGTTTCTTCTTCGAAGGTCCGGAGATGGTGATAAGGGTTTTCGCCTATTGTACCCGAGAACATATGATTTTGGACCATCTCTACTAACCTAGGACGCAACTCGTAGTCATCAAGAGTGATTGGTTTCGATGATGGCAAAGGGCTATGAGAGTGTTCCGTGGGTGCCATGTGTTTATAAAGAGGGATGGTATCCATTTGGACAGTGAAAAAGATAAAATATAAAAGAAAGGAAAAAGATAAATTCTACGCTATGATAGGTTACAAGACTTAGTTATACTCACGTTTTCTTAAACAACCGTTCTCCCCGGCAACGGCGCCAGAAATGCTTGTTGGTAAAAGTTAAGGCCCACAGAAATATTTATGATTTGTATAATCCGCAAGCGCATCGGATGCTTGGGTGAGCACTTCACCCGGGAGATGGGTTTCAAATATCGTATCCACAAGGAGAAAGGTTTACGAATAGTGAAGATATAACTAAGGCCAGAGAATCTCGACAAGGAAGGAAGTTGATAAATCTTTTAAGAAGACGGCTATGGTTGTCTAATTGATATCCTTGTAAGGCTTGTGAATATATCTTATGGGAACTTTATTCAAGGAGAAAGACACTAGCAAAGAGTGCAAACTCCTAGCAAATAGGTTCTACCGAGGCCTATCCAACGGGATGTGGACTACAAAGAATTAACATAGCTATAAGTCACCTACGTTAGTTACCACAGCCCTAAGGTAGGGTGTATCTACGGGCTATCTAGTCTAAGCACCACGCCACACTAGGGGTAGTAACTCCAATTCAAGAGCGACAAGAATCGAAGTACTCTAAAAGAGTCGCAAACCACAAGAATAATATAAACAAGTAAACTTACTCAAATAAGAAGTCGATCCATCGTAGTTGTCTTAGGATCAAGCTCCAAAGGAGGCTTGGTCCCGGAGGTACAAGCGAAGAGGAGACACCGACAGATTCGGAGCTTTCCCCTTTACTTCTCCTTCCACTCAATATCTATCTTTCGAACAAGACTAGATTTAGCTACTCTCAAAGGGAGCTATGAACTAGTCTCTCAACTTGCTAATCTTCTCTCTCAACTAGATCTAGAGCTCTTCTAATTAGAAGCTAGGGCATAGGCTGTTGATCAGGCTGAGCTGATGGGGTAATGAACTAATGAACCATCATTGCCCTGGCAGGGGCCAGGGGGCATGCTTATATAGGCGGGGACGATGAGCCGTAGCCCTTGGATGAAACCGACCTTGATGGATGGATGAGATTGATCCTCAATGGCGGTTATGAACCGACCTTGAACAGAGGTCGACGACGGGGGCCCCCACAGGCGGCGCCGCCGCCGCTCAAGTGGGCCGCCGCCGTCCCCTCGACAGGTGGGCCCAGCCCCCGTCCCGCCGGGGCTTCCGAGTCTTCTAGGTCTTCTTACGTGGGTTTCAAGTTGGGTTGCTTCACGGTCACGTCCTTTCATCGTATGGGGTGCAAACTTTGGGCTTTTGCCTATGAATCCCTGAAAAATATATAATTCACCAAAAGTCGTGGAAATTGTTAGTAAAGCCCCTAGTTTTAC
Source organism: Hyparrhenia diplandra (assembly GCA_015847255.1). Classification (NCBI taxonomy): domain Eukaryota; kingdom Viridiplantae; phylum Streptophyta; class Magnoliopsida; order Poales; family Poaceae; genus Hyparrhenia; species Hyparrhenia diplandra. The sequence continues at coordinate 260,887 of JADLZK010001344.1, read as the reverse complement.
ATAAATATTTATTTATATCCTTATTTCAGTTTTAATTGAGCTATAAAAGATATACTATAAGATGTGTCAACAGAGGGTCGGAGTCGAGCTCGCGTGATGCCGAGAGCCTCCATGGTGTCGACGTAGAGGAGGTTGAGGCCGGCGCCGCCGTCCATGAGCACCTTGCCGAGCCGCTTGGTGCCGACTATGGGGTCGACGACGAGAGGGAAGCGTCCCGGATGAGGAACGTGTACGTGGTGGTCCTTCTTGTCAAAGGTGATCGGGGGCTTTGGACCACTTGAGGTAGGAGGGCGCAACCGGCCCGGGTGAAGAGGACCTCGCGCCGCAGAGCTTCGGGCGGCGCTTGACTCAGACACCGGTGGGCCGCCGAAGACGACGTTGACGGCGCCAGCCCTCAAAGAAGACGCCCTTGTTGCCCGCTATCGCCGAACTCGCCCCGCGGTGCTGCTCGCCTCCCGCGCCCTCTCCTTCCCCGCGCCCGCCACGAACTTTCGCAGAGTCGACGCCTTTGAGCTTGTGCTTGACCGACCTTCGTGGTTGGGGGCAGGGAGCTCGAGCTTCTTTTTCGAAGAAGTCCTTGGGAGCGCCGGGCTTTGCGGCCTTGGCGCCCGGCTTCCTCTCTTCTCGGCGACCGCGACGAGTCGCCCCGCCGATGGCGCTTTGTTCTTGTTCTTCTTTTTTGGGCCGCGAGCTTGACCCCCGCCGGCTTCATCGGGCGGCCTCTCTCCTTGCCCTTGCCGGTGGTGCCGTGGAGGATCATGCGGAGATGGCCTCCTCGCCCCCAAATGTGGTTTGTGGCGAGGTCGAGGAGGTCCTTCACCGCCTTGGGCTTGCGGGTGTCGTTGGTATTTCTTACGCACACGTATAAATCTGCAAGCGCACGGATACCGCTGTAGCTTTCACCCTAAGTATTCAGGGTATCGTATTTTCCACGAGGAATGAAAGTGTACTAGAGATGGAAAAAGGTCGCCCAAGGTAAGAATAGTGATAATGTTTTTGGTAGGACGAGAGGGTTTTCTAAGCTTAGCCCAAGGTCACTAGATAACTAAAGTCTCGGCTTACTACACTTGCTTACTTCGAGCAAAATTGCTCCTTTCCGATTCTCAAAAAGACCGGAAACGGTAATCGGGTCGCAGCCAAAGTTTCACGAGAACACCAACCCGAACGTGGGGGAATACAAAGGCCCGGTCGAGAGCTGCCACCCCGGGGCTACCACAACTATCCGTGGGGTTGGGCGTAATCTCGTGTAACCGATAGTCTAGACACCACGCCTACACTAACGATTACAAAACTAGTCTCACGTAAAAACTAGAACCTTCGGTCGAATGGAGATCCCGCAAGCAAGTAAGTGAGCACTAAACTTTAGTCAAATAGATTACTAGGGAATTGCAAAGAAGGCGGATATTACTCACGAAGGAGTCGACTCCGTAGAGGTACAAATTGAAGGAGAACCCGACAAGCCGGCTTCGCCTCCGCTCTTCCCTCCTCTCTCTTCCTCTTTTCTAAAGTATACAACTAGGTGGAGAACACCTAGAGGGACACCACTACAAGGTATTGGATGTAGAAATGAGAAGCTTTTATGTAGAATGTGTGTTACATGAGAGGAGATAGCCTCTTTATATAGGAGAGAGGGGGAGAGGCAAAGGCAATACAAGGAAACAATTCCTGCCGCCTCCTAGGCATGCAAACCGACCCTACTAGGTCGGCAAGGAAGTTTCCTAACTAGCTGCGCCGAAAACTGGGCAAGAACCGGCCTCTAAGGCGGTGAACCGGAGCCAAACCGGTCGCCCGTGCGCTGTATGCTATTTCTGGAAAGAGAATCGGCGCCTGGGCGGATAAACCGCCCGGTTCGCGCGGTCCTAATCGCGCTGGACCAGCAACCGCCTTGGGGGAGCAAAACCGGGCCGCCACGTGTCCCCGGGCCGGCCGGCGCGCCACGCTACGCCCGCACGTGAGATGCCGGCACCACCTCCGTCCGCCTCTCCCGTGCCGCCACGTGGCAAGGCGGGTCGGCCCGCTTGAATTGGAGCGCTGCGGCGCCGCCGTCCCCGGAGGAGCAGCCGACGCCGACAGGCGGCGCCGCCCACCGCCGCCCCGCCATGCCCACGCTGTCATCGGTGGCCGCCGCCGCCCGGCCGTCTTCCACGTGGCACCTCCGGATGGGCCTGCATGGGACGGTGGGGCCCATCTCGCATGGTACCGTACGTGGGTCCCATCTAAATAAGTTGATTTCTTATTTCTCCAATATCTTTTTATTCCGGAGTCCGAATATATCAAGTGATATGTCCATTTTGATCAGCGCGACGAGCCCTTCGTAATGGTGTGCTCCGTTTTCCAGCTCGAGATACTTTATTTTGATGATAAATTGAAAATTCCTGCAAAATAGCTGGAGACACCAAAACTCGTGGAACTCGTTATATAAATAATATTTGTTTATGATATAGCATGTAATGTTTGATATTTTGTGCACTTTGGCGGTCGAAAAATATGCCATAATGACCGCCAACAGGTGCCGAGCTCACGGATGAGCGTTTCGCAGTCGTGGCCGAAGGTGAAGGCGGTGATGATCTCCGCACGGTGGCGCCGGTGAGCTCGCTGCGCAGCTTGGAGAAGCGCCGATGTAGTCGCTACAGCTCTCGCTCCTCCGCTGCTTGTAGCTGTGGAGGTCCCAAGTGTTGCTCGGGCGTGAGTAGGTCCCCTGGAAGTTGCCGACGAAGACGTCGCGGAGATCCCTCCAGCTGTCGATCATCCCTACAGGTAAGTGCTCGAGCCAAGATCGAGCCGGCCGCCGCCGAGGTACAGGGGAGGTTACGGATGATGAAGAGCTCGTCGTCGGCTCCTCCCGCCTGGCACGCGAGGCGGTAGTCCTCGAGCCGACACCGGGGTCCGTCTCCCCGCTGTACTCTGGACGGAGGTCGGGGCTCTGGCGCCGTGGGAATGGTGCGCGGCCGTGGACTCGGGAGCCAAACACCCGAGGGCGTCTCCTCGTCCCGCGAGGGGCGCGCCCCGAGCCCACCTCGAGCTCGGCGCGGCGCGCCTCGGGGGGGCGCGCGCTCCGCCCCCGACCCGGGGCTACGGCCGGGTCCTCCCGCCGCCGTGAGCGGCCACCCCTCCTTGCCGTAGGATCGCGCGGGGCGGTCGCCGCCGCGTCGTCCGTCGTGGCGGGCGTCGCGGCACTCAACATCGTGGCGCCTCCTCCGCGCTCCGCCGCCGTCGGCGCCGAGGGTGTCTTGCGCGTCGCGTTCTCTCCTACTCGACGGCGCGCGTGGACCCGCGGCGACTCTCTTCGGTTCGGCCTTAGGTTGGAGGAGGCCTCATGCTCCTCGCGGAGGCGCCGATGTGACTCCGAACTCTCCATTTGCTGCTCCGCGGCCCTCTCGATGAGGGAGCGCAGCTTGCCGGTGGAGTCTCCCGCCTCCGGCGCCGGGCTTGGGGAGCTCGGGAGAAGCTCTGGCGGTAGCGAGGTTCTGCGTGGTTCGGCCGAAGACGGGCGGGAGGTCGTCGGCCTCGTCGATGCGGCGTCACGCCTCCCATCCTCGGGCTCGGACTCGCCGCCCCTCCTACCTCCCTCGAGGAGGGCGCGCTCCCGAGCTATCTCGCGCTCGGCTTCCTCGAGCTCGTCGAGGCGCCGTGGCACCCACTTGGGCGGGCACCGCCATCGACCCGCCCCGCCTCGTCCCCCGAATGGGCTAGGGTGTCTTTGAGAGACTCGCCCTCGCCGGGTAGCCGCGCCACGCCGTCCGACAACCGGCACATGTAGCACTCGCGTGTGGGGTCGACCCCTGCGAGGCTCAAGCTGCCCAGCGCGGTCTCGAGACCGGTCACTCCCAGCTCGGCGTGACGTGCCATAGGCAGGAAGAGCTGTCCCTGCAGGTACATCTCGTCGTAGGCCGCGAGGAACTCGTCGGGGGAGAGCGCCCCCGCCTCGGCGTCATCGCAAGATGACGCTATGATGGAGAAGGTGACGCCGCCGCGGAAGAGCTTCCCGAAGTCGCTCAGGGGCTGAGGATGTGCGGAAGCAGTCCGTAATGGCGACGAAGAAGTGGTCGGGCCGCCATATGGGGCTCGCCGACCGGAAGTCGGATCCCGCCGGAGCGGACCAGCACGGTCCGGGCGGGCGCGGCGGACGAGACGAGGCGCCATCTCATCCCCGCACCGCCCGAGAAATGTGGCCCGACGACGAGCCCTCGGAGCTGGTGCCGGGCGGTCTAGGGTTCCGAAGCGCATCGGCAGCGCCGGACGCCGAGAGGCGGTGAAGGGAGCCATCGGCGGGTGAACGCCACACTAGCGCTGCCCCTACCTAGCGTGCCAATTGTCGTGGTCGTATACCACGGTCACAGTGATCTACTGACTAATGTGTGCAACCATGGCCTAGCTCAAGAATAATGACACAAGGATTTATACTGGTTCGGGGCAATCGAGCACCCTAGTCCAGTGTGTGGCACTATCAGAGCTCAAACCGCCGATCGGGTGAATACAAGTGGGCAAGAGAGGGAGATGAGCTCCCAAGTCTCTGTGCTATGTGTGAAATCGGGTGGTTCGAGTGTGTGCTTTCTGTGTGCGAGAGAGCTTGTCCCTTCCCGGTGGCCGAGCCCTCCCTTTTATAGTCTCAAGGGGAGCTCACAGGGCGCCACCGGCCGAGGACCGCTTACATGGAAGAAGTACAAGGGAGGGGGTAAAGGAGAAGAAATCCCCGGCGCTGGGGGCACGCCGGCCGTCCGGCGCGCTCCTCGCGATCGCCGCCCCATCCCGCGCACGCCGCCGGTCGTCATAGGGTAGAATAGGGGCGGCTCCGCATCCCGACATACGCATCTCGCACGGGCGATGAGCTCCTGGGGCTCGTTGGTCGGTGTAGGAGGAGGCAACGAGCTCGTACCGCCGCCGCCAGACCCTCGCGCCAAGGCCGTCCGCCAGCACGCGCCGCTGTCCGCGGCCGGGTCGTGGAGGCGCCGCCATGCCTTAAATGCTCGTGACTTGGTGTCGCAGAAAACGTGTGGGCCGAGAGCTCGACGGAGAGCTCGATCTCGCTTTTTCGAGGTCATTCTTGTCGTGTAGTGTTTGTCTCTTGCATTTGGCATCACCCGGCGTGGTCCGGGACAAATCCTATGCCGCCACAGCCGCCGGGCGATCTCGCACCGCAGCGAGATCGATAGTAGGTTGCGGCGCCGGCCTCGTAGCTGCGACCCTGCGTCCTAATCATCACGCCCCGGATTCACCTGATCGTTCTTGGGTCTAGCGCCGGGGAGCTCGTTCGAGGCGAGAATGAGCTCGTAGGCGAGGTCGAGCTCACCAGGTTCCCGCGTCCTCAGGGAGCTCGTTCGAGGCGAAAAGCTATCTCCCTGGGCCGAGCTCGAGCGCATCGTCGGGCCCTCGCGGTCCGAGGGAGTCCGTTCGAGACTTCGTCATGGGGAACCCCGGGCGTAATCTTCCTTCAACACGTCGTCGGGAGCAGATTAGGTTAGTCGATTCTGTCCGAAATATCTGTGTCCCACAGTAAGGTACATATAAATTTTTTATCCAAATGTTAGTTACCTTCACATAGAGCTTTTGTAGGCAGGGGAAACATTTCAGAAGACTAACAACATCCTTAATGTCAGGAGATGGCATGCACACAACCAAAACTTTAATAGTTCCCATTAGATATGGGAATGCCAGAGGTATAGACATCTGCAAAACAAAACTTTGGCTATAAGTATCTTGACATAATGTATAAATAATAAAGTAAATCAAGTAACGGCATGGTGAACTTACAAACTACACACCTTACAAATACCAAACTCGAATGTCGAGGGGGTCGAATTCGAGGGCCCCCAAGAACTGAAGCTTTGGAGCCATTTGGATGCGAACGCTCAGCCGAGACCGGGCTCAATATTAGAATGGGGGCGAGTAATGGTGGCGCTCAATGAATAGCTTTTCTAAAAGAGGAGCATCCTCAATCACCACTTCTCTCGATTTGCTCGACTCGATAAATCTTCGTTTAAAAGACCAAACGACCTAAGTGTACAATTAGTTATGTGGATGCAAGAAAGTCCGACATTTCGACAAGTACCAAACTCGTAGAGTATAGGGCATTTGGAGAGAAGCGTATGGAGCATTTTTGTCCCCGATAGCCATGCTTTGGATGGTAAGCTCTTTCATATTGGCGAAATGTAAACTATCTAAATCAAAGACCGAAACTTGGCGAACTCATGGTGTAGTCTAGGTCCGTGTCTATCATCCGCGATGGTGAGAGCGCAAAGGGAGAAGGATAACAGAATTGGGCAGCGGCCCGCACCATATATGTGAATGCGCTCCAAAGCTCGAGATGTGCTCAAGGCTATCGATTTAGGGATTGAAGCCGCACTGCACATCCGATAGATGTCGCCTATTCTTTGCCAACCAAGGGACAAACCGGCGGAAAGGACCCGAATGATTGAGATGATCCGATATACGATCCGCACGACGCCAAATATAGGGGCGGCGCTTTGCGCTTGATGAGCTTGATGTCGCCGTCCACGAGAGGTTGAGCGGAGAGTTCCGCCATAGGGGGCGCCACCGGTAGATAATACTTATGCCCCGGCGCCATTTGCCGATTGGTAGGAGGGAGATGATGGTGGTGAGAATGGCTTCGAGGTTGCCGATAAGATCGAGCTAGCGGGCGGGGTTTGAAGTCGGTTTTGATGGATCTCGGCTGATGACTCGCCATTTCCTACGAACCTAGGTTTCTTCATACCGATCTATCTATTTGCGAAAATCGCTATGCGTGTTTCTTTCTTGACAGCCTAAAGTAGTACAAGACTAGGTTTCTACGGTAGAAGACGGCGGTGGCGGCGATATTTTTGCAACATCACAACCGTGGGTCGTCCGATTTGATCGGACCGCTAAGGTCGTCCCCGATTCTTAAGCAAAATAAGCAGCCTCCCGGCTAAGAATTCACGCCCCAAGTTGGCCCAGTGCACCAATTGTTCACAACAGTCCGTAGGTATTGTTCGCCCACTCCCCACGCAGAGCGGAGTCGAGTTGGGATGCGCATTACGCACAAGATGGTCCCACGGGCAACAAGTTCAATATAATAATATATACGTATTTTACAAATCCTCAGATCCAAAGACGGGTCCGAAGCATATGTATGTGTGGTCAACAATTTGTACGAGCAAGCTACTAGCATCATATATTTTATCAAATTGAGCAAGCGATTTATCGAGTTTGCATCGATCATCACATAGTTTTAATACTAGCTTAGCTAGATAGTACATCATCACCAAAAGTAAGTCAAGACAAAGATAAGATCGATCACCAAAAAAAAAACCTTCGAATGACCCTTCCATTCCAGCCTTGCTTCATTGCCATGATAAAGCTCAATCCGCATTACACGCTGAATGCATTGACAACACTAGCCTTCACACAACCAAAGTAATCACAACGGATGTGTACACAAAGAAATCAGTTTCAAACCACAAGCAGTACATCTTGACAACAAAGTTTCAATAAACCATAAATTGCACTATCAACCGTGCAGCGAGTGCCACAGAGTAAACAAATAAGTTCTCATTATTAGTCTTATGAAGTCGAAGATCTCAATTTTTAAAATATGACAAAAGAAAAATATGACAAGCTAGACGCTCACACAATCAAATTTGACACATGAGTAGAATTTCCATCCATTGTAAACTCTCCACAATGTACAATATATGACACAGAGTTTACAAGCAACATAGGTCGTAATATGCTTGGTCACACACAATGGATGCTCATAAAGATCAACAATACTCATATCATGGGATGCATATCTGCTACTATTCACTTGGAGCGCACCACACCTTGGGCCTAGAACGCAAGATTTATTATCTTCAAATTACTCCAGCAAAGATGAGTAGGAGGGCGCTGCTAAGGCCCAAAGATGAAGCCGACATTGCGCATCAAAAGCGGGCAATTGCGGCGCCAAGGCGCAACATGAGGACGAAGTTGTGCAACTCAAGCAAAGAGTCCCTACTAAATGATAAGCCCAAAAGGCAAAACAGGCCGAGGCCAGCCGAGGAGCCGCAGATGGCAAAGGCAGAGGTGGTTGCAAATATCAAAAAGGAGCACGCCGTTGTGGTTGCCAATCTCGAACAGAGCACACCAACCAGATGTGCTTTTCACACCTCCCATCCTTTTATAATCTCCCCCGCTGGGTCTTTGGGTTTATACCTAGGATCAATCGGAAAAAAAGTATTTAAGACAACAAAATTATTGAGCAATGCTGCATAAAGCTATAGCATGAGACACGATATATGCAAGACAAAAACAAAACCTTTTTAGAGCCATTCAAAAAAAAACCTTCAAAAAAGGAAGGATAATGCACTTTACAATCTAGATTTCGTGCTCACCCAAGAAGATGTGCTTCTCTTGCGACATTTTTTCGCCTCCACCCAAAACACCCACGTCGAGCGGCCGAAACTTCACAGACGACGGTCACGAGCCCCTCTCGTTGATGTTTCTCGCCGATGTTAATAGGGATAATGAGTACCAACTACAGCCATCGCTACTTACCCAAAGAAAGATGGATGAGGAGGGCGCGCCAAGGCCACGCATGAAGTCGACATTGCACACACCATGTCGGCAAAGTGTTTGAATCGAGTTTGCAAACACCAAGGACAAGTGCAGATGACTTGTATATTAAGGAATGGCTAGCACATACACCGGTGGATATTAATGGAATGGCTAGCACTTTTATAATCTCCTCGCGTGGGTCTTTGGGTTTGTACCTAGGATCAATCATCGAAAAAGGTATTTAAGACGACAAAATTATTGAGCGGTGTTGTACAAGCTAGATAGCAAACCTTTTTAGAGCCATTCAAAAAAAGGAAGGATAATGCACTTTACAATCTAGATTTCGGTGCTTACCCAAGAAGATATGCTTCCGCGACGGACCCCGTGATCCGCAACCACCAAAAAGAAAAAGAAGATGTGCTTCCGCGATGGACCCCAAATCAAGCAACCACCAAAAAAAAAAAAAAAAAAAAAACTTCTATATTTGCCGTTTCTAGAACCACATGAAAAACCATATCTAGCCGCATGGATGTGATAAAGAGGTGCACCCTCCTCAGATGGAGATGAAGGCGAAGGCGAGGAGTCCCCCTCGTGATGGAGAAGAGGTGAGAAGAGTACTACTAGTACAAAGATGAGAAGAGGTGTAGTATGGGAGAAGGAAGAGACGAGAGGTCAGGAGAGAAAAAACCCATAGCACTATAAGGAACCCGAGGTGGCAAATCAGAGAGTGTTGGATGCGCACACCATGGTCCCACGGTTAATGTAAAAGGGCTTAATCGTAATTTGTGTCTATTTCAAATTTTCAAACATTGTTTGGAGTAGTAATAGGACTATGGGAGAATTAGGAATTTGGCCCCTCGAAAAAGTTTGTCCGCTCTATCCCAACTACCATCGTAGGGCCCACTTGTAATTTTATCTAAATATATCCATGTGATATCTTGTTTTGAAGAATTAATTGAAACAAATTTAATGGTGTAATAGGAATTTAATTTAGATTTTTGGTTTTTCGCTTAAAACATTTTTAGGTATTTGAAATTGTGGGGCCGCCGGGTGGCTATTTTCTCTCTCTCTCTCTCCTATAACGCTTCGCGACAAGGAACCGTAAGCGTTCACGTTACGTTACCACCGCCGCCGGCTCCGCCTGCCTCGCCGCCGCGCGAGTCCCCCCCGTAGTATTGTTGGAAAATGTTTTGGTCAAAACTTTTTGGGAAAAACTACAAATAGTAGTATAAAAACTCGCCGTTCGGCCCATCCTCGCAGTTGTCATCCGCACCATCCTACGCACTCATTTTTCCAAAGACGGGTCTCAGAATCGTAATCATGACATGCCTCGCCGGAACACATATGTACAAAGAGGTGTACCGCACATCACGGGTCACATATTCATTTCACATGCCCTGCTCGATCGATCGAGAGAAATGAGGTGAGTGTTTCAACACAAGGCCAAAATTTGCCTCTTTACGGAACAAATCAAGCTGAATTCGCTTGTTGAGCCACAATGCACAAACTAGCAATACAAAGTTCGATACATGCATTCTTGGAGAGCCGAGCATTCCAAATTTGAACATTTTTTTGATAATATAACAACATTACGGATAACAAAGTTATTTTGCTAGCGCCCGATTTTGACGATTTAATAGTATTCTCGTGAGACATAACAAGTCAAAACAAGATGAAGCAAGAGCAAGCAAATATTGTCAAAGAGAGGAAGCAAGACCTAAGCTACAAAGACATATATGGACGCCCCTCGGTCCGTTTCGAGTAGGGACGACAACACCCTCCAGAGATTGCGGTCGGATTATAATCTTCCAAATAAGAGGTCTTAAGCGCTAGCCATGCCCATGACTAGGGCTTGAGACCTACACGGGAGATTATAGTCCTACGGCCGTGAGCCCCACTCGTCAAAGTCAAACTCAAGAAACAAGCAAACTTGAGTTTTGAGTCTCTACCCTGGAGTTGTGGTGTGGATCAGAGGAGAACAATATGCTCACTTTTCTTGTCCCGAGTCGCACCTCCTCATCCTTTAATAATCTCCCCGCCAGATCTCTCGTGGTTGTAGAAGGTAGCATGACACGATATATGTAAGACAAACACAAAAACTTTTTAGATCCATTCAAAAACACTTCAAGAAAGGAAGGATAATGCACTTTACAATCTAGATTTTGGTGCTTACCCAAGAAGATGTGCTTCCGCGACGGACCCCGATCCGCAACCACCAAAAAAGAAAAGAAGATGTACTTCCGCGACGGACCCCGCATCTACAACCACCAAAAAAAAAAAAAAAAAACTTCAGATTTGCCGTTTCTAGAACCACATGAAAAACCATATCTAGCTGCATGGATGTGATAAAGAGGTGCACCTACCCGTGATGGAGACGGGCGGCGGCGAGGTAGTCCCCTCGTGGTCGAACCGCTCTCTACTCTTGTTTGCTTGAGATGAGTTTGGAAAGTCGACGGAGAAGAGGTGAGAAGAGTACTACTAATTGGTACAAGATGAGAAGAGGTGTAGTATGGGAGAAGGAAGAGGCGAGAGATCATGAGAGAAAATCGCGCCCATAGTAGCACTATAAAGGATTCCGAGGTGGCAAATCTGTAGAGTGTTCGATGCGCATACACCATGGTCCCACCTGTTAATGTAAAAGGGCGATCAGAACTTGTGTGCTAGTATTTTGAAATTTCAAACATTGTTTGGAGTAATAGGAATATGGGGGAATTAGGAATTTGGCCCTGAAAAAACTTTGTCCTACTCTATCCCAACTACCATCGTGTGGGCCCACTTGTAATTTTATCTAAATACTATATCCATGTGATATCTTGTTTTGAAGAATTAATTGACAAATTTAATGGTGTAATCGAATTTAATTTAGATTTTTGGTTTCTTAGTTAAAACATTTTTTTGGTATTTTAAATTGTGGGGCCCGCCGGTGGACATTTTCTCTCTCCCGCCTATAATTAATCGCCTTCACGACAAGGAACCGTAAGCGCTCACGCTACGTTACCACGCCGGCCGGCCGCCTCTGCGCCGCCGCTGAAGTCACCGTAGTATTGTTGGAAAAGGTTTTGGTCAAAACTTTTTGGGAAATAGTATAAAAACTCGTTGTTCCGTCCATCCTCGCAGTTGTCATCTACACCAAAGACGGGTCCGTAGAATCGTAATTATGATGACATGCCCGAACACTCATGCCTGCTCGATCGAGAGAGAGAGAAATGAGGTGAGTGTTCGATGCCAAATTTGTTTAAACAAGGCCAAAATTTGCCTCTTTACGAACAAATCAAATCAAGAATTCGCTTTGTTGAGCCACAATGCACAAACTAGCAATACAGTTCGATACAGATTCGAGTAGGGAGCATCTATTTAGAAGGCGCCCTCCTCCCGCCCGCACTTCAGTAGAGACAACAAAGACCGCCGAGACGCTTGCGGCCCTTGGCAGATTATAATCTCCGTATGGCAGTCCTAAGCTCTAGCCATGCGCATGATTAAGGCTCGAGACCTATCTAACCGCTACACGCTTCTATTCATGTCACCGCAGCTAGAGAGAGAAGTGCCTCGGAGGGAGACATCCATTCCGTAGGACACTTGACCGCAAGGAGGGATTGAAAGATAATACAAAGAAAATGTGCTTTTCTTGCCACATTTTCTTCGACCTCCTCCCCATCCTTTTATAATCTCCCGCATAGGTCTTTGTGGCTAGCATGAATCATAAAAATATAAAGACAAAACAAAACCCTTTTAGCCACTAAAAAAAACTTCAAAAAAAAAGGAAATGCATTTTAGAGATCTCAAATGGTGTTTACCCAAGAAGACGTGCTTTTTTGCGACATTTTCTTCGGCCCGCTTCCTAACCCAACACTAGCTAAAACACTAGAGATTAGAGCGCCAGACTTCGAGACCACATGAAGTCGAGATCCGAACGGCCGACTCGATCCAGACCGCAACCACCAAAAAGAAAAAACTTCAGATTTGTTGCTTCAAAAACTACATGAAAAAACATATCTAGCCGCATGGATGTGATAAAGAGGTGCACCCTCGCCGTGAGATGGAGACGAAGGTGAAGGCGGATGGAGACGAAGGCGAAGGCGAGGCAGACCCCTGTGTCGGGCCGCTCTCTACTCTTGTTTGGTTGAGATGAGTTTGAAAAGTTAGGACGGAGGAGACAGGAGAGGTGAGAAGAGTACTACTAGTAGGTGTAGTATGGGAGAAGGAAGAGACGAGAGATCATGGAGAAAAAACTGCCCATAGCACTATATGGAGCTTTTTGGAGCAAAGAATAATGCGGGTGCGGCCCGGTGCGGGACGTGGGTTCGATGAACCGGCCGCAAGGCCGGTGTGCCTCCGGCGGAGGTGTCGAGCCAAATGGGCGCGTATCGAACTTTCCCAAAGCGTGTTTTCAAAGGAGGCCTAACCCCTTTACCTATCATGCAATCCAAAGGGTAACAGAATACCTTGAAGATTTCAATCGTTTGTCCCGATATGCACCAGATATGGTGGATACTGAAGAGAAGAAAATAGCAAGTTTCAGAAGAGGGCTGAATCCCAAGATGCAGAAGACTATTGGAGCCCCATTCGAAAGAGCTTCAATGAGTTCATCGCTGATCGCTTGTTGCGTGAGGAGAGCAACAACGCATATGCTGCTATCAAGAGCAAGAAGAGACCAATTGAGGCTAGCTCGAGTCAGAACAAGGTTCTACTCATTGATTATCCAAGCTACCACCAACCAGGTGCACCACTGCAAGAGGAGTCGCAGTGTGAGAATTCTCGCTATAGGAAGGCTCATATTACACCTGCTCTAGGAGCAAGGACAGATCTTGTTGGATATAGTGCTTCTACCCGCAACAAGTGCTATAATTGTGGGATCCAAGGACATTTTCTAGGTTTTGCCCACAACCCAAGAGTAACCAACCCTACAGGTAGAAGATTGGATAAGGTAGAAGATTGGATAAGTTAACTCCACCAATGCTGAAGAGAGTCCAGAAGGAGACACAGTAACTGCTAGTATTTGCCTAGTCAACAATCACAAGGCGGTTGTATTGTTTGACTCGATCGCCTCATTCTTTTATGAGCCAAGCTTTTGCCCAAGAATATAATGAGAATATATCCGATTTGGGTTATGGTTATCGTATCGGCTCAAAGAGAGCCGACCAACTTACCCTGAAGGTTGCCAGAAATGTACAGATTAAAGTTGGAGATTTAGAGATGGTGACCTCCCTAATAGTGTTGCCCGGACTGAGTTTGGATGTCATTCTGGGAATGAATTGGATGAAGACATGGGGAGTAATTATAGACACCCCGAATAGGGTAATTCTTTTGAAAGATCCCTGTGATGGAAAGGAACATCAGATAATTCTTCCCCAAACACCTAATCTGAATCGTGTCTCCGCTGCTCTACAAGTCACTCGAATCTCAGATATACCCGTGGTATGTGAGTTTCCCGATCTCTTTCCTAAGACTTCCCGTGTTTACCACCGATAGAGATGTAGAGTTTGCCATAGAGCTTCTACATCGAACAAAGACCAATCTCCAAAAGACCCTATAGGATGCCGCCCCATGAATTGGCCGAGTTGAAAGTTCGATTCAAGAGTTGCTAGACAAGGGTTTGATCGTACCAAGTTCATCACCATGGGGATGTCCTGCTCTCTTTTGTGAGGAAGATGGACCAATCTTTGAGAATGTGTGTGGATTACCGACCACTTAATGCGGTGACAATCAAGAACAAGTATCCTTTGCCACGCATTGACATTCTCTTTGATCGCTTGTCCAAAGCTAAAGTTTTCTCCAAGATTGATCTTCGCTCAAAGCTATCATCAAATCAAGATTAGACCACAAGATATCCCAAAGACCGCTTTCTCAACCGATATGGGTTGTATGAGTATCTTGTCATGTCCTTCGGCTTGACAAATGCTCCCGCCATTTTATGTGCCTAATGAATTCGGTATTCATGCCCGAAGTTAGACAAATTCGTGGTCGTATTTATCGATGACATTTTGGTATATTCGGATAATGAAGAAGACCATGCAAATGCATCTCGTAATCGTGTTAGCCGTGCTCGAGAGAGCACAAACTATATGCTAAGTTTAGCAAACGTGAGTTTTGGTTAAAGAAGGTGCAATTTCTTGGACATGTGTTATCGAAGATGGAATTTCGCTTGATCCAAGTAAAGTTCAAGAAGTCATGGATTGAAGGCGCCAACCTCTCATTCGTAGATTCGAGTTTTCTTGGTTTAGTCGGGTATGATCGCCGATTCATACCCGACTTTTCTAAGATCACCAAACCTATGACAAGATTATTGCAAAAGGATGAGAAGTTTGTGTGGACACAAGAGTGTGAGACAGACTTTTCGTACACTACGAGTTGTTAACAACCGCTCCAAAGGCTTGCACAACCGGATATAGAGAAACCTTTTGATGTGTTTTGCGACGCAAGTGGTACAGGTCTAGGATACTAATTTCTAACCCTTACGCAACGACAAAAAACGTTGCAATAGGCCCAATTTGGTTGCAAAAGATAGATGTTGCTACCAAATCGCGTTCGCTTGCCGATTGGTTGCATTAAGTCGCGTTGCATTAAGGTATTGCAACCATTGGCAATTTGGCGTTGCAAGTGTTGTGGTTTCTTGCAACCATAGTTGCCCGTTGCCAAGCATGGCAATAGGACGTTGATGCAACATTCATGGTCGTGGCAATAGAAGCACTTGCCACGCTAGAATTTTGTTACCTAAGGTGTTATTGCCACGACCTCCATGCCGTAGCAAATAGAACATATGCCACGTAATATTATTCGTTGCAAGAGATAATACGGTTATTGCTACAATCGTTGCGGCGTTGCAATAGTATCATTTGCCACGCAAGTTTATGCGTTGCGAGAGATGATATGTTATTGCCACGATCATTGTGTCGTGGCAATTGTATCATTTGCCACCTAATTGTATTCGTTGCATCAGTTCAAATGTTGTTGCCACGATTGGCATGGTGTGGCTATAATAACATGTGCCACGCAATTTCATCTGTTGCCATACATCGTATTGCCACGCAAGAGTGTTTGTTGCCATATATCATATTGCCACATGCAGTATCTCATTGCATTTGCATAGTTGGTATTGCAACGCTGGATTTGAAGTATCATTTATGAAATCATCATTACAAAAAATAACAAAACCATATAAAAAGCGATTGTACTCCTATATATTAATTATAACCAATGATTCAATAAGTTGACAGAGCGTTCAAATAGAAGCTAAATAGCTAAAATCATAAATGAATGTATATTTCACTCATTGTTTCACAACTTTCTAAAACCTGCAGCACTACAAGACTTGCTACAATCTATACACCATGGTTTTCCTAGCAGCAACATGTTATCACCAGCTATGTCCTCATTTGATTATGAGTCACCCACTCAAACCTTGTCCACCTGCTGAACAAAAGAATGAGATTGGGATATTAGACAAATATTAAGTTCACTATGTCATGCACGAAAATGTAAAGAGACTTAGATAGAGCATGGCTGTAACAACAAAAAGAATTACACCTAAATTATATCTATTGCTCATGGCATGGTAGTGTTAGTGTACATCTGTCCAGAAAAGAATCATGATAAAATGAGCACAACTTTGTTTCCAATTAGCTGATAACATACTGTAGGTGTTACCTTCTTCTTTTTTCAATTGATTTCTTGTTCTATTCATCGGTACTGCCACATTTGCAGTGTTTTCCTTGAAAAGATTTTTGGATACACTAGTAGCAGCTCTACTAGCGCGAGTAGTAGGTGGTGTTGCTTCTCTTTGTACAGTGACGGTGCTTCCCGGCTGAGAACAAAAACATTAAATTGGTCAATCTGTTTTAGCTACAGATTACCTCAAGATTACTTGGAACATAGTGCAATAATATCATTACCTGCAGTAACGCATCTTCATTCTCTTCAACGCATCTTCATTCTCTTCATTTGCATGTTCTCCAGTCTCATTGTCCTCTTGTGTGGCTTGTCCAAATTGTACATTGCTACTGTTTTGCAGGGTACTCTATATGTACAAATATTTAGGTAAAGATTAAGCACTACAATCATAAGTATAAGAAAAGGGTGGAGGATTAAAAAAATATTATGAAATATTACCTGATTCATTGTTCCTTCTTTGTGTCGTGCGAGCATATTAAGAAATTCTTGCTTCATTTCTATCTTAGCATTTTCCAGATCCTCTTGCATCTTTCTCCTATTTTCCTCTTTCTCCCTTTCCCTTTCTGCAGCTTCGTGTGCAAGCTGTTCTTTGAGCTTCTCAAGCTCTACTTCATAAGCAATTCTCTTCTCCTTCGCAGCAGCTTCAGCGCGTGCAAGTACTTCAAGGTTCTCTTTCATAAGATCTCTGCGAGTTCGATACTTAGCCAAGTATTCGTGCCCATGTACTTTGGATGATTTGGTCTGTGTGGTTTCTTTGTAGCATGACTGGAAAATCATGTTCTCCTCAGCAGCTGCAAGTGTTTGTCTACCAGGTTCCGACTCGATCTCACACATTTTCAAGGCTGCATTTTCCTAAAAGAAATAAAAAAATTTGTTAGGCACAACTAGTAGCTATAAAAGAGGCATGACCAAAGATTTACTCACATATACTGCAAATGATGCGAATTTGACCATTTGCCGTGTTTTGTGTGAGTGGCCTTCCAAAGCACATGATCACTTGGCTCTTCACCAGTTTCTTTGTCTCTCTAGCATGCCAAAATATAATTCAACACACAAGCATTGCATGATACAATAGAAAGGACCAGATTACTATATCTAATGATTACCATCTCGAAGCTACACTGTGAGAAGTTTTGGACCCATCACATGCTTGGTTTTTTGCTTCTGACGGTTCGAAGAGTTCTGGCTGCTAACCTTCTGTAGAATGACAACAAGTGGGCAATGTGCCATAATTATTATAATCCTTGTATGTGGCACTCAGAGCTGCTCTCCATCCTCTGTACCGGTCCTGGGTCATGGCAATGTGCCATATTTTATCTTTTTGTTCATCCTCAGTGGCAATGTTGAGGAAGTTCCACGTAAGCTGTTTACAAGAAAAATAAAATGGTTTATCACAACTAATTTTACGCATCACACGAGAAGGAAAAAATAGTACACAACATACCCGTATCTCTTCTGCAATTTGTTCTTTGACATCTTCTTTTATATCCTTCCAACTGCTTACTCCAATTAGTGGGGCCCATTTCTTTGTAGACAGTACAACCTCATCAACAAATGAACGGGTGTTCGGTCCAATTGGACCTCCAGGACTTCCAAATGCGATTGAGAGTTTTTGAGTGTGTTCCTTAACTCTCTTGGTTGTTACTGCAAATCCTTTAAGAATCCCACGACCTCTTTTCTTGCGTTGATTGGAGCCATCTCCTTGCAAAAAAAGACAATAACAGAACTTGAGTTGTTCTAATTCTCAGTTAAGATATGTGAACCCAATAGGAAAGGTATATGAATGATCACAAACCATTTCCCTCTTCCCTTTTCTTCCTTGCATGGCTTGGCCTATTTGAGGTTGGTGTTGCATTGCTTCCATTACTTTCATCGTCTTCAAATGTGATGCCATCAGTGTCACGTTGTTCGACAAATGCCACTGCACACAAAGTTAAAAGCTTCAGTTCTAAAAAAATAGTAATAAATTAAATTGGCTGAAAGAGAAAAAAAAATTACTAATTTCTGGAATGTCCCCTTTCATCTTTAAATATTCCTTGTATGTGTGGACTGTTTCCTTCCTAAAATCATCCTTCAAGTCTGCTAGTCACCAAAAACATGTTAGATAAGGTGTAGTTTATAAAGGAGCTAAGATTATAAACAATATTAATATATATGTGGAAACATAAATGATATACATTTGGATTTTTCCTTTGGTAGCTCCTCTAGCCAGTGCTTGTATGCATCAATGGGATCATCCATAAAAGGATGCTCATCTTCTTCCAGCTGCTTTGGGCGCTTGAGGGGTGTTATGCTCACTTGTTGTGTTGTCTCTTCCTCCTGTGACAATACTAATCTGATTTCCTTCTCCCTCTCATTGTCTTGTAGCATAATGTCAGCATCTCTGGCATATTCGATGGCTTGAAGAGTAGCTACATCTCTTCCACATCGCTTCTTGTAGTACAAAAAATCCCGGACAGCATACCCAAGCTGGTCCTTAATAGATGATGTCAAGATTGCATATTTTATATCAGCCTTGTCTATATTGAACATTACATACTCCATTTTTGGTAGTCCCCTCTTGCAATGAACATAAAGAGTCCAGATTTCACCGGTGGCGCCACTGCATACGTAGGACCGTGGTTGAGAAATAATCATGTAAAAAAAAAGGAAGTATTAGCCTTTGGCGCAATTTAACTTGAGCAAAAGAATTGTCTCCTGATCTGATTTGAAATCATGTTAAAAAAGGAAGTGTTTTCATAACCATTCTCCTGATCTAACATTGGTTGACAATGCTTTGGATGTATCAAAGAATGGAATATGTAAATCCATAACCATTGTCCTTAGGGGCTTGTGGAAATCAGCAAGTCAGGTGCCTGAACCATGGGTCCATGGCCTAGTGTTATCCTTTTATCCTTTTATATCCTTGTTGTAGGTAAATCTCGAGATACACAATATGTGATTCAAGTGGGTAAAACTACAATGGGATCTAGAATTAGCTTCTGGCACATACCTATGTGAAATTATAAAGTACAGCTAACTGTGACTTATTCCGTAGTGTGTGGATATGCCCAATACATAACAGAACCATAAGTTGTTTAGTCTTAAACTAACCACACAAATTATGAACTCGAAAATCCAACATATGGCTCTGCTTTTCTGTACTAAGTATAGTCAGTAATGCTGGATCAATCACCTTCTTGTAATACCAAGAGGTGTAGGAAAATCTACCAAAAATATTTCCTCTGGTTTTGGCTCCTTTTTGGGAATAAGGTAGCCTCTTGACTGATATTGGATGGTACCTGCCATGTATTCCATAGGATGATATTGGATGGTGAATCATCGCTGAGAGAATCAGTTCACGAAAAAGTTTGTGATAAAAGACATAAACAAATCAGACTGTGACAAAAGGCATGAGCATGCACTTTGTTGCATGAAAACAAAGTTCAGGTCTTCAGGATGAAGATCAAACTGGTGGTTCTGATTAGCTAGATATATGGTCGAATCAATTAGGCAAGGGAAGTGTCTGGACAGGATTGTTATGGGACTCCCTGAAAGTCTGCAAAAGTATTATCTCTAAAAGAGGCGTAAGGGATATAGTCGTTTAGGCTTAAACTGTTTAGGCTTAAACTAACCATACAAATTATGAACATGCAAATCCAACAAATGGCTCTGCTTTTCTGTACTAAATATTCAAGAACATAAATCCAATGTCCCCTGATCAGGAGAACAACGAAAGTGATTTTCTTTCTTGGTGGGGGTACAATCATATTCGGCTATTACAGAGTAATGGTTTGGTGTGTGGTGGTCTGTCCAGAAGGATGAAATCTCGAAAATATGGAACAGGTAGACAACAGTGAGGTGATATCAAGAAAGAAACAGAGTAGAAAGCTACCAGCTCATGATGAAATCACATTACCAACAGATCAAAGTATCAGAAGTCAAACCCTACAAACATGCACCCGTTTGTATGCCTAACTCCCCAACAATCTTCCTGGTGCTAACAACCTGAAATCTAATAAATTAGATTTCATATGACAGCAGTCAAAGCCAATAATCTACCTGGTGGGATATGGACGAGGGCACCCATGTTCATCCTCTAGTTCGAGGGTGGCTTCAACATATTGATGGGTCCCCAAGGCGGTGGCGTCGTTGCTG
Source organism: Hyparrhenia diplandra (assembly GCA_015847255.1). NCBI lineage: Eukaryota > Viridiplantae > Streptophyta > Magnoliopsida > Poales > Poaceae > Hyparrhenia > Hyparrhenia diplandra. The sequence goes on along the minus strand of JADLZK010001344.1, from coordinate 240,571 downwards.
GCGCTGATGCCCTGAAGAGGATGCGACGTCCTGGCTGGAGGAGGCGGCGTAGGGGCCGTATTGGACGAAGGCGGCACCATGACCCTCACGGTCGGTGGTGTCCAGATTGAGATCAAATTTCTGAGAGGGATACGAGGTACGGGGAGGTTCTGGGAGGGATACGAGGGTACCGGGGAGGTTAAGATCCACAATATGTGGAGATCTTTTCTTTTTTGGCGGGTGGGCGCGGCGCGCGTTATCTTTTTTGAGAGGGAAATTTTTGAGCAATGGTTTGGCGTAACGTAGATTTATTTAGGCTTTCTAGTACCTCTTTTCTTTTTTTGGCGGGGCCGGAGAGAATCAGGCGCGCGTTTTCTTTTTCTTTTTTGATGAGATGGAAATATTTAAGCCTTGGTTTTGGCGTAACATACTTTTATAACTATTTTTCATACACACGAATGGTTTTCAAATATAACTATGTCAAACATATACCATTTAAGTAAATGTTTATGTAAATTTTTCAGTAGTGCACACGATTCAATTTGGACAATGTTGTCAGAAAGAGGAAAACATCGAGTATAGTTCACTCAGGTGAGGAATCCCTATCGTAAGGAATAAACCGATAAAAAATATTAGTAATTATTTGGGGAAAGTGAGACATTTCCTTTCTACTCGTGGTCTCGGTATGGGGCGACTCAGGGTGACCCAGACCACACTACCAACACACTCTACCTCCCCGACTTCCCCACCGCCCCCATAGTGAACAGTCGGGAGGCCCGCGCTGCTGCCCTTGCCCATGCAACTGGCGTTACGGCCAGCCTCCTGCACGGTGGGCGGCTAGCTCTCGGGGGTTGTAGGCGGCCGACCAACAATCACCCCTAGGCGCTTTGTCTTCATGTTGCAGTCGGTCGTGGGGTGTGTTGGCACTCCGTGGAATCGTCTGCGGCCTCCTCGGTGCCCATGTGACGACATGGTGGAGGGCCTGTCGGTGGGCATGGTGAATGAGGGCCTCTGAACACTGGCACTGGGAGCGTGTTCCTCGTTGTCGGCATGGTCTACCATGACACAGCCCTACCACTGGTGGCCAAAGGCCAAGTAGGCAAGCCACATTCGACTGCAGCGTGCGGCCTAGTTTTTCAAACCGGACCGGACCGGCGGTCGAACCGCTAAAAGACCAACCAGGGCCTCCACCGGCTCGGTTCACTTAAAAGATTGCCTATGCAATCGAACCAGAAAAAACCGGTCCAACCGGCTGTTTTTTTGTGGAACCGGTGAAACGGGCGGTTCACAGTCAAACCGGGGCGGTTTTTTTTGTTTCCAAAAAATACCCTCTGTGCTCTCAGGATATTATTCTCTGGTCAGGGGCAATATCGGAAAATACCCTCTGTGTCCGATTCCATCGTACCCTTTCACTCGAGTTCGTGGCCGCAGCGCATCTGTCTGCTCATGGCGGCGGCGCTTCTGCTCGGCGACCGGGGGCTGAGGCGGGCCGGCGGCGCATCTGCTCGGCGGCTTGGCGGCGCACGGCGGGCAGGCGGTGCACGGCGGCAGGGGGCTGCGGCGGCGCACGGCGACCTCCGAGCTGCGTCGGCGCACGGCGGGCGGGGCCGCGGGGGACTACGGCCTACGGCGGCGCACGGCGGGCGGGGGCTACGGCGAGCTTCTGAAATCTAGAGAAGATGGCTGCGAATGGTGCGTTTCTGAAAATCTTGATAGCGCTCTGTCTCTCTGAAATTTGCTTCGAGCCGAGGTGGAATTTAGCTACAGTTTGAATGAAACTTTCATCTTTTTAAGCAATGTGATTGTCGGCTGCCTACTATTTAGGCCATAGCCATACTAGAGTGGATCTAACATCTGAGTGTTCCAGGAAAGGCAGCTGTGCATAAAACTGATTCATCCTATATTGTCATTCCTATGTGATTTTGATGACAAATTGATGAACTTGGTTTGGTTGCAGTGAAAACTGTTCTGACAAATATAGAACATGAAAAATGAATTGAAGCTAGTTCATCAGCTACATTGAAAAAAAAAATAGCCTTATAACTTTGCCTGTGAAATCTAGTAATTCTGTCCTCCTTGATCTGGTATGGTTGATAAAAATCTAGGTATAAGGCTTGATGAAATGCATGTCTGGACTTTGGCCTTAAGGTACAATTCATGTGTGAGCCTGTGAGGCCATAGTACAATTAGGGCGTGCGGCCCAGCTCATCCCCGCATGCACCCCTGCCGGCCGCCGCAACTCGAAGTGCCGTGGTCATCCCAGCGAAGGAGACGGCAGCGGCCGGATCCTAGCGCGAGCGACGGCGGCGACATGGAGCCATGGCCCAATGGTTCAGTATGGCGCCCACCGCCTGCTTCGCCCCTCCTCCCGTCATCTTCTGTGAGTGCCCAGTGCCCACCACTTGTCCCATTGCAATTTGGGGATTATTTGCTTGCCCTTCTGGGCAGATCCTGATTGTGTGGTTTGTTTCAATTGTGCAGTTCAGGGGAAACCGTCTAAGGCTATAGTGGATTCGCTTGCAGTTTTGGGGGAAGTGTGGAGTGTGCAGCTGTTAGAAGATTTCGCTAAATCAGCTAGCAAATGGATGTAGTTGTGTAATCTACTGAACTTTGTTTATTTGACTCCCTGTTTTCTTAGCAAACCCTCAGAACTACCTAGACAAATATATTACAATTGCTCCTGCCACAGTCTAATGAGTGCAGCTTGAAATTAATGGGCCTATAATAATCATCTGCAATTGCATTCTAATAAAAAGTAATATCTGCAATCATTGAAAGTTACAAAGATGAATCATCTGTTATCTTGTGAATTTGTTTCATTTGGGGGCAATTGACCCTGCATATGAAATGTTGCCTGTAAAATCAAGCCCATGGTGGATGTTTAATATAGAGGCAAGGCTAAGCCATTCGTGTTTGATGACTGCTTTTATGAATATCTTGTGGAGCAGGACAAGCCATAGTTTTCAACACTTTCTCATTTCTATTTATAGGAAGAGAACCCTTCTCGAGAGCATACCATTTTAAGAACTGCACAAAAGCTTAAGCCGTTCTCTTTTAACAAGTTCTCAGCAAACAGCTACCATGATTTCCTGCCATCACGGCTTTATCCCAAGTTTCAGAACATTGATGCCTGTGAGTCTACTTTCTCTAAGATGTTTAGTATGCATTGACATGTGTCGAGGTATGCAAAAGCTTGGATCACTTTCAGCTTTCCCTGTTAGTGTTTCATTTCTGTGACAATACTGAAACTGAAAGGCAGTACTGAATGTGAGCATTTGACAATACTGAATAAAGCATATTTGATCTTTGCAACATTGCTACATATTCAGTTACTGTGCATTATGCAGTTAATTCCTAGTATTGTTGAGCTAATCAAGTCTGTCAGATGGACATTTCTGTAGTTCCATCAAGTGTGTGGTTGCTCTTTTATGCAGGTGTCTAGTGGGATTTGAAGATCCGTCCGGGTCCCAGACTCCTCATAATTGATCACATTAAACGGTATGGAGTCATTAACAAAAAAATATTTTGGTTTTCTAGCATTTAGTGTTCATTTACTTTGTGAGCAGAAGATGGTGCTGGTGCTGTAGGCCGAGGGCTGTGAGGAGAAGATGGTGAATGCTCGTGGCTGGAGGCTGAAGTGCAGTCCATAAGGTGCGGCGAGTCCATTGGAGTCAAAGAATTCAAGAGGTGCTTCCTTTCCATCCGCTACTCATTGCTGGAGCCCGAAGTGGAGACAAGTAGTCCACAAATCTCAAAGTGGTGTCAAGTATTCCGAAATCAGCAGTCTACAAATCTCGTAGTGGTGTCAAGTACTCCCAAAATCTTAGTTGTTGTTTGGTTAGGAGTTAGGACTCTGTAACCGCAGACATCAATGGAATCGATGCAGTGCTACTCAGTAGCAGAGTAGCTTGCTGTGTTTTATGTACTGAATATTCAAAGAGCAACTAAAATATGAATTACTTCAGACGGTTGCGTATTGTTGCATCAGTGGTATGTGTTTTCCATGTGCTATATGTTTCAGCTACAACCTACCGTGGTGTGATATTATCTCCTATGAGCTGTGTGCTGCGGCGGCTTGCATCTTTTGTTGAGACATCCATATTTGTTTTTCATGGCTAGCCTCAAGATCATTACATGAACATAGCTTTGCTGCCTACCTGCTGGACTGGAATGTCAGTGGACTTAAAATTTTTTGCCTACTTGTGCTTTGTTCAGTAATAACTATATTTTTTTTAACTGAAGGTTCCTGAACAGTGTTCCCTTTTGGTGTAATAAAAATAAATGAAAATAGTGCACGCTGCTGCTGGTAGGTAGTGTGTTAGTATAAAAAAATGCAAATAGCTTTGCTGTAACAATTGAGTAATGAAATACCCACTCCAAAAAGGAAGTGGAGCATCATTTCTTGGAAGTCTATTATTACAGCATGGATATGGGATCAAAGAAACACAAAAATGTTGAGAGGGACTCATCCGTCATCCCTCTTCAATTATTACATGTTCATTCTTTTCTGAAACAGTTCTGCTAAAATATCAAATAAATATGCACAAGTTCGCATTTTTTCCGCACTTATTCCTTGAGCAAATTTTAAACAAAAATCATCGTCGGAATCTTCTCTAGGAGTAATGAATGGAGGGAGGACTCCATCAGTCGTGTAAGTGTCATCTGGGTCTTGGTCTTCCTCAAACAGGTCATCGTCAGGTTCAGGCATTGGTGTTGCAAGTGCCTGCTAAAGAATTATATTAGATTGATTCTCTCTCTGTTAATACCTAAACAGGTATAGATTACTTAATATAAGTTTTCTATGGCTATCAAAACTAGAAACACGCATATGGTCTACTGGTAGGTAACTAGCACGTAAACCTTGAGGTCTCAATGTCAAAACTTATGTGTGCTAATTTTTTTCTTTTATTTTTTTGCTGAACCTTCGGTAGGTATTGCAACCATGCAATTTTTAGTTGCTATATGTACCATCTTTTCACAACGCAAGTGACTATTACAAACAATGAAATATCGTGCAGAGCGGTGAGGACTATGACGATCCAGAACGAAATATCGTGCAGAGCAGTGAGGACTATGACGATCCAGCAGCACTGGTGACAGAGGGACACTAGCGCGTCTGGAGGAAAAGGCGGCTGCGCCGAATCCTTGGAAAGAGAAAGCGACGATGCCTACAGGTCGATTGTGCACATGTACGTACAACAGTACTAGATCCAATCCTATTTCAATACCTAGCAGGTCGTACATTATTTTTTATATGGGAAATTATGTGACACTTAAGGACACAAGCATATATGTGGTGCAGTGGTGAGCATTTATATTTTAGACAATGAGGTTTTGGGTTCAAAACCTAGTTAGACATATTTTTTGTAAGTTGTTTTCCCAGAAGCGTAGTGCTCCCAAACCTTACTAATTACAACCATCTATTTTTGTCGTTGCTATATGTATAGCTCTTTTGCAACGCAAGCAACTATTACATACAACGAATCATATTCATTGCAATATAGACACGCTTTGGCAACCGACATCTAAAGCGTTGCAATATCATATCAGTATTGCAACGCCGACAAAAATGCCCGCAACGCAAATTATATCGTGGCAATACTTACCACTTATTGCAACCGGTTTATAATTGGTTGCGATAGCACTTACTTATTGCAACGATCTTCACACTTAGGGCCACGAAATAATTTGCGTGGCAAAAAATCCACCTATTGCAACCCAAGGTGCAAATGGTTGCGATAGCACCCCTTGTTGCAACCGAATCTTGTCGTTGCGACAAAAAAGCGTGGCATAAGGGTCAGAAATTAGTAGTGTCATGCAAGAAGGAAGAGTGATTGCCTATGCATCATGACAGTTACGCAAACACGAAGTAAATTACCCAACTCATGATTTGGAGTTAGCAGCCGTTGTGCATGCCCTGAAGATTTGGCTTCACTATTTGCTTGGAAATGTGTGCCATATATACACGGATCACAAGAGTTTGAAATATATATTCACTCAAGATCAACTGAATATGAGACAAAGAAGGTGGTTGGAGTTAATCAAGGATTACAATTTGGAGGTACATCACCATCCGGGCAAGGCGAATATTGTTGCAGACGCCTTGAGTCGGAAGGCACATTGTACTTTGGGACAATGGAGGAGAGGATAGTTACAGGGCAGAAATCAGATAAAGGTATTTCCTTCATCAAGAAGAAGCTCGAGAATGAACCAAGTGAACATTTCAGGATCGATGAGAATGATGTTTTATGGTATGATAATCGTCTTGTTGTACCCAAGGATAAGGAACTTAGAGATCAAATCTTGACAGAAGCACATTCTTCTACCTTATCAAACCATCCAGGCAGTAACAAGATGTACAGAGATTTGAGGTCACGTTTTTGGTGGACCAAGATGAGGAAAGAGATTGCTGCTCATGTGGCAAAGTGTGACAATTGTTGTAGAGTCAAGGCCATTCACATGAAACCTATAGGACTGCTACAACCTTTGCCAATCTCCGGTTGGAAATGGGATCACATCCCTATGGATCTCATTGTTGGACTACCACGTACCCCGCAAGGATTTGATGCTATTTGGGTAATTGTGGATAGACTAACCAAAGTAGCACATTTTGTTCCCATGAACATTAGCTATGAACCTCATCAGTATGCAGAGATCTACATTTCTCAGTTAGTTCGTCTGCATGGTTTACCCAAGAGCATAGTGACTGACCGAGGATCAGCATGGACCAATAAATTTTGGGAGTGTCTACAAGAAGCCTTAAACACAAAGCTAGTTCACAGTTCGGCCTATCAACCGCGAACAATTGGACAGGCCGAACAAGCGAATCAGATTTTAGAAGACATGTTGAGAGCATGTGTTTTATCTGCTAAAGGCCCATGGGATAAATGGTTACCATTTGCTAAGTTCACTTATAACAACAGTTTTCAAGCAAGTATCAAGATGGCACCATTTGAAGCTTTGTATGGTAGAAAGTGTAGAACACCTTTGAATTGGGTAGAGACTGGAGATAGAACCTATTATGGCAACGACTTCATTGATGAAGCAGAACAGAAGGTTAGGACAGTGCAACAACATCTAGCCACAGCTCAAGCTCGTCAGAAAAGCTATGCTGATAAGCGTAGTAAACCTTTGAAATTCAGAGTTGGTGATTTTGTGTATCTTAAGGTGTCACCAATGAAGAGGGTGCAACGCTTTGGAGTTAAACGGAAATTAGCACCTAGATTCGTAGGTCCTTATCGTATCATTGCTAGCAAGGGAAAAGTGGCCTATCAGTTACAACTACCTTATGAGTTGAGATCAGTCTTTAATGTCTTCCATGTATCTCAGTTGAAGAAATGTTTAAGAGTGCCTGAAGAACACATACCCGTCAGAAATGCTGAAGTTGAAACCGACCTGACTTATTTTGAACAGCCAGTTCAAATTTTGGATATCAAGGAAAGAGCAACTCGTAACAAGATAGTGAAGCTATACAAGATTTTATGGAGTAATCATGGGGAGAATGATGCTACATGGGGAAATGAGATTTATCTTCGAGAAGCATACCCTGCCTTTTATAACAAATGGTTAGTACCGACAAATCTCGGGACAAGATTTTCTTAAGGGGGGTAGATTTGTAACACCCTGGTTTTAAGCATGTCATTAGCATCTGCATTTCATGAGCATAATCATCATTTAGTCACATGCATTCATGCACATGAAATGATACATGTCATTGGCAAGTTTAAATGCATTCAATTTGCTTAATTATGCTTGTCACGTCATTTTATGTATGAAATGTTTGCATAATTAGTTGTTTAGTCTTTAGTTGTTCTTAGTAATGTTTATAGGATGTTTTAGAGCATGATTCACATTGGTCATGTCTTCTAATTATGTTTTATTAGAGTGCTTTGAATCGGTTTGACCTCGTTTGACCTAGGAAGCGATTTATTCTATTTTGCTCAAAAGTCCTAGCTAGGGTTTATGCATGTGTGTGCACCCTTCATGAAAAGTGTAGATAATTTCATGTAGAACAAAAGATGTCATAGGCCGGTTGCATGAAAGTGAGTGGATCATGTTCAAACAGTCGAAGTTTGTTGATTTGAGCATGAATTTAGGGTTTGTTTGACCGTCGGAGTTGTTGTCCTTTGACCGATCGTAGTTTCAAATCCAAGCCAAACTAGACAAAACTTTCTATACATGAAACGCTTAGAATTTTATGAGGAACATTTCGTTCAATTAGTGTTTTTCCTGAATCGGCACAAATCTCAACGCACAGGTCAAAATAGCTCAATTAGGGTTTGGAAATCAGGTTTTAGTGGCGCTTGATAACTGGGCGTCTCTAATGTGCCGTAGTCGGCCGCCACCACCTGCTTCGACCGCGCGGCGCTGACGGGATGCCCATCCCCAACACCGCGCCGCGCCTTGCCTTCCCGACCACGTTAAGCCGCGCCCCTGCCTTGTCCAAACGTGCCCACCTCTTTCCCTTCTCGTCCAAGCAACGAGAGCAGCAGCGCGCAGCCGGGAGAACCGCCGTGGCCGCCATCGCCGCCGCCGGCACAAACCATCACCACCACCGCATCCCAGCTCCCCAAACACCCCGGTCGCTCCACCATCCTCTAATCTACCTCCCTAGCCGGCTAGAAGCATCCCAGGATCAAAGGTGAGGACGAATCGGGCGTTTCTCCGCTCGCCGGAAAAACCGGCATCCATGGCCGCTACCACGTCGAAGCTCGCCGCCGCGCCATCCTTCACCATTTTTCTTGCCCTGGCCTACATTCCATGACTGCCTTGATGTGTTGCGCCCCCGCGGTGCTCAATCGATGAAAACTTCGCCGCCGTTTCACCAAACCGAGAGCTCGTCGCCGCCGGAGCGCCACCGCCAAGACAAACCGCCGTGGGCCGAGCCTGCCCGCCATCTTCGCGCCGCGTCTCCGTGTGCACGGGGACCCGCCTTGCCCTATCGTAGCCTCGATGCCCATCGGACAAGCCGCTCCGCCCTCGACCTCACCGAACGCCGGCCGCACCGCCCGCGTTTACCGCCGCTGAGCGCCGCCGTCGAAAGCACGCCCCGACGCCTTTGGTTTCGGTAGGTAGTGGATCTCGAGTCGCCTCGGTGTCCCGAGGCTCATGCTCACGCCGCTTTTTCCCCAACATCGCCCGGGGGACGGGCGAGTTCGCCGAGCCCGCGCCGCCGCCGCCGCCGAGCCGCCGCCACCGCCGTTAGGATTCGAAAGTTAGCTCGAGTTAGGGGTGTCATTCGATAGGTCTCGCCATGAGGAAGCCATGCAAGTATTTGGTTCGCCGGAAACCTCACCGCCGGTGAGTTCCGCCGCCGCGCCGCCGTCCTCTGCTCTGTGAGTATGACGCGCGGGCCCCGCTATCAGCCCCTTTTTCTTTATTGTTTTGAATTTCCAGAATCATATTCATGCCTTAGAAAATCCATATCTCCCTCATTTTAGCTCCTTTTTGAGTGAGACAAATTTTGTTGTGATTCTTATGAGTAGATCTACAGTATAAAAATATGAGATGTGGTTTTCTGGTAGTTTTTATATTTATCTAGATTTATTGCTTTATTTGCCATGTAAATAGAGAAATGCATATCTAATTTTTGGTGCATGATAAAATAGTGGCCCCTGTACAAAATGTTCATGTTTTTGCATGTAGAGTGCAGGAAAAATAGTAGACATGCTATGTTCTGTTGATGAAATGTGATTTTTGATTTATGTGTTATTTACCATGCTTTCTTAGGAAATTCATAGAAAAATAATTACTAGGGTTTTTGCTATGATAATTTTTGTACATGCATTTGTTACTGTTATGAAGCTTTTCATGTCCATGGTTAGGCAGTTTTATACTTTTCATAGTACAAAGTGTTTTCATGCCTAGTTGTATTGCTAGCTTGCCATTTTTGTGTAGGACAAGATATGCATGAGTTTGCTATGAAATGTTTATATGGTAGGCATATTAGACCAATGTAGGATGCTCGTAATAATTTTTGTAGAGTTTTCTAAGGTGTTTGCATATTTATCATATTTATGTTGCTAGGAAAATGCCTTGGAAATGCATGTAAATAGTATGGTGATAATGTTTGGGTGATGTACTATTTGTTCTTATGATAATAAGGACCTGTTAGTGTGGTTAGTTTACTGTTCTTGTGTGTTTGGTCAATTTATTAATCTTAGCTTTTATATTTAAAGTGTGCATGTGTAGTGGATATTTAGGGAATATCATTTCATGTCATTTAGTTTATCTTTTGGCTTGGTCAGTAGGTTTATTTGGTAGATTACGAATTGTATTGCTTGCTGGTAAGTTTTGGTAAGGTTTGCATGAATAGTTTGCAAGTTATAAGTGTTGCAAGTTGTAGGTTGACTGAAAACAGAGGCTCTGTTTTTGCTGTTTTCTAGGCTGTAGATTTTAGAATATGGTCGAGAGTGTATTGAATGATTTGTAGATAATTTTGTTAGCTTTCCAACGAGTGTTTGTTTGCTGGATTTGGAGTTATAGAACTGCCTGTGTGATCGTTTTTCAATAATAAACATGTCTAGCTGTCATTTTCGTTTTAGTGAATTACAGTGTTTGCTTAATGTAGGTTATTAGGGTTTCTCGTGTAGTTATAACTGTGTGTCTACGGAAGAGATATCCACTTACTAGTATCATACATCATGATGCATCCATCCATCATTCTATTTTATTTATATACAAGTTTATCTCAGTGCATTCGTATTAATCAGTCTCGCATATGCATGCATCATATCAGGATCGGAGGAGTTAGTTCGGGAGGAGATCAAGGAGCAGGAGGTCAACGTTCATCATCTCGGAGTGCAGCCAAAAGACCCCATAGGAGAAGGAGGACCGTTAATCAAGCTTCCAGAGGACTCTAACTTCTTCCTACTACTTTTCTGAAGGCAAGCCCCGGTGCATGCTGAACTTTCCTATGCTTTCTAAATTAACTTGTTGAGTCCTTTTATGAATGCTGCATTAAGTGTAGGATATGGTTGAAACCGCTGATGCACAGATATCCTTGCTGAAGTTGTTACCCTATCCTATTTAGGAGTCTAGGTTAAATAAATGCTCAGTTATGATGATTGCAGTAGACAGTGATTTCCGGTCACTTGTGAGGATTGTTGTTGGGTTAATCACGTTGGTGGTTAACCAGCTGCTGCTGAGAACTTGGTTAATAAAACATGTGAGATCGGATGGATATTGTGGTCTTCCATCTGATCGGCTAAGGACTAATCCCTTTGTCGGAAGGCGGTCGGAAGTTGAACGTACCTGTTCATATAGTAGGCTCCGTTGGGTCGTCAGCCATGAAGCTTGTGGGAAGGTTAGGGGCCGGTACTTGTACGCTTAACGTCCCTCCTTGGCGTGGTAGGTTGGGTTTGATCGGGCGCAAGCAGAGGCGCACGAAGCGTCGTCTTCGTTGCCTGCTCACTTGGTGGCTCAAGAGGAGGGGGTTGCCGACAGGTTCGAGACATACGTCCCCTAACATCTTGGAAGTGATTAGGTCTGCCGTCATGAAGTAGACCTAGTGTATGACAGGGTATTCGCCAGCTGGTTTGCAATCGATTCGAATCGCCATCTCTCCTGGACAGTGAGAAACCGGGATGCTTCCACGACATCGTAGTTTAATATCACAATAATGGTTACTCTTACTCATGCTGCTGGTGTTAAAATGTTGATCCAGTTACTTATATTGTTATTTATATATCGCTGAGCATATGTTTTAATCTTGACTATACAGGACATATGGTTATGTATATAATAAATAACCTTTTAATTTGGAAGAACCGGAGTAGTATGTGTAGGCGCATTAATCAACTTTATTTCTAAAAATAAATGTGAGTCAGCCAGCTCCAGATAAAGCCAAGCATAATCCTTGGAGTCTTTTCCTTATTTTCTGGTTTAAGACGGGTAAGTCTTGTGGAGTACAATTGAGTACTCACGGGTTATTTCCCACTGTTGCAGGTGACTCAGTCTTGCATAATTCTAGCCAGTTGTGATGTATTGTGGTTGAAGAATAATGCCTAGGGCATGGCAGTCTCCATAGTTCCCTGTCTCATGCTATTACAGGGGTGACATCATGTTGGCACTATATATTTTACTTTGATTTTCCTCTGTCCAACTATTTCATTTTCGAAAGCTATTGCTTCCGCACTCTGAACTACTTTTGAAATAAATGTGTACATCGCACTCTGATTATAATATATTTAAATTTGGTTTAAGATACCTGCGGATTTAACTACTGAGCTCAACGATCTTGGTTGTATTGTTGATGAGTTTGAAATCACTCGGAGATTTCCGGAATACCAGGTTTATATGGACTCAAGTGTAGATCTGCGATTGCTTCGGTAATTGTGAATTATACTTGATTTCTTATAAATTGGTCGGCTCCGTCCACAAAGGTGTCACTAGCTTTAGTAGGATTACCCTTGTTTTGTTGAGTTGTGGAATAAACAGGACAAAAGATGTCGTTATGACCTTCCCAAGCAAGATTCCACAAGAAAAGAAGAAAGATTGAAGAACCCAGGTGCCCGATCATTCAAAAATTCATCAACATTGGAACTTTGCTATCTCGGTATGCATTTATATATTATTCTAACCATGTATAGATTGAAGAAGAAGTCGCCGTCACAAGAATTTAATGCACACATCTCAAGTGACGTACATAGAAGTTGAACATCGTGGTAAGTATGATTAAAAGGTGAGAAAGTCTTGCTCATGGACTATAAATTGATTGAGTAGTTATCATTTAATTTCCTGCATTGCATTGCATGTTTACTTGATCAACTCATGCATTCACTCCGCTTAGTATATGTTTTCTCATAGTAGATCCATTGCATGTTTAGTTCTTTGCATCTATCCATACCATTTGCATCTAAAAAAAAAAACCCCCTCACCTTGATCATGCTCTTTCATCTCTATTTTGAATAAATCTCTGTAGTGCTTTGATGCTACCTTTATCTACTATAGTATGCTTTGGTTTGCAAATTCTTCTATTTGCGCAAATAGGGTATTTCCATAGGATTTTAAATTAAGCGTGGTGCTTAGGTTAAAATGCCTTCCTTAATTGAATTAGACATAGAGTCTAGTTTGGTTATTGAACTAAGAATTGCTTGCGTAGACATTGGTTATTGTGTTGGACTAACCCCTGCAGAAAACTTTCAAATCCAATTCGGGAAAGTCAAGAGATGAACTTAGATCAGAGATGAAGCAAGGCATATGATGAACTCCAACCATGTGCAAAATGGAGACTCGGCTCATTCATCATTGATGGAAGAAATGTAAGCATTAAATATCATTCACCTTGTCTTTTGCTACAAGTTACATTTGCCTTGATCCATATACAAGAGTGCAGCCATAAATAAACTTTGGTATAAGGCATGATAAATAAAATCTGTGCTAAGAGTAATCAAAGAACCACCTTTTCATTGGCATAGATGAGATCTTATGAACTTTGGACAACAACCCCTGTTTCAACCATGTTGTATATTCCCTCGGGTATGTGTCCATTAACATTTTGCAGGAAAGGTCTATGCTATGTCTATTCGATGAAGAAGAGTGCCATACAACACGATATAGACAAGTAATCACTCAAAACAAGTGGATGGACAAAGCAACAGGCCACTAGAACATCAAAGACAGGTAGGTGAATATAAATCTCATATTTTTTATACAGCTTTTGTCTTATGTTCTAAAAAACATCTAAGCACATGAAGGCTCATGCTAAAGAAAACAACAACAACATGTTCCTAGGACAAGTTTCCTTCGGGTATTCTTGGTCACTAACCTTACAGGTACAAAGCATGAACAACATCTAAGGACATGGAGATTGCAACACATGACGAGGGATGGTTCAGCATTCACCCTTAAAGTGTCAAGTGACAGGAAGGCTCAAGCATGGGGGAGGAAGGTCGACTCCTCTAAAGATCATCCGACATTACTCCTCCTCTACTCAAGCTCTCGTCACTCTGACATGCTGGTTTGCAATCCCTCTACTCACTATTACTTTGTCTCTCTAAGCTTGATTGGTTAATAAATGTCATACATAAAAATCAAACTTAAGATATAATAAAATTTTCCACTAGAGAAAAAGTAATAGTGAGCACTTGCTAATTAAAATATCCAACCAAAACTTTTTCTAACATAAAAGCAACCTTTAGCTCCGTGGCAATTCTACCCTTGTTTACAATTACTTGTATATTCCTTCGGGTATATGTTGTCAACTAATACTCTAGGAATAAAACAATGAGAGGAGCAAAAAGGTTTTAGCATAATTTAAAGAACAAGAAAGAAAGGACGATGCAATAAAAGAGATAAGAAACAAAATACACAAGAGGCCAAAGAAGGAAAGCTTTGAGCAGAAGAAAAGGACCATCACAAGGTGTTACGATGCTGTCACACTCCAATAATAAGGTAACATCTCGAGGTAAGTTGTCATTACTTAAGCTCTTCCTAAAGTATGGCTTGTTCATAAATAAAGAATTAAACATGTTAGAGTAACAACCTTGCCTGATCCAACTTCATTAGCTCAACATGTTTTGTTTCTTTAGTTGTTCCTATCACCACTCTCTTGATTTCATAGTCCTAATCTTGTAAAGCTAGAATGTTGCACACCTTGGTTTGGAAGAATCATAATCATGCCTTTGATGTTTAGATAAGAAAACCCTTCCAAGAGTCAGCGAGCTTGATTCAATTTGCCAATGTTTTAATCACAAACAGTCATGCTCAATCTTCTGATCTTGTTACCCAAGTTAGGCTTAAGCAAAGCATTTAAGAAGTCGACTCTATCTTGTTGAATGTGTCTATGGTTAGAGAAGAATGAATGAAGTTTGGTTCTGTTGGTGTTTTCCCACCAACAGAGCCCATGCACTTGATCTCTACCTTGACTTTGCAAGCAGGACACACTTTGAGCAAAAAGGTGGAGAAGCCTATTAGTCTCCCCAAAATTCAACAAGTGAATGTCTTGCAAGCATGCACACTAAACAAGACGCTGCCTACATCAATTCTTCACTCCAACTCATAAGGCAAAGAACATGGGTGACATCATCCTTCACCATCTCATGGAGCACGACTATCAAGATCAGATAATACACTCAAGGAAATGACAAGGTAAGAAGTCTCGTTTAGAGGACTTAAAACACTGAACCCTCGCCGAAAAGGTAAGATCGGTAGTTATCCATATTTAACTCCTTGCATTGCATAATTATTTTCCGTTAGCATATTTAAATTATAGCACTAGCCTTACATTAGAAAAGAAAAAATAAATATTTGTTTGTTGCATATACATTGAAAAAACTCTAAGCCCCATGTGAGTAATCTTGTGGTGTGTAACAACCCACAAGGATATTTGTTGTGGTGGCATAAAAATAAAATAAATATGCATGCATCATTATCTTTATATGCATAGAAAATCCAAAAATATTAATGTTGCTGAACTACTATCTTAAAGGAATAATCATAATCATTGGCAATAAGAAGCTAAGTGGCTAAAACCACTAACGCTTAACTAGTTCTACTAGCTTTGTTGTTTATTTGAGTTCAGCAGGATTCAAGGAAGAGAGACATGATAGGATGACACCATCATCGTTGTCTACCTCTACTTCCACATCATCATCAAGACTATGCCAATATCCAGCTTGGGGGAGGGCAGCCCCCATGTATCCAGATAAGTATCTCTCTATCTTATTTAAAATTAGCTAGATTTGTTTGCTTTATTAGAAAGAAATAAAAAGATGCATAACTAAGGAAACTAAATAAAAAGGGCCTATCTAGTCTTTATTAAAGAGTCTTTATTAGAGTGTAAGAATAAAATAAACTCTGAAGATAATATCTAGCCTTGGAGATGATGAATAGTTGCTCCGTCGTAATTCCTTTCAAGTACCTACCTTTCAAGCTTAATTTCTCTCGAGCTTTTAATGCAACTGCTTTGACTTGAGATTTGCTCTGAACCTAAAACCTGTGGGTAGCAAATGCTTGCTCTAAAGTATAGGTGATTGACGGATATGATATATGAGAGTCTGAGCTGCTATTTATCTTACTCCTAGTGATACTAGATTTCTGGAGATTTATCTTTTGAAAATTAAAGTGCACATGATAAGTTCCTGTGTGACAAGAGTGTTGAACCTCCTACCACAGCCATATATACATGCTCCCTAGATTAGGAAAACCCTTTGACATATACATAGGCTGCTTGCTTTGCATTGAGTTTGGTCAATCTTTGTCGACCCTTAGAAACTTGTCATGCTGATCATGCACACTCCACTCCACTACACTCTATTCCACTACACTCTATTCCACTTGCATTTATGCTACTTCTACCCTGGAAGTACGCATCCACTAAAAATGTTCTACTCTTACCCTAGGAGAGAGCAACCAAAAATATTCCCCACACATATCCACTTAGTCTACATCTCATAAAGCTCATTTATCCTTGTTTCTATCTCTCTACAAGTTTATTGCAAAAGAAGGCTTGGGTTGTATAGTCGAAAAAAAGAGAAGAGAGAAAAAAGAGAAAGAAGAAAGGGGAGATGAAAAATGGACAAGTGTCGTACGGGCGAGTAGAGCCTACCTCCCTAGAAAAGAAAAGAATAAAGGAGAGTTAAAAAATGGACAAGTGTCCGCAATAAAACAATGGGTACTTAGATGCCCGCCTCTCCATGGAAAAATATAGAGAAAAAGAAAGAAAAAAAAAATATATATATATATAGAAAGAGTATATAGCCCAGGTTCTCCCAAATACTTTCAAAGTCCCAAAGAGAGAGATATGTTTTCCTCAAGGAGCAAAAGTAGAATTAGGCTTTCCCCTCATTGCATTCATTACACTCACCTCACACACCTACCATCATATTCCACCATACACATGCATCACTTGATCAGTACGACTCGTGACTTTGGATCCATTGCTTGAACTTAAAATATATGCATAGTAAGTAGATTTAGTTTTCTCCCACCTAGAGCTCCAGATATACGCCTTAGATATAGGGTGAGAGAGAAGAAGGCATAGTGTCCTACTGCCTTAACCAAAAATACCACATATTATGAGAGAAAGGCAACACAACATTATTGCCTAAGTGAGGATCCACAAATACCACAAATGAGAGACTTGAGAGAGTCATACAAAAGGAACTTTGAGTTTTATTTTGAAAACTTGCAAAAACTCTAGAATGAAGGTTGACCAAAGAGTTTGAGACATGGTGCTTGACTTGATTGTTCTATCTTTCAATTGCCCGAGATCCTAAGAAAAGGCTATAAGCTCCATGGTTAAAGGTAATATGGGTAAGTTGAAGGTTGAAAAGTTTTCTCTAACATAGAGGACAAATTTTGTTTGAGAGCATGTGTACTTTTGAGACGTGAAAGCGTTGTAGCAACTCCTGATCCATTGTTAAGTTTGGCTTTGCTAGGGACCAGCAAAGGGTAAGCTTGGGGGAACTCATTGACACCTGTTATAGCATAAAATTACTAGTCAACTAAACATGGATAAGGGCTTAAAATGAATATCAACATAACTCTAGAGGCTTTACTAACATAATTCCACGAGCTTTGGTGATTTGTATATTTTCAGGGACTAAACAGGAAAAACCTAGAGTTTGCAAGACATAAGAAGAATAAAACATGTTACAAACATAATCCAAGATAGCACCATTGCAAAGAGCTCATCGAGACGATCGAAACGGATATATTGTTTGCTATATTCGTGTCCGTAATCAAAAGATATCGATTCTGCAGCGAGTTCACTAAAACGGTCATAACTTTCTCATCCGGGACTCCGTTTCCTCGCAAAATACTACTCCCTCCATTACGAAATATAAGGCGCCCAGCAATTTTCGTTTTTTGATTTTTTATAAGGCGTGGCATTGGAATCGAGGTGAAGAAAGTTAATGAAGATGCAAAGATGAATAGAATAGGAAGAATACGGCGTATGCATGGGCCTAATCTATTAAACGTAGCCGTGTGTGAACGTGGCTCCCTAGCTTCTTCATTGTGCTGATTTGCAATGGTCGGTAATGACCTCGCCGCCGACACGCTCATCCGTGGAGTCAACTATGCTCCGTTATTCAAGAGGAGGACCCGGTCGACGACGGAGGTACGGCGGCGCCGCCGCGATGCTCGCAAAGCGCCGATGATGGAGGCGCGCCATGAAGCGTCGGCGCGGGGCGAGGCCGTCAAAGTCGACGAGCCCCAAGGCGAGGCCGTTCAAGTCGGGCGAGGCCGTCAAAGTCGGCGAGCCCCAAGGCGAGGCCGCTCAAGTCGGGCGAGGTCGCCCACCCGGCGATGAGCATCCGCCGTGGGAGGATGAAGAAGAAGCGCGAGCTCTTCGATGCTCGCGTCGACGCCCACGGACGTCTTCATGTCTAATTTCTGCATGCATAAAGCTTTCATGATCATGGGGCCGCGCCTAATCCCTGCATACTTCGGCGCCTCAGATGTCGACGTCCGTGAAGCAGCGTTTATCGTCGACATGATTCAGAACGGTTATGACGTTTAACCTTAATCTATTTTTCCTATTGAGAGACGAATGACTATGTTAGTTTTCCTATTGTTATGGTGTCCTAGTGACAGACGGATGATTATGTTAATGTTTGTCTTCCTGAGATATTTTGTTTTTCCATGCATAACACGAGTACAAAACAAAAGGCAGAAAGCCATCTTCTAACCAAGAAATGCTATTGCTTCTTGAACTATTGCACGCGCGCTGCCTGCTGCATGCAATGCTTTGCATTCTCGCATGCAAACCTTGCATTAATTCTGGCCACGTGGTCCTCTTTCTTCTTGTTATCTGCAATTCCTTGGTATTTGGGATAGTACCCTATACGCCTTATAAAAAAAGATAGAGGGAGTAGTCATTACAAAGCTATCGACGAGATCTACGCACCCACAAAATTTGAACTCGTTATGCCACAGGACTCTGGCGGACGGCCTAAAAATCCACGGCGGCCGCCGCCTTATTTCCACCAATCAGCCTCATCTTTCTAGGTCGGTTTGTAACCGACTTTGAGGTTATATCTACACCGTTGCTAAGGTCGGTTTGATCCAATGGTCATCATTCATCACCAAGGCCTATATAAGAAGACCCCCTGACCCCAGGGCTAAACCCTAATTCATTCTACTCGTTATCTCTTGACCTGTTGGTCATAGAGGTGTCCCAATGTGAGGACAACCTCTCCACTAGAGAATTATGGCTAGACACTCCAATGTAATAGATTAGTGACTAGAGAGTTAGGGAGAGTGGAGCTATGCTCCAGTTCTGGAGATGTCTACAGAGTTTGGTATGTCTTGTATCTTTACTTTGGAAGACTTATGATTTATATATTTATCTTCTCTATTCACTTCCATCTCTTTCATATTTGGTTAAGTATAGTTGTTATATTATTGCATGGGATCTCCGCTCGTATTGAGGGCTCTAGTTATTCGTGGTAGCTAGAGTTGTAATCGATAGTATAGACTTGGTGTCTAGGCCATAGGTTACCTGAGATTGCGCCCAATCCCACGGTTAGTTGTGGTAGCCCTAGGGGTGACAGCTCTGTTAGGCCTTTGTATTCCACCACGTTCAGGTTGGTGTTTCGTAGAGCTTTTGGCAGCCTTCTCCCGACTAACTTCTTCCCAGTCTTTCTCGAGAGTTGGGACGGATCTGCTGCTTCAAAGTGCATAGAATAATTGCTATCATAGAACCTAAGTAATAGAGAAGTACATAGGAACCTTGATCTCTCCCGCTTTCCTCTCAACTTACTAGCTATACATTTATCTTAGGAATTCTCTTGTGTATGATTATGCTTAACTCCTATCATATATCGTTTACCCCCTCACTATAGTCTAGTGGTTTGCTAAGTTAGTAGATGCGTGATTGTGACTTATTAGAATTCTTTAACCAAAGCTTCCCTATGGATACGATACTCTAGAATACTCATCCTAGGGAAAAGCTACAATGGTAGGTGTTCTGTGCGCTTGCAGAATCCTTCATATTCTTTTAGCAATTAACAAATGCCAACATAGCCAATAGCTTGGACATGGTGTCTAGGCTAGAGGTTGCCTTCATTTGCATCGTACACATACGATTGAGGGGATGGCGTGTCATACCCAAATTTTAAGAACAAAATTGGGTACATAAAACCTTAAGTGTGCCCAGGAACGGAAACACACATAAGTTGGCAAATTGTTGGAGTGTATCATCACAATGCTTAAAACATACAAAAGCTTACAAAATAAAGGAAAACTAATCATCTCTCTAGCAGAAGCTCCAAGAACGGGTACGCCGACTGGGGGTTCCACAAGTCTAGTAGTCCTGGCGGTAATCTTCATTTCCATCCTTGATCTGAGATTGGTGTGGTGGAAATTGCAAGGGTGAGTCCATGTCGAACTCAGCAAATATAGCAAGGCAATATCTTATCCATATACCATGATCATTATAACATAATAATGTAAAGCATAAACGATAAAATATGAAATGTTAAACAAACATAGGTCATCATCTTTAATGCAAAGGTTCCAAGGCCACTCGTGACCGTGAACACGGCTGATATACCAGTTTTACTCTGCGTAGAGGTGTACACTTTCACTGTGAGCCGTGAATTGCCCTTTCGCCCAGGGTGATCGGCCCCTTAACCCTCTTCCTAGGACGGTTGGCAGGGTTCACTATGAAGTCTTTCAAAGGTTCATCTAACATGCTAGGGCCGCTAGGTATCTTCCGTCAGTCCGTGTGATACAACCTGTCTAGGGATCCACAGTCTACGGCAGTCTCGTGTGATACAACCCTCCACGGGGATCCACAGTCTATTTTACCCTAACGCCTTTCGGTAACCACTAACAAGTTCAACAAGGTCCTCATACTGAACTAAAACCAGAGCCCATTAGCCCTCACAGTTGTACTGATTTCCCGGAGACTCTAGTACAGACAAGTCCACATGTTGCTAAACAATTCACATTTAACGTTCAATGCATTAACATTAATCAAGTTATATGATGATGATTTAAAGTTAACATATCCCAAAACTATACTTGCCTTAATATCAATCCTTCTTCAAGTCCAAAGCTCCAAGAGAAAATCCTTCTTGTTTCTCAACGAATTCCAGATCACCACGTCAAGCTCACCGTCTAGTTTATCGATATAGCAACAACAGACAGACATCCATAGACAATCATGCACGAAGCAAACAAGACTATATTAGAACAGTACACTAGTAGTGGTAAAACAATATAAAAAGGTTTATAAAACTGATCTACGCATCACTACGATCACATAGACGTAAAGATCACGAAAATCGGAGCTAAAACGAGAAACTTATGGATTTATTAAGATTCCCTATACAAGATTAATTAATTAATTCCATCTATGAAAATTAAATGTTGCAACCCTACTGAACAATTATACTAACATGTAGGGGATCGAATTATGAGTCTAATGCAATTTGAACGGATCAATTTGAATTTAAAATGGGCAAGTTATAGGCATTTGAATGCAGTGGCAGTTCTGTAATTAAATGAAAACGTATTTTAGATCTGTCAAACCCAGAAATACGCTTTCCGACTGTCAAAGCGTAGTCATGGAACTACGCCAAGGACGGCGGTCGCGATGCTTAAATAGTTGTAAGGGCCTTTCCGCAAAAGTTACAGACGAAGGGGCATGGCTTGATCTCTGCCGTTGGATTAGAAGCTGACGGCTTAGATTCGATCAGGGGACAGGGGAAGGGGGTTCCGACGCCGAACGTAGCGGCCGCGGCGGCTCCGCTGCGATGGACGGCGGCATTGGTCGCCAGGCGTTCGCGAAAACGGCGATCCAGCCGTGTTCGATGATCTGCGGTACTAAGATGACGACACGAGCACGATCTCGATTGGCGCTATGGCGCTGGCGAGAACGCCGCGACTTGCGCTGTGGCGCCATAGCCGGGCGGCAGTAAGCTCACCGGCGACGCGAGAGAGCCCTAGCGGCCGCGATTCGCGCGAATTAGAAAGAACACGAGGCCTAGAAGGGTACGGGTGTCTCACCAACGCAGAGTGGAGGCCGAGACGATCTGGTGGCCGCGTGCGGCGGATGAAGGCGGACGGGGGCGCTCCTGCTCGGCGGCGGGTTCGGTGCAAGGTGCTGCGGTCGCGGCTTGACGCCAAGAGTTGGAGTCGAAACTTCGCTACGCCCTTGCGAGCCCGAAGGTGGTGGTCTCGTTGGTGCGGACTCGCTGACGAGGGAGATCGATGCGGAGGTCGTCCCGGTAATGGCGACGGCGGTGTTGACACATGTTAACGTATACTTTTAATTGTCAACTAAACATGGAAAAGGACTAAGATATAATTAGATAACCTTATTAGGGGTTTATACTAATGATTTCCATGAGTTTTGGTCAAGTTGTGATTTGCAGGGACTTAACAGGAAAACGGTAGAATTCGTAACGCAATCCAACTCCGAAACAAGTCTAGAAGGCTCCGGATTACACCCGACGTGAAAGAAACTTAACACCCAAGAAAACATCATCTAGAAGACTCCAGAAGCCACGACGCATCGCGGGACCCACCCTGGGCCGATCGGCCCAATAACTTCGGCTCTTGGCGGCCAAGTCACCCCCTCTAAGACCTCCACCGCCTCTAAGACGCAATCTAAACCGGTCGTATAATGTCGGTTTGATCCAATGGTCATCGCTCATTGTCAAGGCCCATGAAGATTAGTACCATATTGCTTGGCGAAGGGTTTAAGAGACATAAGAAGACCCATATATAAGCAAGCCCCCGTGCCCCCTCGGCTTCAATCATCTCATACATCAATTTCATATCTCATCGATGGAGGCACGACGCTGGAGAATTAGATTAGACAAATACAATGTAATAGAATAGATCTAGTAGAGAGTTAGGAGAGCGGAATTGCGCCCTCCTGGTTCGAGAAGTCTTCTTGTTACGGTATATCTTTGTATCTCAACTCTATTAGACTTTATGCCATAATTAGATCTATCTTTTCTAGTACTTTTATGCCTTTCATGTTATTGATTAGAATATAGTTGTTATATAATTGCATGGGATCTTCGCTCGTATTGAGTACTCGGTTATTCATGATGATTAGAGTAGTAATTAATAGTGTGGACATGGTGTCTAGACTAGAGGTTACCTTAGATTGCACCCAGCTTCCACGGATAGTTGTGGTAGCCCTAGGTGGTGACAAACCCTAACGGCCGACGTATTCCACCACGTTCGGATTGGTAGTGTAGGACCGTAGTCGGAGCTTCCTAGCCCCCTTCTCATCCCTTTCCGCGGCTAGTGTTACGATGTCCCGAAGTGTTCTTTTATGATCGCTATACCTTTTCATGCCTTAGTCACTCAAGAACCAAAGTACTAGAGAAGTATTCGGGAACCTAGATCTCTCCCGTTGTCCTCTCGACCTAGCTATCTATTCTATATTATAATATTCTCCCCGGTTAAGTGCTATTAATTATCATTCATATCATATACATTATTTACCCCCTCACTTTAGTTTAGTTGGTATATTAAGTTAGTAGATACATGATTTTGATTTATCATAGTCTTTACCCTTGCTTCCCTGTGGAAAATATAAAATAACGATACTGAATACTCCCGGGTAAAAGCTACAATGGTATATATATTTTTGTGGCGCTTGCGAACCCTTTATATTCTTTTTGCACTTAATAAATACCAACAAGCTTTTTTGGCGCCGTTCTTGGGAAGCAATTGGCGTAAAGATTTTGATAATGATCTTGATATCTGCTAATTTAGTGTATTAACTAGCTTTAGTAGGATTACCCTTGCTCTGTTGAGTGTGGAATAGACAGGACATTTGATGCCGTCGCGACCTTTTAAGCAAGCTTCCACAAGGAGAAACCAGGGTGTTTGAACATTAAGATCCATCAACACCGGAGCCCCGCCATCTCTTAGGTACATTTATATATATATATTATTCTAACTAAGTGTAGATTGAAGAAAAGGTCACCGTCACAAGAATTCAAATCACATCTCAAGTGACGAACGTAGGGCTGCACAACTCATAAACTCCATCTTGTGAGCGAAGGTAAGTATGATCAAAGGTGAGAAAGTCTTGCTCATGAACTTTAATTTATGAGTAGTTATCTTTTCAATTGTTGCATTCCATTGCATGTTTCCCTTAAAGAATTCAAGCATTCTACTCCACCTAGTTTATGTTTTCTCATAGTAAATCCATTGCATGTTTAACTCCTTGCAATCACCCAATCATATCGTTGCATATAAAATAATAAAAAAAATAATAATAATAAATATTATCCTCACCATGATCATGCTCTTTCATCTCTATTTAAGTAAATCTCTATGATGCTTTCATGCCACCGTTGTCCGCTATAGTATGCTCTAGTTTGAAGTATTTTTCATACATCTCTTAAATGAAGCATGGTGCCTAGTTTAGGAGTGTTGATCGTGCTTTCAAAGGCTTTTTAATGCTATTTAAATTGCTTTCCTAAATCAAATTAGACGTGGTGTCTAGGTTGATTTTTGAACCAAGAGTATGCTCTAGTAGATAGTAGTTATTTTGACTAACCCTTGCGAAAAACTATCATATTCAATGCGGGTAAGTCAAGAGATGAACTCACAATAGAGGTGAGGCAAGGCGTATGATGAACTCCAACAACTCTCTACGCTTGAAGGAAGACCCGGATCGTTCCTCATAGAAGAAAGATCTGTAAGTATCACATCATTTATTTTGTCTTTTGCTAAAAGTTACATTTGCCTCGATCCATGCTAGAGTGCAGCTAAGAACATAAAAAAAAATGATAAACAATATATGTGCTAAAGTAATCAAAGAACCATCTTTTGTTAGCATAGATGAGTTTATATCAACCTTTGGACAACAACATGTTCTTCAAATAATTGCAATCCTTCTGTATACGTCCACTAATATCTCGCAGAAAGAATCATCGGTGTGCACGGTTTAGCATGAACCTACCACACCACCACAGTCTACCTCACGCCTACATCTCTAAAAAGACTGTCAAGATCCAAATTTTGGGGAGTGCAACCCCCATTATCCGTAAGTACTCTTATCCTTTACCTTATTTACTACTAGTTTGGTATGTTTGTTTTGTTAAAAGATATAAAAAGATGCATAACTATAGAAAACTAAATAAAAAGTTTAAGTTATATATATAGTTTGATCTTTATGTTTGCTATAAATAAATAAATAGATAGTGTGCTTAGGTTTGCTAGAATAAAATTAACGCTGAAGATGATCCCTATGTATGGAAATGATGAATAGTTGCTCCGCCTTAATCCCTCTTAAAAGTACTTACACTTTGGACTTAGATTCTCCCAAAGCTTTAAATGCTTAATTTGCTCTAAACCCAAACACCTGTGGGAAGCACATGCTTAATCTGAGTCTTAGCATTAAAAGATAAAGATACATGAAAAGTTGAGTCATTGTTTATCATCTTCCTAGAGATACCTGATTCCCGGTTTTTATCTTTGAAAATTATAAAACATTACATGATGAGTTCCTTAGCTATGACCCTTAAGAGTTTATCATTCGCATCAAGATCATCCCACTCCACTAAATACGCCGCTTCTAACCCTAAGTACGCATCCCCATACTCCATCAAGCCGCTAGCCATAATTATAAAAATAAACTCTTGCAATCTTTGGATATGTCTCTCTCGGTGTTTTTATGCCAAATAGAGGCTAGGGCTACATTCGAAAAAAAAAAAAAAAAAGAAAAAAGAGAGGAAAGAAAAATAAATATTTAGAGAAAAAGTGAGACGAGAGAGGGAGAGTAATGGACAAAAGTCATACTAGGCGAGAAGGGCCTACCTCCCTAATAAAAAAATATATTTAGAGATGAATAATGGACACGTGTCCGAGGGTGAGTAGGGCCCACATCTCTAGGGAGAGAGAAAAAATGGACAAAAGTCCGGGGCAAAGCCCACCTCTCCAAGAATGGACAGCCCAGTCCTAGCAATCTCTAGAAAGAGAGATATAGTCCAAGGTGCTTGAGAAGAAAAATGCTAGAAAAAGGCTAAGGGCTATTTACTACCTTTCATCCTCATCCACTTCACCACTATCATCCCACTATGTATGTCCTACCACATGTGTAACTCCACTACCACCATCTACTTAAGAGGGTCATACATAGGATCTCCGAGAGTTTCTTTTAAAAAAAAAAAAATATTGAAAAACCCCGGATGATAGTTGATCGAAGAACTTGAGACATGGTACTTAACTTGATTGTTTATCTTGCTTATGATTCATGAAAAGGCTACACCCCATGGTAAATAGGTATGAGCAACCCGGTTAAGAGGAGAATTTATTTCGATAAACACAAGATTTCCGAGGTATGAAAGCGTAGTAGCAACTCCCGATCCTAATATAGCATATAGCTTTGCTAGGGACTAGCAAAGGGTAAGCTTGGGGAGTTTGTTGACACATGTTAACGTATACTTTTAATTGTCAACTAAACATGGAAAAGGACTAAGATATAATTAGATAACCTTATTAGGGGTTTATACTAATGATTTCCATGAGTTTTGGTAAAGTTGTGATTTGCGGGACTTAACAGAAAAAACGGTAGAATTCGTAACGCAATCCAACTCCGAAACAAGTCTAGAAGGCTCCGGATTACACCCGACGTGAAAGAAACTTAACACCCAAGAAAACATCATCTAGAAGACTCCGGAAGCCACGACGCATCGCGGGGCCCGTGGTGGGACCCACCCCGGGCCGATCGGCCCAATAACCGGGCCGATCGGCCCGGCTTGGCGGCCAAGTCACCCCCGTCTCCTGAAGCTTCCTCCACCGCCTCTAAGACGCAATCTAAACCGGTCGTATAATGTCGGTTTGATCCAATGGTCATCGCTCATTGTCAAGGCCCATGAAGATTAGTACCATATTGCTTGCCGGGGTTGAAGAGACATAAGAAGACCCATATATAAGCAAGCCCCCGTGCCCCCGGCCGCAATCATCTCATACATCAATTTCATATCTCATCGATGGAGGCACGACGCTGAGAATTAGATTAGACAACTACAATGTAATAGAATAGATCTAGTAGAGAGTTAGGGAGAGCGGAATTGCGCTCCTGTTCGAGAAGTCTTCAAATGTTACGGTATATCTTTGTATCTCAACTCTATTAGACTTTATGCCATAATTAGATCTATCTTTTCTAGTACTTTTATGCCTTTCATGTTATTGATTAGAATATAGTTGTTATATAATTGCATGGGATCTTCGCCGTATTGAGTACTCCGGTTATTCATGATGATTAGAGTAGTAATTAATAGTGTGGACATGGTGTCTAGACTAGAGGTTACCTTAGATTGCACCCAAATCCCACCTGGATAGTTGTGGTAGCCCTAGGTGGTGACAAAACCACCCTAACGGCCGACGTATTCCACCACGTTCGGATTGGTAGTGTAGGACCGTAGTCGGAGCTTCCTAGCCCCCCCTTCTCATCCCTTTCCGCGGCTAGTGTTCTCGATGTCCCGGTGTTCTTTTATGATCGCTATACCTTTTCATGCCTTAGTCACTCAAGAACCAAAGTACTAGAGAAGTATTCAGAACCTAGATCTCTCCCGTTGTCCTCTCGACCTAGCTATCTATTCTATATTATAATATTCTCCTGGTTAAGTGCTATTAATTATCATTCATATCATATACATTATTTACCCCCTCACTTTAGTTTAGTTGGTATATTAAGTTAGTAGATACATGATTTTGATTTATCATAGTCTTTACCCTTGCTTCCCCGTGGAAAATATAAATAACGATACTGAATAATACTCTCGGGTAAAAGCTACAATGGTATATATATTCTTACGGCGCTTATGAACCCTTTATATTCTTTTTGCACTTAATAAATACCAACAGGCGGCACGGGGAAAAGTGCTGTTGCTGCGCGTGGTTCGGTGCGGCGAGGGTAGGCGAGGGGCGGTTGGGTGGGTGCGGTGTGAGTGCCAAGCGCTGTGACAGAGCCGACCAATTTATAAGAAATCAAGTATAATTCGTAATTACCGAAACAATCGCAGTCTACACTTGAGTCCATATAAACCCGGTATTCCGGAAATCTCCGAGTGATTTCAAACTCATCAACAATACAACCAAGACCGTTGAGCTTAGTAGTTCAAATCCGCAGGTATTTTAAACCAAATTCATTTATATTATAATCAGAGTGCGATGTACATATTTATTTCAAAGTAGTTCAGAGTGCGGAAGCAATAGCTTTCGAAAACAAGATAGTTGTACAGCGGAAATCAAAATAAAATAGATAGTGCCAACATAATGTCAACCCTGTAATAGCAAGAGACAGGGAAATATGGAGACTGCCATGCCCTAGGCATTATTCTTCAACCACAGCACATCACAACTGGCTAGGATCATGCTAGACGGAGTCACCTGCAACAGTGGGATTTAACCCGTGAGTACTCAATTGTACTCCGCAAGACTTACCCGTCTTAAACCAGAAAATAAGGAAAAGACTCCAAGGATTATGCTTGGCTTTATCTGGAGCTGGCTGACTCACATTTATTTTCAGAAATAAAGTTGATTAATACGCCTACACATAC
Source organism: Hyparrhenia diplandra (assembly GCA_015847255.1). NCBI lineage: Eukaryota > Viridiplantae > Streptophyta > Magnoliopsida > Poales > Poaceae > Hyparrhenia > Hyparrhenia diplandra. Next base: position 212,102 of record JADLZK010001344.1, on the reverse strand, counting down.
TATTCAGGTTCTTCCAAGTTAAAAGGTTATTTATTATATACATAATCATATGTCTTGTATAGTCAAGATTTAAAACATATGCTCAGTAATATATAACTAACAGTATAAGTAACTTGATCAACATTTTAACATCAGCAGCATGAATATAGTAACCATTGTTGTGATATTAGGCTACGATGTCGTGGAAGCATCCCGGGTTCTCACTGTCCAGGAGAGATGGCGATTCGAATCGACATCGACCACCGGGCGAATACCCCATACACTAGGTCCACGTCGCGACGGCACCCTAATCACTTCCAAGATGTTAGGGGATGTATGTCTCGGACTGCCGGGCAACCCCTCCTCTCGAGCCACCAAGTCGCAGGCAACGAAGACGACGCCAGGCGCCTCTTGCGCCCGATCAAACCCAACCTACCACGCCAAGGTGGGACGTTAAGCGCACAAGTACCGGCCCCTAACATTCCCACAAGCTTCGTGGCTCACGACCCAGCGGAGCCTACTATATGAACAGGTACGTTCAACTTCCGACCGCCTTCCGACAAAGGGATTAGTCCATAGTTGATCAGATGGAAGACCACAAAAATCCATCCGATCTAGACATGTTTTATTAACCAAGTTCTCAGCAGCAGCTTGTTAACCACCAACGTGATTAACCCAACAACAAACCTCACAAGTGACCGGAAATCACTGTCTACTGCAATCATCATAACTAAGCATTTATTTAACCTAGACTCCTAAATAGGATAGGGCAAGAACTTCAGCAAGGATATCTGTGCATCAACGGTTTCAACCATATCCTACACTTACTGCCGCATTCATAAAAGGACTCAACAAGTTAATTTAGAAAGCATAGGAAAGTTCAGCATGCACCGGGGCTTGCCTTCAGAAAAGTAGTAGGAAGAAGAAGTCAGGGCACTCTGGAAGCTCGAGTCAAGGTCCTCCTTCTCCTGTGGGGTCTTTTAGCTGCACTCCGAGATGATGAAGGTTGACCTCCTGCTCCTTGATCTCCTCCCGAACTAACTCCTCCGATCCTGATATGATGCATGCATATGCGAGAGTAAGCAATACGAATGCATAGAGATATACTTGCATATGAATAAAATGGAATGATGGATGAATGCATCATGATGCATGATACTAGTAAGTGGATATCTCTTCTGCAAACACACAATTTTAACTACACAAGAAACCCTAATAACCTACATCAAGCAAACACCCTATTTCACTAAACTCTGAAAATGGCAGCAAGAGGTGCTATTAGTAAAACAGTCACACAGGGAGTTCTATAACTCCAAATGCAGCAAACAAATACTCGTTGGAAAGCTAACAAAATTATCTACAAATCATTCAAAACACTCTCGACCAGATTCTAACATCTACAGCCTCGAAAACAGCAAAAAAACAGAGACTCTATTTTCAAATAACCTACAACTTGCAACACTTATAACTTGCAAACTATTCATGCGAACCCTACCAAAACTTACCAACAAGCAAACAAGGTTATAATCTACCTAGCAAACCTACTGGTCAAGCCAAAAGATAAACTAAAGCACATGAAATGATATTCCCTAAATATCCACTACACATGCACACTTTAAATATATAAAAGCTAGGATTAATAAATTGACCAAAAGCACAAGGCTATCAAACTAAGCACATCAACAGGTCCTACTCATGCTAAGAACAAATAGTAAACCACCCAAAATGTATTACCATACTATTTACATGCATTTCCAAGGCATTTTCCTAGCAACATAAATATGATAAATATGCAATCACCTTAGCAAATTCTACCAAAATTATAGGAGTATGCTACTGGTCTGACATGCCTACCATAAAAATTTCATGGCAAACTCATGCATATACTGTCCTACACAAAAATGACAAGTTAGCAATACAACTTGGCATGAAAATACTTTGTACTATGAAAAGTATGAAACTGCCTAACCATAAACATGAAAAGCTTCATAACAGTAACAAATGCATGTACAAAAATTATCATGGCAAAACCCTAGTAATTATTTTTATATGAATTTCCTAAGAAAGCATGGTAAATAGCACGTAAATCAAAAAATCACATTTCTTCAACAGAACATAGAATGCATGTTATTTTTCCCTGCGCTCTACATCCAAAAACATGAACATTTTATACAGGGACATCTATTTTATCATGCACCAAGAAATAGATATGCATTTCTTTAATTACTTGGAAATTAAAGCCATAAATCTAGATAAATATAAAAACTACCAGAAAACCACATATCATAATTTTATACTGTAGATCTACTCACAAGGATCACAACAAAATTTGTCCCATACAAAACCGAGCTAAAATGAGGGAGATATGGATTTTCTAGTACATGCATGCAAAAATCGGAAAAAGAAAAACATAAAGGAAAAAGGATCGACAAATGGGCCCGCGTGTCATACACTCGTAACAGGGGACGGCGGCGGTCACGGGCGGATCTTTGCCGGCAGTGATCCTCCGCCAAACCAAGGGTACCTACGGCTTGCTCGCCAAGATCTATCGAATGGTACCAATACCCCAAGCTAGTTTGGACCGCGGGCGTGGTCGACGGCGTCGCGCGGCGCGCGGGCGCGGTGTTGTACGGCGGCGGCCGGTCGTCGGCGGCGGCGTTTTTCTGGGCGAGGGCTGGCCATGGCGATGTGCACACAAGGCTCAGGACATCCAAGCGATGCAAAATCACCTGCTGGTTGACGGGTTTGTCGGCCGGACGACGTTCGACGGCGACGGACTTCGACGGCGCCACGGATAGGGCGGCGGCGACGCCGCGGTTCGGTGAAATGGTGGTGGCACGCCTCGATTCCTTGCAACCCTAGAAACACCAAGACGAGGCGAACCCGTAACGTGTGTTAGCGTGAGAAAAACCGGATCGAGGACGACGGCGGGGAACTTCGCCGTGGCGGCGCCATGGCGGTCGGCTCGACGCCAGCGACGGCGGCGAAAGCCGCCGCAAGCAGTCGCTGCTAGGAGGGGCTCAACGGGCTAGGGCAATACCGCACGACTTCAAGGCTTAACACAACACGTTAGACGGCGAGGCGGGAGATGGTCGGGAATGGGCTAGCCACGGAGGACAAGGTCGGTCGTCGGCGTTTCCGGCGGCGGCGGCACGACGGAAACTCCGATTTGGCACCGCTTTTCTTGCTCTACTCGATGCGATAGCGGGTCAAAGAGGTGGCTAGTGAGTACGCAAGGCTGGCGGGCGTGCTTGCTCGGGCAGGGATGTGGTGGTGGTGGCACTCGACGCCGGGCGGTGGTGATGGTGGCCGTGGCGGCGCTTGGTGTTGCCCGGCCGCGCCGCTATTCGGCTTGGCGAGGAAGGGAGAGGGCAGGGGACGGCTTGGCGTGCAAGGGACGCGGCTCTGGTCCCTCTTGAGGGCGTGGAGCGACAGAGGCGAGGGCGACGCCACGCTGCCGCGACGCGGCCGTCGACGCCGGTCAGCGCTGCGCTGGATTCGGCCTACCGGGCTTCAACAGAGACGGAAAGGGTCCAAGCGTCACTAAAAGTCCGGTTTCCAACCCTAATCGACCTATTTCATCTTGTGCCTCGAGATCCGTGCTGAATCAGCCAAAACTCCAATTGAAGCAAATGTTCCTCACAAAATTCTGAGCAAAACACCTATACAAACTTTTTCCTAAATCGGTTTGGTTTAGAAACTATGATCGATCAAAGCAACACTACTCTGAGGTCAAAGAAACCCTAATTTGCCCTCAAATCAAACAAACTTCGGATTTTTCAACATGATCCACTCATTATCATGCAACAGGCCTATGACATCTTTGGTTCTACATAAAATTAGCTACACATGTCATGAAGGGTGCTCACACATGCAAGCATGTTAGCTAGGACTTTTGAGCAAAACAAGATAAAACACTCCGAAGGTCAAACTAGGTCAAACAAATCTAATTAAACATGATTAGAGGACATGACCAACATCAACCTTGCTCTAACACATCCTATAAACATCACTAAGAATAAATAAAGATTAAACAACTATTTATGCAAGCATTTCATACATAAAATGACAAGGCAAAGCATAACAAGCAATTTGAATGCATTTAAACATGCAAATGACATGTATCATTTTATGTGCATAAATGCATATGACTAAATGATGATTATGCTCATGAAATGCAGATGCATGCTAATGACATGCTTAAAACCAGGGTGTTACAAACACTCCCGGTGTTCTTGAATAGGCAGAGAGAGGAGGGGATGAGGTGGATGGCCGAGCTCGGGTTTTGACCATGCCGGGTCATGGCGGATGGAATCGATGGCTTTGACCTCGACCGCGATAGCGAGATGGGGAAAAGCGGCGATGCGGCTCGTGCGGAAAGCGGGCAAGATGCGGATTACGCGGGGCCGCCGTCCCGGGCCTCGAAGCGTGGTGCCGGGTGCTCGACCGGCGGACCGATGCCGCGGCGGCGGCCCGGGGTCGGTCGACCGAGGTAGGGGATGAAGAGCCGACGTGGGCCGGCCGCCGCTTCTAACGGGCCGGCCCAAGAGGAGAAATGGCCAGCGGGCCAAAGGAAAAGCCGCTTGGGCTCGGGCTGGAGGCAAAGAAAAATTGCCACGTGGGCCAAGGAAAATTGCCACGCGGGCCAAAGACAAATGCCACACGGGCTAGTAACAAGAAAAGGGGCCAACAGGCGAAAAAGACCAAGGAGTTGGGTCACTCGGGCCAAAAGCAAAGAGTTGGGAAAGAAAAAATAAAGAAATCACTTTTCTTTTTATATATTTAAACCCTCTTTTCAAATGGCACTTTCAAATGAATTTAAATTCCTTTTTAACCGACACAAAACCCGATTTCAATAAGACTAATCAATTTAAGAGTGTTAATTTGAGTTTTGTGAATAAAACTTTGAACACATTTAATGTCACATAATCCATTTCTTTATTTAGAAAAATCAATTCATATCTAAATCAAATTTAATAAATTCACTTTTTCACACAATAAATAATGCATCGGCATGAATGCAACAAACATGTATCTAGGCCTTATATTTCATTTTATTTACCAAAATTTATTATTTACCTAAATTGAATGCTCACAAAAATTTATAAATAAATCTATTTAACCTAGTTTTCAAAAATTGTAAAAATTTGGGGTGTTACATGGCGGCAGGTGGTGCCTTCATTTGCCTCCGTCCTTAGCGTTCCTCCTCGTCCGTGTATGGTGTAGAGCCATAAAACGGAGGTACCTGACAGACCAGGTATAAGCCGGTGCCCAAAGCAAGTCAATAGTGACCTTGGCTATCTTAACCTAGAATCTCTTATAGCATAAAGCATGTATGTGTATCTGATCTTAACAGAGCTATTTAGGATATGCCTCGCTCCATGTTAGATTTATTCTTTTATTCTTTATTTTATCTTTATCCTTGAGATTGGCTTAATTGTGCGTGTCAAGTTATCCTCTACTATTCTTGATTTATCCATGTTATGAACTTTGGTCTATTGCATAGACATGTTATCTTGTCCATGTCCAAATTAGAGACTTTTACACCATGCCTTCTTTTAGAAAAATATAAATAATAATAGCTAAATACTTCCAGTGAAATGTTATTTCCGTGTGCTTGTAGACTTGTTACAGAACGTTGCAGAATACCCACTGGCGTTTCCTAATGGTGTTGCTAGAATATACCAATTCTAGTGATGTCGTTGTGGAGTGTCAACGGTCGGCTGGTTTAGGTGTCCTTCGTCCTTAACCTTCAATCTACCCCAACTCAAATCATCTATATCGAGGCAAGATTATCCAGATGTCATTTTGTTCTAATGGCTAAAGCAACAAGTCTGGCTCTTGTAGCAATGCTCATTTAGTCATTGTATATTTCCAGCCGCTCCTTCTTGTTGGATTGTGAACTACTTGTTCACTTCCTCAATATGGAGAACTCAACAACGCTTCCTGACTAGAGGATCAAGCCCACACTCAGATTTTCCACAATATATCTAGAGAACGAGCATCAAGAATCTACAAGATTAGCAGGAACCAAAACACAACTATCGACACACTTGCAAGACGAGCTCATATCAGTCAACTCACTCATTTAGTAGACAAGTTGTTCATATCTATCTTGTGTTCGTCAATGTAATGTTCTACAAGCTCTACATTTAGTAGACTTGACTGATGTTACAATCCTCATAGCTGTTTGTGTTAATCATTATAAAATATGTGTGTTTGTTGTAAAAAAAATAAGTGAAGAATCAATTGGGGATTGACTAGAAAGAGCGATGGGCGAAAAGGTATTTTTCTGTCTAGTTGGTACCCCCACTATGTTAGAATTAGACACGAGAGTGTCGGGAGTGGCATGTAGGGAATGAAAATTTTAGGCAAGGGTGTCAAAGATCTTATTGGCTTTTCAATGATACACAAGTAATATCGATCTTTTATAATGCCACAAACTAGAGGTGTAAGGAGGTTAAATTAAAATAATAAAGATAGGATAGGGTCGCTAATGTGAATGTACAAGATATAAATAAAATATAGAAGTCGATGAGTCGTTTATAAATAGTTCAAAATTCCTGAGGCAAAATTGTACTATATAGGTTTTTTTTTTCGAAAGCGTACCATTGGTACGTATTGTATTAAGGGAAAATAGAGTTTTACACGTCGTACACCTTAGCCAAAAGAATTGGCCGAAGCGTACGAAAGCACACTAACAAGAATCATCGGCTTTAACGGTGGCGCGGTACGGATGTACTAAAAAGTAAAACTATTGCGCGACGAAGTTGGCTGAGGGGCGCGTCCGCGGCTACGGCTCCAGCTCAGGATCTCCCACCGGTGCCGCCAACGCACCAACCCGCAGCATGGGGAAGATCTCGCGCAGCCGCTGTGGTTTGCCGGGTGAACCGCCGTCGCCGAAGTGCTTCCGGAACTTGCTCTTTAGCTCGGGGACTGGGGTGCATGACGTAGCGTCGACTGGGCATCCCTCAAGCTTGCCGAGCAGCACCAACAGCGCCTTCCGCTCAGGAGCCGGATCGTGCCTCTCCTGCTTCCCCGCGAGCCGGGCACGCCGTACGGCCCACTCATCATCAGTGATCCTGGAGAAGCGAAGGGTGGGCTGACCGCCGAGGATAGGCTCGTCGAGCGGGAGGGTGAGCGACGCCAGGAAGTCCTGGATGGAGGCAGCCGTGGGCGCGGGTGCGGGCTCTCAAAGATGGTCCCCCCCCGGTGTTGACGGTCGCCCTGGGGTGGACCAGGGGAGGCGGGTAGCTCCGTGGCGGCTCCGGTGTCAAGGACTTCGCACTCTTCCCCTGCGAAACGGACGCCGAGGAGGGGAAGGATTTTGCGCACGTTCTCCCGCCTGGAGGGACGGCGCAAAGATCCCCGAGCTCCATGGAACCTCGCGACGATCGAGGGGTTAGGGGTAGGTACCGTGTGCACCGCCGCTTGTCCCATTTGCTTTGGATCGACACGCCGCGCCGCTTCTCGCCGGTTCGCGGAAGGCGGCGTTGGCGGCCGGCCGGTCGCCGCGGCGCGGCATACCCGGTCGTCGTCGGCGACCCTTGTTCTTCGCTTGCGGTGGGACCTTGGCGTGGCCGGCAGAGTCAATGTCGGGCGAGTCGATGAAGGTCGCAACCGGCCGCCACCTCCGACACTTCCGCTACCGGCGGAACGGGACGTGTCGGCGAAGTGGTGGACCCGCCTCCTCTGCGCCCGCGCACCCTTTGGCTCCTCCACCAAGGCCCGATCCCGCACCCCCGACGTCGAGGTCTTTGGGTCGGACGACGCCGAAGTGACGCCGGTAGGTCCGCCGCCATCCCCGATCCTCCAAAGCCTCCGCCCCTGCGAGAAGCATAGCGCGACCATGCGCGAGGGCGGCGGCTCGAACTCTCGGGCGAGCAGAGGTGCCGCCAAGGTCGACGGTCGCGCGACGAGGGAGGCCACGAGCTCATCAAGCATCGGGTCCACTCGAAAGGGGCACAACGTGGCCCTGACGGCCCCAAAGACGAAGGGTCCGTGAAGGCGGTGAGCAAGTCGGCAGACGAGGGCGGCGCCCACGGCGGACGCGGCCGCACACAACGGGCCCGCGGTCCGAGTCGAGCGAAGATCCGGTGGAGGCCATAGGAATCCTCCACCGGATGGTGCCCACGCAAGCCCAACAAGAGAGGGGGCGGCGTAGGCTTACGGCGGCGCCCCCAGCGGCCGTAGCGGGCGGACCCGTGGGCGGCGGGCGTGAGGGGGCGTGGAAGGGGCTGATCGAAGAGGGGCGTTCAGCGTCCGCTGGTGCGATCCACGGGCCCGGTGACGGAACCTCGGCAGAGGAGGCAACGCGTGACGGCAGACGACAAGCCGTAGCGACGTGATCCTCCGCGGGGCGCTTGAAGCACAACCCAACGAGGTAGGCGGGGCGGTCGGCGGCCGCGCGATACGGGCTTAGCGGGGCCGCGCGGCGTGCTCGGCGTGGTGGAGGACGCGCGCCGGCCCGCAGCGTCCGGCAAGGTTGCTCGGCGGTCCCGCCCGCACGTTGGTAGGCGGGTAGGCGGCATGGCCCGAGACGAAGGTGAGCAGAGACGCCGCCCGGGCGCCGAAGGGTCGGCCGAACCGCCGCAAGCCCCGCGAGTGTCCCCCAAGGTGCGCCGTCTCGGACGGCGCCGCGTCATCGTGGCGCTTGTGAGTGCGGCGGTGTGCACGCCGCCGGCGACAGACACCAAGACGGCCGAGGCCCATGCCGACTCAACGCCCTTGGCGTCGTCAACGTGCACGGCGTCGCAGAGGCCACGGGCGGTCGCAGAGCTTGGCGAGTTGGAGAGGTCCCGGAGGAGCCGCACGTCTGCCGCGGGCCTCCGCCCCACCGACCTCAACGTCGTCGTCGGTGTCCCGGTCGGAGACGACGCCCTCCCCCACCGCATCGCCTTCGACCCGCCCGAGGAGGACGGGAAGCGTGGAGCGGCGTCATCCGAAGAATCTCCCCTCCTCGGCGTCAACGGGCGAAGAACGCGGAGTGGATGGCCGCACGAGACGACATCATTCCCCGGCGGCCCCGGCGGGCGGGGAGCGGGCGGCCCGAGAGACGGCCGGCGGAGTGGGTGGTCGCGGCACCGGCCTCCTCGGAAGTCCGCCCCGACGAGGACGATGCCCGGTCCCCCTCACCGGAGGGGGCCGAGGCCGAGGGAGGAGGCCGTGCCGTGGCGACAACGACGGCCTTGGCCGGCATGGTCGGCGTCCGGCCGGCGAGGACGACGGCGTCTTTGGAGGGATTCCCGGCCGGGCCCGGTGACGAGGCGGGCGCAGGGGTTGCGGGTCGGCTCCCGACACGCCCCTACCGCGGCGGGAGTGCTCCCATGGCCGCCGCATCTCCGGCCGCTACCGAGTCGAGCAAAATACGAGGCAAAGGCGGGCGCCAAGGAGGGACTCACGGCGGGGCCGGGACCGGTGCGAGACTACCTCCATGGTCGCCGACGACTCCAGCACGTAGCGGCGACCGGGCGGATCGAAGGCGGCGGCAATCCCCGGCGAGCGGGCTCGATGTCGCGACGACGAGGGCCACCGAATCCATGGGCGACGAGGGCCGATCCACCGGATCCAGTGTGACCCGGCCGGATCCAAATGTAACGGCGGCGTAGGAGAGCCGAGGGTCGGTGGCGGCGGGCGAAGCTCCGGCGCCCGACCCTCGCGGGATGCGCCGGCGCAGAGGAGGGGGGGGAGACGGAGGGAGCCGGAGACGATGCGGGGGGAGGATGGGAGGGAGGGGAGGTGGAGGTGCGGGCGGTGGTATTTTACTTTAGGAATAGGAACCCAACAAATAAGCTCCCAACATTTTTGTAGCCACATAAAAACTCATAGTATAAAAAACTCATTGATATACTAATAATAATGTTTTTGGAACCACTGAATATGCTTAGTTTACCAAATTACCATCTCAGCTTAGCTAGGCTTCTAGACCAGTGGCGATGGACGGATAGCCCAAGATCTCTCTTCCTGCCTGCCGCAGTCCGCACCCTACACGCCTCACGCCTGCACGAGTCCACCGCGCACCCACGGGATCCCTGCCTCCGCCCGCCATCCCATCCCTCTGCCCCTTCCAAGTTAGATCGTTCGCGGAATTGGCGGCGCGGCAGCCGGATATGTCGTCGTCGGTCGGGGGCGGAAGCACGGGCGGCGGAGGAGCGGACCTTGCCAGCCTGCTGGAGAAGGCCAAGGAGCTGGACCAGCTGAAGAAGGACCAGGACGACATCGTTGTCGAGATCAACAAGATTCACAAGAAGGTCCTCGCATGTAAGCTACTCTCGAGCTGCTGTTAACCGCCGCCCCGGTTTCTTGTTCCGCGTTTCAGCGCTGACTTATTCGTTCATTGTTTCATCTGCTGCCTGAATTCGTAGGCTAATTAGATGTCAGTGACCCAATGAGTTTGGTAGCTTCATTGTCAGTTTAGGGCGGTCGAGAAGGATTTCCAGCTCTTGCTGTGCTTAATTACACTACTTTTACTGGAATGTCCACTGTAAAAGCTTGTTAGGGAATGCTGAGTGTATGCACCTATGTGTTGATTGAAGAACTCGTAGGTTTGTGCATTGGCGTAAGGGTGGTTTTCCTCACTCCAGGATGCTGTAAAGAGGTCTTTTGTCTTTCAGTATAAGACTTTTTTTTTGTACTTTTGTTGATTGGAAAGCCATTCCGCTTGCTTGTGAGCCATGTGGGAAAACATAGATGCAAATAGAACCAAATTAATGTGCCACATGTAGGCGAAAATAAATATGTTAGTTTTTTTTGACATGTGTGATAAAACCAACTTAAAGTGCCATGTAGGTCGGTAGAGATACTGAATCAACTCCCTCATTATCCTTGGACCCTGGACTTTATGGACACACCACAACAAGTGCGTTTTTGATGGCACAGCCCCAAATATTGCAGGCGCACTGGCGCAACAATATGCCTCTTCAGTAGCTGAATCAACAGGTGTTCTATGTGAAGTGATATGTCAAAAACTTGTGCTAATGGGAATTGTTATTTTGTTTGAACTAGCCACCTTGACATGTAGTTCTATGATCACTTTGATGGAAAATAATTTTTTTTACCCTTTTCTGAAAAATAAAATCAGGTATCCATTTAAGAAGGAAAAAACCTGTGTGTTTCCAGTTGCCTGTTGACTTAAGGAGGGCCACACATTACTTTAATGCTGCCTCTTTACATTATTTCTTAGGATATGATTTTTTATGGAAGCACACCTGAACCCACAATTTAGAAACATAGTATATTCATTTATTCTCATCTAAATTCTAAATAACCTGCTATTGAAAGCCATCCCAGAGTTTTCAAAGCTTTGCCCATTGGATCTGCCCTAGATTTCCAGTCGAGTTCTGGTTTGCATTCCCAGGGGGAGAATTGGTGATGCTGCTTGCAGAAGGAGGGGGATTGGGGGTTCTGTGTGAGAAGGTCAAATCAATTGTAGTCTTGTGGAAAGTGCAGGAGGTTATGATTGCCAAGATCAACATCATGCACATGGAGATCTGTTGTTGTAAACGAGTTCTGAACCCTAAACCTAACCTTCCATACTACATTCAGTTTTTGCTGGACATAGAAAGTCACCAATTTGGTTTCTTCTCCTATAGGTCTGATTAGATACTTGTATTATGACCTTCCTTTCCCCACCAAAAGATTGCCTAAGCATTGTGTTATTTTTGCAGAAAATAATTGGAGCGGTTTAAACCCTTAGGCTAGTCTATGTTTATTATATACTTGTATTATGACCTTCCTTTCCCCACCAAAAAGATTGCCTAAGCATTATGAACTTCCATACCGCCTATGTTATTATATACTCTGTTATGGCGGTGTGGAGGACCAGGACTCCTTAGATGGTAGTTGTGGTCCGTTTCATGCCAAGGTTTGACACCCCTGCACCCTATGGTGGAAGAGAGAGGGAGGGAGGGAACTGAGTGTAGCAGAGATGAGTATGTTGCGTTGGTTTTGTGGGCATACAAGAAGGGATAGAGTTCGGAGCGAGGAGATCCGGGATAGGGTCGGGGTGGCACCAATCGAGGAGAAATTGATTCAACATCGGCCGAGATGGTTTGGACATGTCCAACGGAGGCCTCCTGAGGCGCCGGTGCATAGTGGGGTTTTAAAGCAGGGAGATAATGTAAAGAGAGGTAGAGGTCGACCTAGACCGACTTGTGACGAGACGGTGAAGCGAGACCTTAAGGAGTGGAATGTCTCCAAGGAATTAGCTATGGATAGTAGCACTTGGAGACTAGCATCAACGTGCCTCAACCATGACCTTTGTTTTTTGTTCTGTTTACCCCTAACTCTACCTTCTGTCTTGTGCCCTATTTTTGTGTTTCTTTTATACTTGTTTCTTATGGGTTCCATCTCTAGTCTACCCCAACTAGCTTGGGACAAAAGGCTATGTTGTTGTTGTTGTTGTTGTTGTTGGAACATTTAGAGTCCCAAATCCTGATAAAAGGAGCTGGGGGTTGCAAATGTTTGAAAGGAAAGTTATAGTTTTTTTTGTTGATGTATAGTTGGTGCTTCCCCAAATATAATGCCAAGGATCTTTAGTATTTGGTTGCACTTGAAGTGTCTGACTTGAAGGGTTTGATACTCTTGATAAGCTTGCTCTGATAAGGGAAGATGAAACTGAGATTCAATGTTGTTGTTTAATAAGAATTCAGACACCGATACCTTCTTATTTCTTGCCTCTACGTTGATATGGTTCCCCATGTAACATATTGGGCAAATTGGTACATGTCTTGACCCCAAATAGAACTTTGGTACATGACCAAGTAGGATTATATGCCCACTTGGGGTATGATATATGTTGTACTAGGTCCTGTTCAAGACAAGTGTGGTTCAGATTGCTCCATCTGTTGGAGCTAACAGATTTAGCCCCCCGACAAAATAAAAGGAGCTTTGCAGATTGGTGGCGCAAGACGATGAGAAGAGTCAAAAAGGAGCACAAAAAAGGAGTGAACACTCTAATTATTCTCGGTACAAGAACAACAACAACCAAACCTGTGCGTCCCAAGCAAGTTGGGGTAGGCTAGAGTTGAAACCCAACAAGCACCCTCAGTCACGGTTCAGGCACATCAATAGCTGTTTTCCAAGCACTCCTGTTCAGACACAGACCTCTAGGTATATCCCATCATTTCAAATCTCTTTTTATTGCTTCCCCCCATGTCAACTTCAGTCTTCCTTTGCCTTTCCTCACATTATTATCTTGACTTAGAACTCCACAATGCACTGGTGTCTCTGAAGGTCTCCTTTGGACATGGCCAAACCACCTCAATCGATGTTGGATGAGCTTTTCTTCGATAGGTGCTACCCCTAGACAATCCTGAACATCATCATTCCGCACTCGGTCCAATGTTGTGTGACCACAAATCCAGAGTAACATACACATTTCTGCAACACTCAGTTGTTGAACATGTCGTCTTTGTAGGCCAACATTCTGCTCCATACAACCTAGCGGGCCAAATCACCATTCTATAAAACTTGTCTTTTAGCTTTTGTGGTGCCCTCTTGTCATAGAGAATGCTAGAAGCTTGGCGCCACTTCATCCACCCTGCTTTGATTCTATGGCTAACGTCTACATCAATATCTCCATCCCTCTGAAGCATTGGACCCAGATATCGAAAAGTATCTTTCCCAGGCACTACTTGACCTTCCAAACTCATGTCTCCATCCTGTGTAGTAGTGCCAAATTCGCATCTCATGTACTCAGTTTTAGTTCTGCTTACTCTAAAACCTTTGGACTCAAGGGTCTGCCGCCACAACTCTAGTTTCCTATGTACTCCCGCTCGGCTTTCATCAACTAACACTACATCATCGGCAAACAACAGACACCAAGGGACTTTCCCTTGAATGTTCCTTGTAACCTCATCCATTACTAAGGCAAAGAGATATGGACTCAAGGCTGACCCTTGATGAAGTCCTATCTTAATCGGGAAGTAATCTGTGTTACCATCATTTGTTCGAACACTAGTCACAACATTGTGATACATGTTCTTGATGAGGGTAAACATACTTTGTTGGGACTTTATGCTTGTCCAAAGCCCACCACATAACATTCCTTGGTATCTTGTCATAAGCCTTCTCCAAATCAATAAAAACCATGTGTAGGTCCTTCTGTTCCCTAAACCTCTCCATAACTAGTCTTATTAAGAAAAATTGCTTCTATGGTTGACCTTCTGGGCATGAAACCAAATTGGTTCATAGATATCCGCGTTGTTACTCTAATTATTCTCGGTGCGTAGACTAAATTGAAACATGGAAATGCTTGTGTGTTTGAAGGGGCTTCTCCTTCGGTTAACACGATTTTGTCTGAGCTGAAGGATGAGCATGGCTTATGGTGCATGGCTGGTGCGAAGAAACTGCAGGGGTTAGGACTTGCTATTTCAATCTAGGGCAGTTGAGTCGTGTGTGTTAGTTATGTGCAAGAGTTTTGAGTCTTTGTAATTGTCTCAATCATATTTGATCCCTGTATGAGTGAGGATCCTGGCTTTAATAGAATGTGTTAGAGTCAAGAATGACTGTATTACTCTCCAAACCCTAGAAGGGTTGGTATGTGTAGTTCTGTACATGGGCCTCTAATGGGCCTTATCTCATATACACTAACACCCCCTGAAGTCTGAACTATCGGTGCAGCGGAGATCAAGACTGGACAACAGACACAGGCCCCCCCGCAGCCACAACTAGCCACTGGTCACGTTGAGGCTGGATCGAAACTCCGAGAACGTCGAGGATGGAAGACCCTTGGTGAAGATGTCGGCAAATTGGGAGATGGTCGGGACATGGAGGACCCGGACAGCGCTGATAGCAACCAGGTCACGGACAAAGTGTAAGTCGATCTCCACATGCTTCGTCCGCTGATGCTGAACTGGGTTACGTTGTCACAGTAGACGAGGGTGGTCTTGGCGAGGGGGCTGTGAAGCTCAGCCAAGAGCTGACGAAGCCAGGACGCCTCTGCCACACCGTTAGCGATAGCCCGGTACTCGCCTCGGATCGAGCGGGAGACAACCGGCCGCCGCTTGGGCGACCGGGAGACAAGGTTGCGGCCGAGGAAGACGGCATAACCGGTGGAGCGGCGAGTGTCCCGGCATCCGGCCCGGTCGGCGTCGGTGTAGATGACGAGCTCAGTGGTGGGAGTCCGGTGGAGAGCCAGGCCGAAGTCAACAGTGCCACGGACATAGCGGAGGAGGCGCTTCATCGCAGCAAGATGTGGCTCCCGGGAATCATGCATGTGAAGACAGATCTGCTGAACGACATACGCTATGTCAGGCCTGTGAAGGTGAGGTACTGCAACGCACTAGCCAGACTTCGGAAGGAAGTGGGATCCGCCACAGGATCACCCTCATCAGCAGAAAGCTTCGCTTGAGTATCAATAGGGGTTGCACATGGCTTGCAAGCTGCCATCCCAGCCCGCTCGAGGATATCAAGAGCATACTGTCGCTGTGCAGGAAGAGGCCTGAAGGGCGAGGCTCAACAGTGACGCCCAAGAAGTGGTGGAGCTGACCGAGATCCTTCATAGCAAACTCCTGCTGCAGAGAAGAGATCACCCGTTGAAGCAACTGCTGACTGGAGGCTGTGAGGATAATGTCGTCAACATAGAGCAGCAGGTAGGCAATCTCAGGCCCATGTCGATAGACAAACAGAGAAGTATCTGACTTGGCCTCTCGGAACCCCAAGGTGAGTAAGAACGTAGCAAACCGGGAGTACCAAGCATGAGGAGATTGCTTCAGACCATAGAGAGACTTGTTGAGCCGACAGACCAGATCAGGACGACTAGAATCCACAAACCCCGCTGGCTGATTGCAATAAACTGTCTCGGACAAGGTGCCATGTAGGAATGCATTCTTCACATCTAGCTGATGCACCGGCCACGAGCGAGAGAGGGCGATTGAGAGGACTGTGTGCACTGTAGCAAGCTTCACCACCGGACTGAAGGTCTCATCATAATCCACACCATCCACACTAGGGCCCCAGAGTACCCAGCGAGCCTTGTAGCGCTCTAGACTGCCGTCAGCCCGACACTTATGCGTCCAGATCCACTTGCCGGTCACCACATTACTACCAGGAGGACGCGGCACGAGGTCCCACATCTGGTTGGCAAGAAGGGCCTCATACTCCTCCATCGCGCGACGCCAGTGAGGATTGGCCAGTACGCTGCGGGACGAAGAAGAGGGTACCGAGAGACTGCGGCCCCCTTCTGTGGTGGAGAGAGCCGAGGGCCGAAGAACACCACCGCTTGCCGAGTCACCATGGGATGAATGTGGCGAGGGTCCCAATGGATGACCGACGAGGTCGACGTGGTGGAGGCGGGCGGTGGAGCTGAAGCCGCCGGAGCCGGAGCCAGAGCCGGTGGGGGCACCAAACGACGACGGTACACCTGTGTCGGCTCCACGAACCGTGGAGGAGGCCACATAGCCACACGAGGCGTCGCAGAGGGCGTCGGACCCGCGTGTGGCGTAGAGAGTGGCACCGGGACCGCGCGTGGGCGCGGCGCGCAGGGTGCGGCCCGGGTCGCGCGTGTGGCACGTCGAGTGCACCCTGAGTACCTGTGGAAAGAGGCAGCCACTGGGTCAGAAAACATGGACTCCAACTCAGGACCCGAGGAAGGAGTGGAAAAAGCCGAGTACGGGAAGTCCAACTCGTCGAAGACGACGTGCCAGGAGATGAGCACCCGACGAGAAGCAAGGTCGTAGCAACGGTACCCCTTATGGTCAGGGGAGTAGCCAAGAAACACACACCGCGTCGAGCGGGGCGCCAACTTGTGAGCAGTGGCGACGATGTTAGGGTAGCACGTGCAACCGAAGACACGAAGGTGAGTATAGCTAGGACGGGTACCGAAGAGAGCGTGGTGGGGAGTGGGAGCAGGATAGGCAGTGGAGGGAAGACGGTTGATCAGGTGGGTGGCGGTGTGGAGGTTCTCGGCCCAAAAACGTGGGGGCAGAGAGGCCTGAAGGAGGAGAGTGCGCATAACATCATTCGTGGTGCGAATCATGTGCTCAGCCTTGCTGTTCTGGGAAGAAGTGTACGGACAAGACATGCGCAGCTGAACACCTCGAGAGAGGAAGAAAGAGCGGGAGGCGTTGTTATCGAACTCACGCCCGTTGTCACACTGGACGACCTTAATGGTGAGGCCGAACTGAGTGGACACCCATGCAAAGAAGTGGAGGGTGGGAAACGTCTCAGACTTAGCACGCAAGGGGAAAGTTCAAGAGTAATGGGAGAAATCATCGACCACCACAAGATAGTATTTGAGCCCAGAAATGCTTGGGACAGGAGAGGTCCACAAATCACAGTGTACAAGATCAAAGGCATGGGTGGTATGCAAAGAAGAAGAAGAAAACGGAAGTCAAACATGACGACCAAGTTGGCATGCATGACATAGGGGCTCTGCAGGAGTGCGGGTAGAAGGGATATCTGCACTACGACTGAGTTGAGCTAATATGTCGCGACCGGGATGACCAAGCCGACGGTGCCAGGTAGTGGAAGAAGGCGTCACGGCAAGAGCAGCGGCAGAAGACGGAAAGCGAAGAGTGTAGAGGGGTCCCGTGCTATCACATCGGAGAAGTGGGCGCCGGGAAGCCAAATCCCTCACAGTAAGACCAGAAGTGTCAACCTCGACAAAACAAGAGTTATTGGCAGTGAACTGACGAATGGAAAGAAGATTGTGGACCATTTGGGGAGCAACAAGAACATTCGGAAGACGAAAAGGACTAGGGGCAGAACCCACGGAGGTGACAGGAAGGCAGGACCCATCACCCACCATGATAGAAGAAGGACAAGATGGGTGAGGAGGTCAGATGGAAGAGAGTATGTAGCATCGGGAGTAGTGTGGAAGGAAGCGCCCGAGTCAGCGATCCACTCAGCGCCAGCCGACGGTGGCAGCCCCATGGTGCTAAAGGACTCTGCCAGGGCGGTCGGATCCCGCCCCCCTGCCAAATCGAAGGCTGGCTGGGTTGAGCAGGTGGAATCCAAGGACTGTGCCAGGGCGGTCGGATCTCGCCCCCCTGCCAAATCAAAGGCTGGCTGGGTTGAGCAGGTGGAATCCAGGCTCGCGCGAAGGGAGGGACGCCAGAGAACACGGCAGCCGAGTGGAGTGGAGGTCCAAAGACCCCCGCCCCCCGCCCTGGAAACGACCACATAGGGGTTTGTCCCGACCATGGGTTGCCGAAGGATGGCCGGGCGCACCATCGTCGAGGGGCGGGAGTGGAGCGAGAGGCGGGATGGGGCCGCCGGACGACCTCCACCGGCACCCGGTCGAGAGGGCACCGGCCGGTAGGAAGAGGAGGCGCCGTCTTGGCGCGGTGAAGACGAGCGGGTGGCCGGAGGAGGCGAAGCGAGAAGTGCTCCGCCTCGGCGACACCGCGGGCGAGCATCGGCGGCGGCTGCGCGGCCCCACGTGAGGGGGGCACGCGAACCCGCTCCTCGGCGCGGCAGCCCCGGTCTTAGCGGCGAGAAGGGCCTCGGCGAGTGCCGCGTCGGTATGGCAAAGACCGGTGGCGAGGGGTGCCTTCCCACGAGGGACAACAACCGCGAGGGGCACATCCTCCCGAGGCATGCCCGGCCCGCCAAGGAGAGCAAAGCGGCGGGAGGGGGGGCACCCACACCAGGAGGATGAGCGCCAGCAGCAACGGGAGGAGCCCCAACGCCTGGATGTGGAGCGCCAGCAGTGGGAGGGGGAGCCCCAGCAATAGCGGGAGGGCCCCCCTGTGCACGGAGGTGGAGCGCCTATGCCCACAACACCCCGGCATCGCCCCCCCCGACCGACCTGCGCCCAAACCGCAACGGCGGCGGGTTCGTTAGGCGGGCGCCGTGAGGTAGGGGCGGGTTGTGGCCGCCGGCGATGTAGAGGACCATGCCCGGCGCGAGGGCCCGCCGGACTTCAGCGGCGCAGCTCCCGGCAAAGACGATTCCCGGTGGTGCTGGTCCGACCGCGCTCGGGATGAAGCCGCGCCAGCAGCAGCCACAACAGCGTAGGAGGAGAGGTGGGGGAAGGCGGAGGGGGGGAGGGCGGCGGCGGCTGGCCGGCCAGCCATGGCAAAGTGGCGGCGGCGCGGAAGGGAAACGGGAGAGAGGGACCAGAGTTAGGCCGATACCATGTTAGAGTCAAGAATGATTGTATTACTCTCCAAACCCTAGAAGGGTTGGTATGTGTAGTTCTGTACATGGGCCTCTAATGGGCCGTATCTCATATACACTAACAAAATGAAACACAGCTCTCCCGTCTGTGTGTGTTTTTTTAAAAAAACTAGTTCCTGCTTCACTGAGTCGCTCGCTTATGAAGATGGATGGCGATAGTGAGTCCAAGCGCCAAAGGATGCTAGTCCATACGACTTGCCAAAGCACAGGTATGGTGATCGGCTCATCTCATGGGTAATGTCTCCCTGTGGATGGGGTGGAGGTTCGGTGGTTTTCTCGCCGGGTGAGAAGGCGACTTTTTCTTATTTAAAAGCTGCGGCGGCAGTCTTAACTGCCCCGGTTGAGTTTTTTTGATAGCGAGTCCAAGCACAATCGAAGTCTTGGTAAGGCAAGTCGTCGCGATGTCCCTTGGGTTATGCTTGTCTGTAATGCTCACTATCAAAATGGTCAAATACCCCATGCTACCACAGATAAAGGTTCTTTTTGGTGGAGGGATCTTCTGAAACTTTGTGACATGTTTAGAGGAATTTCAAGGCTCAACAGTTCTCTTCTGGTCTGATGCTTGGAACACAGCCTTCTGCAAGAAAAATTCCCCAGATTATATTCTTATGGAAAAGATAAACACATTTCAGTGGTTAAGTTTCTAGAGAACAACACAGTGATGGCTCAATTTCATTTACCATTGTCAGAACAAGCCCACCAGGAGTACATGGAATTCCAGGACCTGCTGGGGAATATTCGAGTCCAGGAACAATGGAACATTGTTGGTCCTTGGTATTTCTTGAGTTCTTGAGTTTTCTTCTGCTGTACTGGTCATGCCCTTCTAAGGGGTTGTTTGAATCACCTAGACTCCTTATTCTTCTTCATATAATGATATGCTCCTGCGTGTCCAGAAAAAAATGTGAAACATTCTGGTTTATACTTTTGGTTCAGTTAATAGTTGTGATATATAACTTTCGGTTGCTAACACCATTGTGTTGGTTGGACTAATAGTGAACACTGAGAAGTGACATTTACATTACAAATATTTGAGAAAACATTTACGTTCGAAATAAATATGGAATACCACAATGATTTTTTTTTCATCAGATCGTTGTACATATTGCATACATGAGGTTTGAAAGAATCTTGCATTTGGTTGGAGCTTTGTGTGTGCAGTACCCTGTGAGGTTCACTCTCCCATGGACCTGCAGACCATGGTAGAAGTCATGTTAAACCATACTGATCCAAATACATATGGTTTAAGTTAGCTGGTATTGCTTTGTCAAAAAAAAAGTCAGCTGGTATTGATGGGCCAAACATTACTTTAAACTGGTTGTCTACAGAATTTTTTTTTTTCTAGTGCACAGCTAACTAATATAAACCCAATTTAAGGTTTCAGTTGGTTGTCAAAACTATAGCAAACTTGTCATTTGTCAGCAATAAAACAGGACAGTTTCTGTTCTCTTGACCTATTCTTTTTCGTTACTAGTTGATACACCATTTGTAAGGATGGAAATATTAACATCGCTCAACTTTACCTTGTTTTATAGCCCCAGAGATGGTTGATAAATCAGCTGATGCCATTTTGCTTAAGCTTCGTGGTTTATATGCACGTGCAAAGGAGCTCTCTGAGAATGAAATCAGGTAAATATAGCCCCTGGTTGTCTGAAGGACAATACTATGATAAATCAGAAAGTATCAATTTGTCTTCTAAGCTGTTTTATCTTCCAAAAAAATTATTTCTGACAATTGTCTTGTTAAAATATCATTATGTTGAATTGAGGCATTGGGATGCACAGTTGAAATCTATTTTCCTTACTAGAATGTTGTAGAATATTCATCCAAGTGGTTTCTTGATTCTGTTGCATCGTTTCATATGACTCCTGATTGGACTCATTTGTCCTGGATGTGATGATGTCTCTTCCTGTTGTTGTTAGACATGGCATTCTTTCTACTTTACATATTCATGTTTTTTTACAACAACATATATTATATATTAAAGCAGCCATATTACATAGTGGTCCTTCAAGGAGTCAGCAGCGTTGACTGAGTGGAAGACGATTTCGCCAGCGTGGGGTCGCAGGGGCGTCGAAGACGCGTGCACCCGAATGGAATGACCGTGCATAGCGATGGTTAAAAGTGGGTTGGTGGAGCCGTCGAAGAAGAAACATGCCGACGACCGAAGGATTTTGTTGATGTCGCCGGAGGTAGAAGAGGCTTGAACCGGAGGCCCAGGTGGAGGCATAGTCGTCGGATCAGTGCTAGAGAAGTAGATGTTGGGCTGGAGTAGGGGACTGCAGGACCGGATCACCGGAGGCTGCAAGAATGGGATGGAAGCGTGCGGCGGAGGTAGAGGAAGCGAGATCCGCGAAGCAGGGGAGCAGATTTATTTTATTCAAACTGACCTTGGCCGGTATGTCGTCGACGACAAAGACCACCGCAGCAGCGACGACAATGGCGACGGCGATGCCGACAGAAACAACCAGGCGGTGTAGACTACCCATCACGGGACACTAAAAGCAGGGCCGGTCCTAAGTATTTGAGGACCTGGAATGAAGCTAAAATTTTGGGCCTTTTTATTTTACTAGGTTAATGCCCGTGCGTTGCTACGGGAGCAAAGAAATTACACAACTTACTTCCGCTAATGTCATCCCTATAGTTAAGATATATAGAACAACTTTGTGCTACAAAAAAACAAAGAAAATTTACACAGCCATTCTGAAGCAAACTGTTATTTCCCAACCCAAGCCTTGATACTAACATGCAAATATTTCACATGGAGAAAAAATTGCTTAATGTTCAATTACATTTGATCCTCCTGGTACCAGTTGGGAAATAATGAATCATATATGATCTTTTGATGGACTCCTTTCACGAAGTATGCACATGGAACACATCCTCTGTGCTGCTAGGTTATCTTTCTTGAAATCTAAAGTTAAGGTTATGTTCAAAAAACCTAGAGTTATGGTTGTTGGAACTATGTACCTAATGATCTACTACTAAACTTGTCTGCACTGAAATTATCATTTATATAATACCAAACGACCTGTCGAGGAACAAAAACAATGTCTGAAAAATAACCTTCCGATCAGTTGTGTGCATGTATGCTTGCAAGAGAAGATTTAGCCAAACTGGAATTTGGATAGTAAAAAGAGAGGGAGGCAAATTGAGGCATGCATGCATATGTTACTCTTTGATGTTCAGGAATGATGGTTGGCTTGTCCAGGAGGAAGGCTCACATAAGATTCATGAACTACACTTGACATGAGCATTAACATTGAGCAGAACCTCTCAGCTGTGAATAAATAGGCACAAGAACCAACAAATCACCTAGATAAGCTTGAGACAGGTCAGGCCTGCACAGGTTTAAGACTCAAGATTACAGTTACTGAATATTCTCAAGGACATGCTCTATTTGTTTCAAAGCTAGCTAATCTGATAGTATAATCATAATAAATAATGGTTTTCTACAATGAACGTGCCTTTAACAGGGATATTATTCCTCCGTTGTGAGTAATTAATTATCAAAGACATCTTACTATGTATCCAAGCTTCATGCTAGTTTGTGTCATGTTCAGGGGCACACTAAACACAAGGCGCCACGGAGTGGCAGGTACAAATGGAAATCAAAATCTCACTACTTAAAAAAACCCCAACAGTTGAACATCTCATCTTCTGCCTTTCTACAAAGGCTGATGCATGCTAGAGACACGGGATGATGCTGGAGATGTGTCAAGGCTCGGTTCCTCAATCAGAACGGCAGGATGCAGTGGTGCTTCTTCATAATGCTTTTGTGATGCATGAGAGCTTGAGAGGGATTAGACATTAAGACTCGTATAGGTGATCATAAGAGGACAACAAAAAACGATGGAGCTCACCGTGCCGAGAATAATGTAAGATGCGTTTGTGTGATTGTTGTCGTTCTGCGTTCAGGACATGGGCTCAGCCTCCTCGAGCGGCAACGACACCGGCGCACGGGACAGGGGCAGCAGGTCGGTGCAGTCCGACAGCGCACGGGCAGGTAGGAATACAGTGCGAAGGCGGCGGCGCCGTCGAGGGCCGGAACGACAGCTGTGGCGGGCAGGACACCATGGTTGCCAGATAGGAGGGGACGCGATCGATGTTGTGTTCATTGGGCTACAGCGCGACGGTGGCGGCGCCGTGGAGGGCCGGAACGATGGCTGTGGCGGGCACGCGCACGATGATGATGACGATGGTTGGATCGATGGCCGGGTGGTCGGAATGGTCTCCTGATTAGACGCTTGAGTGCGTTGGTTAGGGAAGATATCTTCACCTGATTGCGTTGGTTACTGGTTAGGGAAGAGATCTTTCTTTTAACATTGGAAGAGATCAATTACATCCCAATTACATAGCGTTGTTTGAGGGATTTATTTTTCTTCCATCGTTCATGACCCGATATGTGAGGATGATGAGAGGGCGCACGACTCCGAGCGAGCATCGATCGCAGAAGCGGGCGGCGAGGGTGCGGTGAATCCTTTTCCTCCGTGGCTGCGGTTATCGCGAGTCGCGTTGGGCCGGGCCAGTGCATGCGTGCGAGGGTGACGTGGGAGCCGGGGGGGACTTGCGCGCGAGGGGAGCGGGGTGAATTTGCCGGGGTCGACGATTTGGTTTCGTTCTTTTTAGTAGTAGATACGAATATGATAATAATATAAGGAATGCAAGTACTATAGAATAACAATCACTTTTGTTGATGACATGGTACTGTTAAAATTAAGATAAACAATTAGTAACTATAATAATTTCTTAAAGTAGGGATTACACGAGAAACAATTTTAGTAAATAAATTTTAGATTCTTACCTTTGCTGGTTGTTACGGCCTGCCTCCAATTCTCTCTGCTAGATGCCTAACTGCCGATAAGCCGATTGCCGAATAGAACAAGGATTCAGGTTGACTGGTTCAGGGAATCAGAGTTCAGGGATGAGGGATGAAGTTGACGTGAGAGGTGAGATGATTTACTGATTTGCCGCTGCTCTGGGAATTCTGGAAAGTGGAACACCCTCAGCTGCTAGGCCGCCCCGCGCAGGAAACGGCGAAGGCAGAAGGTTGTGTGCGTGCCTCCTAGCGCCCGTGATCACCGGATCTCGTAGCATCATATAGTGGTATGTATATTATTGCTATTACTAGTGTATACATATATGGGTGGGGGCCCATTGATGGAATGGACCTGGGACGGTTGTCCCTCTCGCCCCGTACCAGGGCCGGGCCAAGCTAGCTAGCTAGGAGGCAGGGGAGCCCTCTCCCTGCCTGCTGCGGCGAGGACGCCGGAGATGGGAGGGAGGGGGCCGGCAGCGGCTACATCCGGATCGGCTTGAGAGGGAGAGGAGAAGTTGGGCACGGCTCTGTGCTCCCTTCACTTCCAAAGAGAGTCACTCATATTATGCTATTTTTACTGATTTATTCAAGATTCACTACCAGGGAACTCTTCCTCTGTCCTAGTGCTCATGCTCAGAGTGGTGTCCCCGTTGCTGGATGTAAGCATTGCTGTATTATTGAGACAACTTGTGCACTTCTTATTTCTGCTGAGCTCGCTCCTCATTCCTAGGCTGAGGTTGTCCCTAAGGTTGTTTTCCTAATTAACCGACAACCATCCTCTGCTCTTTAGGGCTCTACTCCCTACTAGCGTCTTTTCGGCGCTTTCCCTTCCTATAGCCATCTCCGTGGTTTTGGCTGTGTGTGGCTACGTGCTTCTTCCACCTCGTGAGGGCACCAAGCTGACCGCTCAGTCATTTGAGTGTATCTTTCTTGGGTACAACACACACATAAGGGTTATTGTTTCTATGATCCTGTTGGTCATTGGATGAAGATTTCTTGGATGCTACCTTTGATGAATCCCACTCTTATTATCATCGTTCCTCCACTAGCTCGTCTAGCATTGCTAAGTCCTTTTGTTCCTTGCTCTGCCTGATCTCTCTTTTCCGCTACCACCACCTTTTCTTCTGTTGCCCTATACGCATCATCCTCTCCCTTTTACTCCACTACACCCTCCTGTTGCACCCTCACCTGTTCTTGCATTGCCTCATGCGATGCGATCACATGCTATTGCAGTTGTCTTCCTTGTCCCACACTCCCACTCCACCAAACTCCTCCCCGTCTCTCCTTGGGTTTCCTCCGGAACCTTCTTGCTACAATCTTCATGACTGCAGCACCCTTCGGTCTGTTGGTCGCTCTGGTTTGGCTGCTACTGCTCTAGTTGAGCCCACATCCTATCATGAGGCCGCAGCTGTTCACCAAGAGTGGCAGCCTGCTATACTTGAGGAAGTTCCTGTGATGTAGTGCACTCGCATTTGGGATCTTGCTCATGTCACTCCTATCACTTGCAAATGGGTCTACAAGATTAAGACATGCTGTCATGGGTGTTGCGTCCATGGGATAGTTAGACCTAGGCTATGCTTTTCATGGCCTCCATCAGTGTCTTCTCCGGTGAGGTTATGCCCCTCTTCCGCAGGCTTAGTTGTTTAGAAGGGGTAGAGAGAGATTAGATTGATTGATAATTCATTGCTTGCCCTTCCATTCTCTCGGTACAGAATATATAGCCAGAGGCCGGACTGACTAGAGCCAAACGGCTCCTAGAATTAAGGACTAACAATAGCAACTAATCCCATCTTTCCTCCTAGCCTTAGATAGCACCTAATCCGATCTTTCCTCCTAGCCTTGGCACCAATTGTTGCTTTCCTTTCCTGCTGGTGCGGACTGCATGGTTACCACGCCCTACGGTGCCCATGACATCTCCCCCTCCCTTGAGGACCAGCTCGTCATCGAGCTGCCATAGACCTACCAAACACGACTTAAGGTTAAGCCTTTTACATCTCGGCTTACCTTTGTTATTTAAGACTAAAATGGGAAATTAATTTGGAACTAAAATTTGAAAAAAAATGTAGACTACAACTATGTCCTCCTGGATCCCATGGAAAGCGCTGAATCGCTGGCTTCATGTCGAATGTCGGGTGGAGGACGTACCGGTCGACACCTATGCCGGATCTCTCCAGCACCAAGGCAGGTGCCAGAATGAAGGAGACGACCATCTGTGGTCATGCAGGTGGGCTGCATACCCAGATCTCGATTTCTGCTGGCGGTGCATCAATAATCGACGAGACCGGGTGGTGGAACGTGCAGGCTGCTAGTTGGTGTAGCGACGAGCTTATCAGCAAGCGCTGGAGACCACAGCAAGGTGCTTCTCCCCACAAGGGAACTGCACCTGGCGGCGTGCAAGGAACCCTCGCAAGCCGCACCACTGCTTGTAGTTCCTTCTCTGTCTGCTCCTTGTGAGCACGCCAGCAGTTGAACATCACGATGAACCGATCCCACTGCTCTGCGAAACGGTCCACACCCTGTGCGAGGCGAGTGAATGCATCTGGCGGCGGAGAGGGCGGACGGGAGGTTGTAGTGGTTGGCGCGGTGGCTGGGGTGGTTGGCGCAGCAAAAAGAGTGGTCGTCGGGGGCGATTGGTGGTGATGGTGAGCAGGAGCGAGTAGGCGAGGATCGCTGGACTCGTGATACCAAGTTGTCATGGGCGTGGCGTCCATGGGAGAGCTAGACCTAGGCTATGCTTTTCGTGGCCTCGATCAGTGTCTTCTCCGGTAAGGTTATGCCCCTCTTCCGCAGGCTTAGTTGTTTAGAAGGGGTAGAGAGAGATTAGATTGATTTTTTTTTTTTTTTTTTTTTTTTTTTTTGAGTAAGAGAGATTAGATTGATTGATAATTCATTGCTTGCCCTTCCATTCTCTCGGTACAGAATATATAGCCAGAGGCCGGACTCACTAGAGCCAATCGGCTCCTAGAATAAGGACTAACAATAGAAACTAATCCTATCTTTCCTCCTAGCCTTAGATAGCAACTAATCCTATCTTTCCTCCTAGCCTTGGCACCAATTGTTGCTTTCCTTTCCTGCTGGTGCGGACTGCATGGTGACCGCGCCCTACGGTGCCCATGACACATGCTCTGATGGTTCTCTTAAGCGCTACAAGGCTTGTCTTGTCGTGTGCTCCTGTTTCTCACAAGACCACTGTTCGGACTCTTCTTGTTGTTGATTCTGTTTATCGGTGGTCTATCTCTTAGCTTGAATGCTTTTCCGGATGGTGAGCTTTGTGAGGAAGTTTACATGCAACCACCTCCAATGTACTCTATTCCTGATGGCATAGTTTGCCGCTTATGTCGCTCCCTTTCTGGCCTCAAGCATGCTCCTTGGACTTCTGTTCTGGTGTGATCAATATTGCCAGGACCCTATGAAGCATGAACTCCCTAAACACATTGGAGTCGGTGCTTCCTATATGAGATCATAAGTGCATGATCATATTGTGACTCCACCATGTGCCTGCTGAGGTTCAGTTAGCTTATTTTTTCATGAAGGCGCAAACTAAGGCAACATGGCTATTTGCTCTCCAAACTAAGTTTTGTTGACCCCACCATGAGTATGATGGGAGGTGTTGGATGTATATACTGTGTATGCATTTAGTCACTAGTGTAGGCCGCTATCTGCAATTTGTACATCTTCATACTCGTTGGGCATTGGAATATACTCCCTCCATCCTGTAACATAGTGCATTCTAACATTCAAAATTTGTCCTCAAATATAATGCATTCTAGAGGACAAAATCCAATTTTAGATTAAATACTTTCCATTTATCAACCAATCACCATTAATCACATTGATAATACCGTCTGATTATACATGCGTATTTTATGTTCTATCTCAATTTGTCTGAACATTCCTAGAATTCACTATATTACAGGACAGGAGTATCTAAGATGTTTTTTTCCCTAACAACTGAGACCTCATGTATCTCGAATGTCGATAGGATTTGACTACTGTAATGGTGTAGCAGTGGAATGATTTCACAATTATGCCTTCTTGCAGTGCCTCAAATGCTTTGATTGGATTATTAGATGGTTTGTTGCAATCTGGAGGTTCGACTGCACAAAAGAAAAAGATAGGTGAGTATTGGAATTTAAAACCAAGATTTTGCAAGCTAGGATCATGCATTTTAACTCAGAGCATGCAGTACCATAGTTGCTTTCTACATTTCAGAAGTTGGTGAGCAGAAAAAGAAGAGGATCAAGTCTGATACAGATTCTGCACGATTTTCTGCTTCATCTATGAGGAATCAACTTGACCAAGCTGCAAGCCTGAAAGGAGAGCAGGTTTCAACTTCCGCTTTATTTAATAATTTAATAACATCAATTAGTTTTTATATTTCTTGTATTCATCAGTGCATGCTTTATTAGGCAAGCTTTGTGGCAAAAGATAGGAACTTCCCTGTGTTTTGAAGTACTCCCTTCGTCTTGAAATATAATGTAGGACTTCTAGGACATGTATGTGGTAAAGCGAATTCTGCACGTAAAGCCCCCTCCCTTAATCGTGGGGGGATATTGTGCTTACCATATTTTGAGCTTGGTGGTGGGGGCCTAGGGAAATTAGTTCACTTAGAATCCGTTATAATTTGGGACCAATTGTAAATGCTTCAATGCCTTTTATTTCAGGATAGATGGAGTAGCACTGTAGGACTTGCTGCAATTTGCTGAGGCTTGGCTTGAAAATGGGATGTCCATATTAGAGATATGTATAGTATAGAGATATGTATGTATCTTACTTGAACTGCAAGTTGTATCCTAGCTTTATATATGGAAGTCACCCCTCCCTTAGTGGGCGTGAGGTGTTATACGAATATTCTACATAGTATCAGCAGTCTGGGTTCTATTTTGCTAATAGATAAGCCTAGTGTTAAGCACTTGTATCTTTCTCTTCTAAGCCTAGCATTAGGAATATGCTCAGCACCCACTAGTGGTTAGGAGATATGCTGGAGTAGGTAGAAAGTAGAAGAGACCCTCTGGCCACTTCTATTGTAGGAACTAAGTCATTTGGCATTTCAATTCCACAAGCTGCCTATGGCCAAGCTGCCATCTGGGCTTTCCCCATTCTGAATCTGAGATCCATTTAGGGCCAACAATTGGTATCAAGAGCCTAGAGTTCTTGAGAGAGAGCAGCCATGTCCACCAGCAGAGAGAGGGCTAGGTGCGCCACAACCGCTGGTGCGGTGATCAACCCTGGAGGCACGGTGCTAGGAGTTCTAGGTGACGACTGTGCTGCGCGCCTTGCTGCTGTAGAGGCAGCGGCTGCGCAGGAAGTCGCGGTGGCTGAAGTCGTGGCTGCCACCGCTGCCGCGTTGCGGGAGGAGATGGAGCGACCGCCTGTTGGAGGATCGCGGAGCTCTATGGGGCGCCGCAGGGTCTCGCCTTCACCAGAGTGGCGTCATGGGCGCCACGGCCGCTGGCTGGTGGTGCAGATGTTCTACCGCGACTCTAGAGCAGGGACACCATGGCCAATGCTCACGAGGACCAACTACCATGAGTGGAGCTCAGGCTTGGTAGGCTTGGTAGCTCTGGGACGCTGTTGAGTTTGGCGACGTGGAGTTCCACGACGATCGGTAGGCGCTGGATGCATTGTGCGCTGCCGTGCCGACAAAGAATGCCTTTAGAAGATCACAGCGGGCGAAGTAGAGGTGTCACCTCTACTCGCCCGCTAGAGGTGTCACCTCTACTCGCCCGCTGCGACACTAGTGGCAGCCGAAGATCGAGCACATGACACTGCTAGAAGACAATGAAGACCGCTTGGATGCCGTACGGTGACGAATATCATTGGCCACCAAGCAGGCAGAGTGGCTCTACCCCCAACTACATGCGACACACGGTAGTGAGCCGACTACCTATGCTGAGGCGCAGGATAATGCGACATGGCGGGCGGCGATGGAGCAGAGCCGCAGCCGGGAGTTGGTGCCGCTGCCTGGCGGCCACCGCCCCATCACCCTTAAATGGGTGTTCAAGCTCAAGAAGGACGAGGAGGGCGCGGTGATCAAACACAAGGCACGACTGGTGGCGCGCGGGTTCGACTTGCAAGAAGGGATTGACTACGATGATGCCTTCGCTCCCATGGCGTGCATGGAGTCGGTTTGTGTCCTCGCGCTGGTAGAGCGGTGGTAGGTTCACCACATGGACGTCAAGTCCGCCTTTCTCAACGGTGATCCCAAGGAGGTCTGTGCGCCAGCCATCGGGCTATGCCATTGCCGAAGAGGAAGGGAAGGTGTACCGTGGGCACGAGGCTCTCTACGACCTACATCAAGCCCTGCACGCCTTGAACAAGAAGCTCGACACTCTTAAGTGAATGCCCATATGAGTATTATATATAGCTCCACTAATGGAGTGATTGATTACTCTTGGTGATCTCTTAGGTTAGTATCATGGTATCAGCTCCATGGATTAGGGATATGATTAGACTCTAATTCACCCACGATCCAATTTCTCTTTCCTTTGGGATCCATTCGCAGCGATGTTCGTCCGTGTCTGTGCGGCCCGTTGCCCCATCCTGTCCGTGCGGCCCGTCACCACTCGTCCGCGCTCCATTGCCTGGCCTTCAACCACGCGGCTTTGTCAACGCATCGCTCCATCCGCGCGGCTTCATCGTCACGTGCGGATATTCTTCCTCCGCGCGGCTTCTCTAAACCTTGATGGTCCATCTAATTATCGAGAGTGGGCTTTCTCTGTCAAAAGTGTACTGCGAGGACATGCTTTGCATCTCATTTGACAGATGATCCTCTAATTGACAAGTCGAAGGATGGTTCTGGCTGCTGCCGTTACGACTTGGAATGAGGATGATGGCCGAATCTTGAGTGCCATTGTCACCAGCATGAAGCCCTCATTAATGATGAGCCTTGAGTACCATCAATCCATTAAGGAGATGTGGGACTACTTATAGGGGAGATTTGTTCAGAATAGTGGTGCACTTTTGCTTACTCTCATGTAAGGAATTCATGTGCTTCAGCAGAATGAGATGTCTATCGAGGAGTATTATACTGCTTTTGATCGTGTTATGGGACCTTTTCTTTCCATGGTTCCTAAGTGTGATGCAGGGTGTTCAGGCTGTTGTGCTAAGAAGAATAAGTTCATTGAAAAGTTCCTCATATATCAGTTTTGTCATGGTTTGCGGCCTGATTTTGAGTCTATTCGTAACCAGTTGTTGAATGCTCCCACCACTCCATCCATTTCTGATGTGTTGTCTGCTTTGATTGCTGAAGAGACACGGCTTAGTTCTCTTAGTTCTGTCTCCTTGTGGATCAGTACCTACCTCACAGTGTTCTGGCAGCCTCTCACAAGACCAACGCAATGAAGGCCAACTCTCTTGCGCCTTGTGCTCATTGCAAGAAGACTACTCACCGTTCAGAAAATTATTTTGCTCGGTATCCTGAGAAGTTAGCGGTGCTCATTGCAAGAAGACTACTCACCGTTCAAAAAATTATTTTGTTCGGTATCCCGCCATCTAGCCCGCGATCGTGGTGCAGGTTCCACCACTACATGCTTTGTGTCTGTTGCTGCTGCATCACCTGTTAGTGCTCCTTCATCTTGGGTGCTTGATTCAGGAGCCTCTTTTCATGTGTGATCAGATCAGTCCCATCAGTCCCAGCTTGTTGCTTGCAAGCCAGTTGTTGATGGTGCCTCTATTCAGACAGCAGATGGTACATCCTGCCACATTAGTCATCAGGGTTCTCTTTGCACCTCTAATTTTTCTGTACCTAATGTCTCATTTGTACCTAATGTCTCATCTGTACCTCAGTTGTCCAGGAATCTACTTTTGGTTGGACAATTAATCGATCACAATTGATTTGTTGGATTGGATGACTCATCTTTTATTCAGGATCGTTGGGACTGTACTTGGGACTGGCCATCGCCGTAGAGGTTCTCATAGCCTCTATGTTCTTGACAGTTGACACCTTGCGCCTTCCTCACTCTACCACCCATGGGTCAACTGCCAATGCCACCGCATCTTCATCCAGTGCATCGCCATTAGCTTCGTCCTTCGCCAAGTGGCATCATCGCCTTGGTCATTTATGTAGGCCTCGTCTGTCCACCTTAATAAATAAGGTTTGTTTAGGTCCTACATCCATTGAGTCTAGTTTTCATTGTAAGGGTTGTAAGCTTGAAAAATAGCTGCAGCTCCCATATTCCACTAGTACTTCTCATTCAGCTAGACCTTTTGATATCATTCATTCGTATGGGGTCCTGCACCTTTTTCTACCAAAGGTGGTCATAAATACTATGTCACCTTGTGAACGGACTAAGCTGAGTGCTCAGTAAGTTGAGCATAAGGCTCGTCGTATTCGTATATCCCATGATTTCACATTCGTTGAGGATTGCCCTTTCTTTAACAACCCTTCTACTCTGCCATCCCATAGTTGTAAGTGATGTTGCCACTCCTGCATCACCCGTGTCTCCAGCCCACCCAACACTCCTCTCATCCTCACATTTCTGAAACTCATCCGCGTACTCATGTTGACCCTCCATCTACCAGTGTTGATCCTCCACCATTAGATCCTCATGAACCTTCATCTTGTCAGCCACGTGTTCAGCAGCTCCCCCCCTTTGAAAAACCACCTATCTTCCAATACTGCACTCGTCGCCCTCAAGTCCCCACAACACCTTCCTTGGCCAGTCCTGCTCCTCCCGGTGTTGATACTTCTGTTAATACTGATGAGTCACGTGCTTCTTCTGATGAGTTAGGCTGGTCCGAGATATAATCTACGAGATCGTGCTACAATTCGGTTTGCTGAAAAGTATGGTTTTCCTTGTGTCAATGCTGTTGTGGAAGAGCCAACTAGTTATAAAGAGGTCTCTAGCATTCCAAAATGGCAACTTGCTATGTGTGAGGAACTTGCTGCATTTGATCGTACAGACACTTGGGATATTGTTCCATTACCATCACTTGCTGTGCCTATTACATCCAAGTGTGTCTTCAAAATTAAAACCAAGTCGGATGGTTCTATTGAGAGATATAAGGCCCGTCTAGTTGCTAGATTATGATGAGACATTTGCACCTGTTGCTCATATGACTACTATTCGTACTTTAATTGCAGTGGCTGCTTCTTCTTGGACAATCTCTCAGATGGATGTTAAGAATGCCTTTCTTCATGGTGATTTAAATGAAGAAGTTTATGTGCAACCACCCCTGGGTGTTAATGCCCCTCCAGGTTATGTTTGTCGCCTTCGTCGGGCTTTATATGGTCTTAAACAGGCTCCTCGTGCTTGGTTTGAGTGCATTGTCTTTCATTAGGGCTGCTGGTTTTTCACATAGTGATCATGACCCTGCTTTATTTATCCACCTCTCCTCACGTAGATGTACTTTGCTTTTTTTATGTGTTGATGATGATATATTGATTACGGGTGACGATGTAGGCCACATTTCTAATGTCAAGCAGCAGCTTGGTGCACAATTTCAAATGTTTGGCTTTGGTCCTAAGTTATTTCATAAGCATTGAGGTCAAACAGTCTGCCAAGGGATGCTATCTTTCTTAGTCCAAGTACATTCAAGGCCTTATTGATCGTTACCATTGGACAACGGCGACACCTATGGATCTTCATTTGCAGCTTCGTTCCACTAATGGTACCCCTCTTCAGGATCCATCCAGATATCGACTTATTGTGGGTAGCTTTGTTTATCTCACTGTTACTGGATGAGTCAGTTTGTGAGTGCTCCTACATCCGTTCATTTTGGCCATTTACTTTGTGTCTTGTGATACTTGAGGGGGATATCATCTCGTAGCTTATTCTATGCTCATGACAGCCTGCTTCAGCTTTATGCTTACTCGGACTCCACTTGGGCGAGTGACCCAACAGATCGTCGTTCCATCACAGGGTACTTCTTCTGGCTCCTCTCCTATTGCATGGAAATCAAAGAAACCAGCCGCTGTATCTCATTCTAGTATAGAGGCAGAACTTTGAGCACTTGCCACCACTACTTCAAAAATTGTATGGCTTCGATGGTGGTTGTTTTATTTCGGGATTTCTTGTGATGCTGCCACATCATAATACAAGAGCTATGATCATGTGAAGCATAAACTTATGAAGCATATTGGAGTTGATGTTTTCTTTAGTCGATATCATTGTAATCAGCATACCATTGCTCTTTAGTATGTGCCGTCCGGTTTGCAATTGACCGATTTCTTCACTAAAGCGCAAACTAGAGAGCAACATCGGCTTCATTTGCTCAAACTCAATGCTTCTACTACTACTGGCCCGTATGGCCTACTACCGGCCCATATGGCCTATGTGAGTATTATATATAGCTCCATTAATGGAGTGATTGATTACTCTTGGTTCAGACGCCACACTCAAGAAGATGGGCTTCAAGCACAACACGCATGAGCGGCGGTGTAATGTTGGGTCAGTGGGCACAATGTCCTGCTCGTCGGCGTCAAAATTGACGATCTTGTCATCACCGACACTGAAGAAGGAAAGGTGAAGGCGTTCAAGGCGCAAATGAAGAAGGCATTTGACAGGAGCGACCTCAGCCTCCTCTGCCTCTACCTCAGCGTCGAAGTGCGTCCGGAGGCCAGCGGCTACCAAACCCACTATGCCAAGTGCATCCTCTAGCTCGGTGGCATTACAGACTGCAATCTGGCCCATACCCTGATGGAGGAGCGGCCCAAGCTCAGTCAGGATAGCATAGCACGGCAGAGGTGGTCGATCCAACTCATTACCGGGCTTATTGGGATTTGGGAGCTTGCGCTACCTGTTCCGTACATGGCCAGACCTTGCATTCGCTGTCGGGTATGTGAGCCGGTTCATGGAGAGGCCAAGGATGGAAAGCAATTTTACTCATTTGGAAACCAGCAGTACATAAGAAAAGCTGCTGCCATTGCTTCTCTCACAAAGATTCCAACTCCTCTGTAAGCTTGTTAGGGGCAGAGTGGACAGACGAGTGGATTGTTCCGTTTCTCATGCAAAACCACGTCTCAGCTGATTCGCCTGCCTAGGCCAAAAAGTTGAATCGTTTCTTGCTGTTTCTGGAGTGAATCCCTTCCAGTTTTTTTTTTTTTTTTTTTTCGTTTGGCAGCGATTCTTTGGTTTCAGGCGAGAAATAGAATTGTTTTGACTTGCCAAATGCACCCTAAGTTTGATTACTCAGATTTTGTGGTCTAGCAATGCATTGTGTAGTACATAGCTTTAGCTCTTTCCTTCTGTTGGTGCACATGCATGCTTTATTTATATTTGTTTAATTATTTAATAGTTACAACTTACATTCATTCTGCCTTTTCAGGTTGCTGCTAGGGTAAAATCAGATGATGAAAAAGACGAGTGGTTTGTCGTGAAGGTCATACATTTCGATAAGGAAACAAAAGAGTATGTTCTATTTTTTTATCCGCAGGGCAAACATTTTTTGTGCTACAAAAGTTTACCCTGAGGGAGACATTACTTTTGATTGGAGGTATTGTTAACCTTTCTTACAAGATCCTGGGTATACATTTCGATAAGGAAACAAAAGAGTACTATTTTTTTTCTATCTGTAGGGCAAACATTTTTTGTGCTACAAAAGTTTACCCTGAGGGAAACATTACTTTTGATTGGAGGTATTGTTAACCTTTCTTACAAGATCTTGGGTAGGTATTATTGAGTTACATGCACCGACCAATTCAACCTAAAAGCTTAAGCTGATGGGGAAAGGTGGGCATTCACTTATATTCCAACACTCACCCTCATGTGGAGGCTCCCTCTGGCCTTAGACGTGGAATAGGAGCGAGCAAGAATTATTTTATTTTAATTGCGCTAACCAGAACTCAAGATACCATATTGAGTTGCATGTACCAGTTCAACTCAAAAGCTTAAGCTGATGGGGAAAGGTGGACAATTCACTTATATTCCAACAGGTAAGGCACGACATTATTGATGGGAAAATACGAAATTCCACGGTATCTGCTGTATTGCGAAAAATTGCCCTGCAGAAACTGAGACAGCTGTGGGGATGACATCTCCAGCACTGAATCTCATCATAATAAATAAGAAAAATAGGAAAAGTGGGCATTGCATTTTATCATGTAGAGAGGAGTTAATGATAAGCTGTTAGAGCATGGCTCGCGACCGTGGAGGAGCTCACGCGACCGGCGGAGGGGCTCGCGGCCAGCGTAGGTGCCCACGCGTTAGTGGCCTGCTCGCCCGACGACGGTGGCCACCTGCTCAACCCGCCGTGGCTGCCATTGGAGGCCAACCCAAGCTTCACCGCCCCCTTCCAAATTCGAAGCATAGCCGCTCTCCTTTCAATTCCTTGCAATGGAAGCTCACATGCGAGGCCACATGGAGGCCAAGCACGGAGGCCGCTCATGACAACCGGCGGAGCCCCCCGACGCTCATGGCCGGCGCTGCCAGCGCCGCACCCGGCGAGGCCTGCACCCGGCGGCGCCAGCCCCATGCCCACCCCACCCCTTGGTGAGAGCCGAGGCAGGAGGAAGGGGAAGATCCATGGTGTCACCTGAACGAAGCTCCTCTGGTGGTGCGCGGCCTTTTCCCCGCCGCCACAAACCTCCTTTTCGCGCGCGCGAGGAAGATAGGAGGCGGATACGCACGGGGCTCGGGTGCGGAAATATACGCGCGATGGGGGGAATTTTTCGGCGTGCCCAAAGATTGGGAGGTCATATAAAGTACCGTTGGAGCAGTGTTTTTCATCCTTTTCCCAGAAAAACTAGGATTGGGAGGTCATATAGGGTACTGTTGGAGTTGCTCTTACTGGCTTGGCATGCAATATAGTTTGATGAGATTTATATCATGTTTGTGATAACCCTTTGTTAGTGGCTCGATGATTGGTGGGACAGATTGTGGCATGCTGCTCCGGAACAGCAAAGAAAGTTCTCAATTCTCTGGTTGTACTAGTGCTTGGGTCTTTTGGACTCGCCGCAATTCTTTGTGTTTTTGACGGAGCTGCTCCTAGCATTGCAAGGGCTCTTAATGTTACCACTTACCAGCGAGGAACAACATCTTTGGGAGATAGCAGGCGCGCGAAGCCTCTCTTCCTTGACTACCCTGGTGCTTTTGCCTTAGAGTGGCCTGGTTGTTTGGTTTTGTGGTCATCTTTTTATGTTAAGCATGCGAGAATGTAATCTAAAACTTTAGTTTGGCGTGTGCAGAGTGCGGGTGTTTCGGTTCTTGTCCCATATTTTCTTCTTAATACAGCGAAGCTCTCCTGTGTTTTCGAGAAAAGTGGTTTCTCCTTGCAAAACAATATGTGCTAGTTACGCTGGACATCGTATCAGCAACCATTATTACATTTTAGTGTGCCTGTTGCTGTTGCCTTATATGTGATCATCGTTCTGTATCACTCATTTAATATTGATGCATGTG
This sequence comes from Hyparrhenia diplandra, assembly GCA_015847255.1. Lineage (NCBI taxonomy): Eukaryota > Viridiplantae > Streptophyta > Magnoliopsida > Poales > Poaceae > Hyparrhenia > Hyparrhenia diplandra. The sequence goes on along the minus strand of JADLZK010001344.1, from coordinate 174,845 downwards.
CAGGTATGAAGTACTTGACGAAGAACCAGGTGATGACGAAGAGAGCACCCAAAAGTACGAGAGGTTTAAGTTCCTAACTATCTGCCCTTTTTTAGTTCCTTGTATATTCGAGATTAGGGAAAGTAACAGCGGTGCTAGCCGATTAGCCAAAATCTTAGTGACCAACTTGGCAAAGCTGTGAATCAAGCTTATAGGACGAAAATCCACCTTCTTAGGCAGAAGTGTAACATAGGCTGTATTCAATAGCCTAAATTTTAAAACGTGACCACGATGGATAGCGTCCAACGCCATCAGCACATCCCCCTTAATAATGCTCCAAAAAGATTTGTAGAATCTCCCTGTGAAGCCATCCAGCTTAGGGGCCTTGTCCAGGTGCATGTCTTTTATGGTAGCCCAGACTTCCTCCTCAGAGTATAGTCTCTAACTTCAGCAAAGCCACACCTGCCGCAGAAGGCCATTGCGGGGCGGCAGCTCTGGTAGTCCCATGGGCCGGCGAAATCCGTTGCCACACAGAGACACGGGGATCGGTGCTCCTGCCGCTGATCACACCAGGGCACTCGAAGGAGCGGAGCCCAAGAGACCGGCAGTGGAAATAGCAAGGCCCCTGGCAACAGAAAGCAGCGGAGCCCAAGCAGCCCCTCTCCTTGGTGGTTAGATTAGTGCTAGTCTATCTGGTCGCTTCCCTGTATTTTTTCGGGCGCGAATGTAATTTCTAAGCTATGTGGGGTTTGTGTGTGTGTGTGGCATGTGTTGTAGGGCTCTTGCCCCTTTCTTTCTTCTTAATTTAGTGAAATGCAGCTCTCCTGCGTTTTTGAGGGAAAAAAAACAGAAAGCAGCCGTGTGCGAAGGCGAGAAACAGTTGAAACATTTGCCCACCTGGTCCCCCCAGGACGGGATGGCTATGAGGACGGGTCGCGTGCTGACACCGACGCCAAGAACCGCGAGACTTAGCCCTCTGCCACCCTCCCAATACGGGATGCACCACACCAGCCTAGAAGGATGCACCCCTCCGCCGTGGAACGTCCCGCCGGAGGAGCGTAATCCTAGGAGCCCTGGAAGACTCTGGTGGGGGTGCAGCAGCTACCACAGGCCTCGCCGACGAAGCAATCATGTCTGCCAGGACAGGCCCTCCTACACGAGGAGTCGAAGTCGCAGACGCGCCTGAAGAACAAGCCGGTACGTCTCGGAAGGAAGGCCAAGAGCCGCCAGAAGTGGAGAAGGTCGGGCTATCAGCGCACCAGCGCTCTAGCTTGGAGCGCCCGCTCGAGACGAACAGCTCTGCTGGGGAGGAAACAGGGGAGGAAGGAGGCACCATCTCTGAGAGGGAAGGAGGCGCAAGCGCCGTTTGGGTGGCCGATGGGTTCTGGGTGAACTCCGGTGGGGGATGGTGGGGAGGGAGAGGAGGGGTCGAGAGACATCGCGCCTCTTGAAAAGATAACTACTCGGATAGAAATAAAATCCGAAAATAAAGAAGATAATAATGGATTTCAATTCAAGGATCCAAACAGGGCCTTAGTGTCCTTTTGCTGTATGTATGAAGTTCAATGTAAAGCAACACTATTTGAAATTATGTAAACTGTGGGTATTCATTGGCCCTATTCTTAAGGTTTGGCTCAAATTGATGGTGCCTCTTTTCTATGCTTTTCAGGAAGTACAAGTTGCCTATGTCTTACATTATTCCATTTCCAAAGAAGGGGGATCCTTCGAGTGCCCCAGATTTTGGGCAGGGTCGACAAGTTTTAGCGGTTTATCCTGGCACAACAGCATTATACAGAGCTACTGTAGCTTCTCATCGTAAGGTAACATCTTAAAATGCCCATTAAAACTATGGATAGTCATAATAATGATACAAAATTTCCTTTTCATTCTCATTAATACAATGAAACACAGCTCTCCTGCGTTTTCATTTTTTTTTTTTGAAATATGATGCATTTATGCATTACTGTCATGTTTAACTTTGTCAATATTACGTGGATGGAATATCAGCTATTGGTAGAGGAAGTAGTTATGAAACTGCCATGGTTTCAGGATGCCTATGTGGAACATGTTTAAAGCCCCTGCCCAGCCTTGGCAGCAAGCCTAGGAGAGATGCCACTTTGCCCATGCACTACAGGACTTTATTGGGTCAGCTGTAGTGTGGTCCTACAGGGATGGCAACAGGGCGGATCGGGGCTGCCCGAAATGAAAACACGGCCTGGCTCCGGACTCATCTGGGTAGAAATCAGCACCCACACCCAACATGACAGACCCCTTGAACCCAAAAGGCCCCTGAAACCTGAGTAACCACAACATGACAGTAGTAGATGACATGTCTTTACATGTACTTTATAAAAAGAAAGACGTGTATGCATCGAGCAATTTAACAATCACCACAACACATGACCACAACTACTTTGCAACCAGAAGTCTAGAAAAAAACCTAGCACATATGCTTTACAGTGGTTTACCACAAGCACAAGTCCACAATCACAATTCACTAGGACACATTCACTAGCTAGCCAATATGGGCAGTCCAATGGGATATGACTAGGATGCTTCCCATGGCATTAATTAGCTAACAAGTAAGCAAAATGGTGATGTGCATTGGAATTAAGGTGGGGAGAGAGACGGAAATGGTTTCAAGTACATGAAACTGTCTAGATGGGCACCAAGATAGAGTGTGATATTGGATTGGCTGAAAAGTATTTTGTAAAAACAATCCATTTGGAATATAGTTTCTGTTTGTAGTGTCTACATGATATGGCATGTAAGAAAACTATCACATAGTTTTTGGGTTGTGACTGCTCTAATGCTGGTGCACAAGTAGCTCAGGTGTTTACATTTGATGCACTAGCTGCTTAAGATCCACCGCTGCTAGGAGTTGATATCGCTAAAAATGTGCTATATGTCTGGTAACATCTGTAAAAGAATTACATGAGAAACACTACAAAAAATGCAGAAGATATGCCATCTTTGGTACACTAGCAAATGGGACTTGTTGGCCAACATTGAGTCCCTGAGGATAACATGTCAATAGTAGTACTGTTACCAGGTGAAAGAATCAAAGAAAAATCTCCATTTAGGGTCCTGTTTGGGACTGGTCCACTCCATATTTTTTAGCCAAATACATGCAGCTCCATACTCTGCTCTAGGAAAAATGGTGGAGTTCTGAGAGCACCTAAAGAGGTGTTTCAGAAACTCTGCTTCAAGGTGGAGTTTGTAGAGCAGTCCCAAACAGGCCCTTAATGTCAAACTCGTTTCTGCTTCTGTGAATTGAAATGCAATGACTTAGTTTTATAAGGGGGGTGTTGCTTTATAGGCAGAGCTTCTTGCCTCTTCTCTCTAACTACCCACTAGAGCATATTCTTGCATAAAGCAATATGCTTAGGCTACTCGGAAGCCAAGACTCCTCATGATCAACTTGAGAGCCAAGGCAACCCTACTTTAGCAAAGTAAATGCAGGAAAGTAAGATACAAGTGCTAAGTGCTAGGGATTAGCCACTGTCATAACTCCCTCCGCCCACGAATATAAGGCGTGATTTGACTTGGTGCAGTCTTCAAGAACATATTTTGACATATAATTTCTCTTATAATATATAGTTTATAGATATAAAAGTTTAATCACTAGAAAGTATTTCTAAATACAAATCTAATGGACCTACTTTTACAAATAAAACTTTTAATATAATTAGGCTAAATCTTAGTCAAAGATAACAAAGTTTGAATTTTAAAAAATACGTGCGTGTCTTATATTCGTGGACGGAGGGAGTATATCAATAAGAATTAGTGGATTGTGTGGTATGATGATGTGGACAATAAAATGCTTATGTGTCTTGCTGTGGAGGATGAGGGGCCTACCCTTGAGTTGGATGACTCATTTGATGACACCAGAGGCTTTGTGAGGAGAATTCAAGAGGCAGAGATCAGGGAGGCTTTAAACAGGATGAAGAGAGGTAAAGCGATGGGCCCTGATGGCATCCCCATTGAGGTGTGGAGATGCATAGGTGCGAGAGCGGTAGTATGGCTAAGTAAACTTTTTAACCTCATTTTTCGGTCAAACAAGATGCCTGAAGAATAGAGCAGAAGTATATTAGTACCCATCTTCGAGAACAAGGGAGATGTTCAAAGTTGTACTAACTATCGGGGGATTAAGCTGATGAGCCATACGATGAAGCTTTGGGAGAGGGTTATCGAGCATCGCCTAAGAAGAGCGACAAGTGTGACCCAAAACTAGTTTGGGTTCATGCCTGGGAGGTCGACCATGGAGGCAATTTTCTTAGTACGACAGTTGATGGAGAGATTTAGGGAGCAGAAGGACTTGCACATGGTCTTTATTGACCTCGAGAAGGTGTCCCAACTAAGTACATTACCCTCATCAAGGATATGTACAAGGATGTGACGACATGTGGCCGAACCTGTGATGACGATACTAGTGACTTTCCAATTAAAATAGGACTACATCAGGGGTCAGCTTTGAGCCCTTATTTATTTGCCTTGGTGATGGATGAGGTCACAAGGGATATACAAGGTGACATCCCTTGGTGTATGCTCTTTGCTGATGATGTGGTGCTAGTGGATGAGAGTAGAGCAGGGGTTAATGGAAAGTTGGAGCTGTGGAGGCGCACGCTTGAGTCGAAAGGGTTCAGACTAAGTAGGACCAAGACCGAGTACATGATGTGCGACTTCAACCTGTCTAGGTGCGAGGATGAAGATGTTAGCCTCGATGGACAAGTGGTGGCCAAGAAAGATACTTTTCGATATTTAGGATCAATGCTACAGAAGGATGGCGACATTGATGAAGATGTTAGACATAGAATTTCAACATGTTTGGTTGAAGTGGCGTCAAGCTTCGGGTGTCCTCTGTGACAAGAGGGTGCCACAGAAGCTAAAAGGTAAGTTTTATAGGACGGCAATTCGCCCGGCGATGTTATACGGTACTGTTATACGGTGCTGAATGTTGGCCTACAAAAAGGCGACATGTCCAATGGTCGAAAGTGTGGGCGAGATGCGTAAGTTGCGTTGGTTTTACGGACATACAAGAATGGATAGAGTTCGGAATGAGGAGATTCGGGATAGGGTCGGGGTGGCACCAATCGAGGAGAAACTGATTCAACATCGGTTGAGATGATTTGGACATGTCCAACGGAGGCCTCTCGAGGCGCCGGTGCGTAGCAGGGTTTTAAAGCGGGAAGACAATGTAAAGAGAGGTAGAGGTTGACCTAGACTGACTTGGGACGAGACGATTAAGAGAGACCTGAAGGAGTGGAATATCTAAGGAATTAGCTGTGGATAGGAGCGCTTGGAGACTAGCAATCAACGTGCCTGAACCGTGAACTTTATTTTCTTTTCCTGTTTAACCCTAACTCTTTCTTTTGTCTTGTGCGTTATTTTTGTATTTTTTATATTTGTTTCCTATGGGTTTCATCTCTAGCCTACCCCAACTAGCTTGAGACAAAAGGCTAAGTTGTTGTTGTTGTTGTTGTTGTTGTTTTCTGACATGGACATTATAGTTGCATGTGCTAGTTGATTTTAATTTTTTATAATAGTGTATTGCTTAGTTGGACAACTTACATGTTGAGATATATAGCTAGCGAGGCTTTGCTTAGTGAATATTAGTTGTGTGTGATAGTGCATTGCCTAGGTAGATAGCTTGCATGTCGAAAGAAATATCTAGTGTGGTTTGTCTTTATAGGAGTAGTAGATGCTGATTACTGGATCTAATGTGAAGGGAGAACTTAGTAACCAATTTTAGATATCTGATTTGGGTCCTCAGTTATTTCTTCGGGATTGAGGTTTTTGCATTCTGCTGGATACCTCTTTGGCTCTTATATTGCATGGAAGTCCAAATAGCAAGCATTTGTATCTCGTTTTAGTACGGAGGCCGAACTTCGAGTCCTTCCTACTACTAACGCATAGTCGATGGTTGTTGGTTGATTTTGGTATTTCTTGTGATGTTGCCACACCTCTTCTAATATAGGAGCCCTATAAATTGCTAATGATCATGTGAAGCATGAACTTACGAAGCATATTGGTACCAAAAAAACATATTGGTGTAACTCGGTCTCCAATATGTGTCTTGATAGTTGCAATTGGTTGACTTTTTCACTAAAGCACAAGCTTGATAGTAGGATCGACTTCACCTGGTCAAACTCAATTCTTCAAATCCTCTACTTCCACCTTGAGTTTGAAGGGGGTGTTAAGCGTATGAAGGATCTTATACTTTAGGCCCATATGGCCCATGAGGCTCTATATAGTCATCTCCACTTGTGGAGTGGTAGGTGCCACGACCAGCTAGAGCATATCAAGAACGTACTGGTGAGCCGTTGGAGCATGTGGTGGAGATGCAGGGAAATTGGTGGCCTGAGCCAAGGTTGGTCACGAGAACTCAGAATTGAGACAATCGGTCATGCACCGTAGTAGGGTAGGAGAGGACACCATTACGACAATGTTGTCGACGTAGAGTAGCAGGTAGGCAACATCATCTTGATCTTTATAAATAGAGATGTCGGACTTCGCCGTGGAGAAGGCGTGCATGCAAATGTTGGTGGCAACACGAGGTACTTGCTTGAGGTCGTACAACTTCTGCAAGAGGCAAACTGGGGCTACCATCGGCGAAGCTTGGCGTCTACCGATAGTAGATAGTCTCCTCAAGGTTGCCATGAAAAAAAACCATTCTTCACGTCGAGCTGATGAATGGGCCCACCTTCATGAGGCTGCAATGTATAGCATGGATTATGGCCGTCTTGACAGTTGGACTGAAGGTCCCGTCGTAGTTGTCGCCATGCTACTGAGAGCATCAGCCTGGCCATCTCCCAACATTAACATCCTTAATGTATGTATAGGTTGGCCTACTGGCCAGGGCCTCTGGTGGTCCATTAAGGGGATTAATCCTCAATGTCCCACTGAAAGAGACAGCGACCCTCTATACTCATCAGGGGGGGGCACGCCGTGCCATCATAAGATGATGATTGACAAATGGTAAACGTCAAGGGATCACCCTCTCAGTTCTCATTCGAAGAATAGTGCCCGACAGCCTAGAGTGAGACCCGTATCTTCTTCGTTCTGGAAACACGTCTTCCTATTCCATCTACGAATCTCCCTTAACAGAAGAAATAGAAGCTCTAGAAGTAATACCACTAAAAACCTAGTTCGCTCTCAAATAAAAACCTAGCTCACTCGCTAAAGCATCCATGGCTGAATGGTAGCTTAATGGGAAGGGAATTCGCTTTCTATTCTATCCAAATCCAATACATCTTGACCTAGCTTGTGATTTCTCGATATCCGCTGTTCTCAGCCGTAGTAGCCATAGTAGAGATATCCGCATCAACAGCTCGGGTCCATTTAGCTTCGGTGACCAGATAGATCCATCATCTTCGAGGAGGAGGAAACATAAGTCCAATACGCGTTTGCAGTGCAGGGTGGGGTGGGGATGGGGGATGGGGGTGGCTTCACAAATGATCCTTACAAGTAACATATGCTAAGCTAAATATTCAACACTAGTAAATGGAAAAAAGCGATTAACGTGTCCGACATAACTGTTAAGGAGAAATATTGTTGTAACTCCTTTTATGATAATCAAGGGCAGAGACTGGGCTGGTACTGCAGCACCAGTCCAGGCAAAAACTCTTACAAAATGCTGTGCCAGCTGGTTGGCACCACAGCATCTTATACTTAGCAGTGTAGTTAGCACCTTCCCTTAAGGCACTGGATTACTTACGTGTTGCCATGTATAAACTTGTCTGCTTATATGCATTGTACAGACAACATCCATGATGTTGCGCAAGTAATTACTGACATTTGTTAATTTTCTTAAATTTACCTTTGGTTCTTCTATGACCACCACAAAAAATGGTACTAGTAGTTCTTGATTGCCTCTCCTTTTTTTTTTATGGCTTGCTTAGTCATTAATGCTCTTTTCTTTCTGTCATCATGTTGATGTGAAACCGGGCTACAAAAACTCCAGAGGAAGTCTGATGAGTAAGTTGTTTGTGCATTTACAATCTTGTACTAGTTCAGTGTTTACGGTTTGTTTCAGGTTCAGTTTAATATACTAGTCTACCTTCTAAAAAATGCAGTCTGCTCCTAGAACACTGTGGTCATGGCATTTGATTCAAACAATGGAGTGTTTACATTTGGCTGCAATTTCCATTTAGGGTTATGAGTTTGCCATTGTAATTTATTTATTTATTTTGCTCATTTTGATCAATGTCATGCCCTAGTTCCATTTAATTCCCACCAATGAACTATGGTATTAAGATTTAATTTTACATTAAGATTTAATTTTACAATAGTTGAACAAAGTTAAGGAAAAAAATGTAGGATTACTATATGATAACCATACACTAAGAATATGCACAATTGCACTATGTGCCCTGCAACTATTCCAATTTCAACCTCTCAACTGAAGCTTTGTGCAGCCATTCACCTGACAATATGGCACTATTTGAAGTTTTGAACCCCTCAGCAGCTCAATCTTGTGTATTATAGGTGCTCTATGTCATTTGAATTGTTTCCGTAGCACAGATAAGTATTGCTTTTGTCAATATGGACTAATAGTACATAAACATTGATGAACCTTTATGACATCCCCCACCCCCACCCCATGACATTATTGGAGACTGTCATGCGGAAAAGTTTATGAAGAAGATTTATTTATTAACATGTGCAATGCCAAATAAATACAATCAAGACATTTCAAGGTTGATTTAATGGAACTAATTCGATGTTGCATGACGAAGTCGGAGAAGTTTGACATGGGACAAAACTATAACACAAAATTCTGAGAGTGGGGGAGTACTACGTAATAGAAAGTAGTATTATGTCTTCCTGAAACTATTTTGTGACTATTACTTCTCTTTTGACAGTTATATTCTGGAATTTGATGATGATGAGGAGGACGGGTCTCTGCCGCAAAGAGCTGTGCCGTTCTATAGGGTGGTCGCCCTCCCAGAGGGCCACCGACAATGAAGATCTTTGACACCTGCGACTGCGATTTGAGATGAAATAACTTTTATGGCCAGCTTATATCCTGTAAATAGATATGGATCTAGTGTTTTTGTAAAGGGTAGACCAGTCCCAGAGGCTCCCACTTGAGTGGTGTCTGGGGAAGGGAAATATGCGGGCAAGCCTTACCCCCAAAGCAAACTGCGGAGAGGCCGCTAGGTCATTTAGAGACACCTACGTTTATGATGTTTAATAACTACAAGTATATGCCCTGCGGGATTGCCACGGGATTTGTTTTAAAAAATAAATCTGCTATATACATAGGATTACTATATAATATTATTTGTGTTGTGTATACATATATATATGAATTTTATTTACATGTTATTTTATTGTATAAGATCTGTTTAAAACTTAGTAAAGCTAATAGAAGAAAAAAACAATAGAATATTCAATTACATTATAGAGGAATAGGTGATGAAACAAATAGCGTATGTAGATACTTGTATGTTTAGTTTCACATGAGAGATTAAAGATTACAATATTTCATATTATAGAGATGTATGAATATTCTTTTACAATTAATAAGGGATAACATTGTTTTAGTGGGAAATGATGTAGACATCTTGGACGAAGAGATAGAACATTTAGTGAGGTTACTTAATGGGGAATGATGCGGACATGAAGAAAGTGGGGTTTAGCTATCTATAAGAGTAGATGAGGTGTGGACGACAAACAGGTCATGTTCTCGTAGAGAAAACACCGTGAGCTAAAGTTTAGGGCTGTTGTGAGCTAAAGTTTAGGGCTGTTATGGCAAGCAGAGCCGGCCTACGGGCCCATGCAGACTGTAGTGTGTGAACAGTATTAGTTAGATTAGGGGTTTTTTTTTTGAGACACTTGATTAGGGTTTGTTAGGAAACACTCCCTCGCCCACACAGACTATAGCGTGTGACTCCCTCGCCCACACAGACTGTAGCGTGTGAACAGTATTAGTTAGATTAGGGTTTGTTAGGAAACACTCCCTTCGTCCATTAATCGTCGTCCAAACAAAATAAAAGTTTGCAAGAGTCAGCATCGTTTAAAGTAGGGACCACGGTTTCATCAGGTCTCGTAGGCACTGCGACATTAACCTCACCGTTCTCTTCGGTTAAGAGTCCATCCAAGGCCCTTCATCAGTAACGTCGGTGCCTCCGCGAAAGCCTTCATCAGTAACGTCGGTGCGTCCGCGAAAGTCTAGCATGCGCAACTCACCACATTGTGTTGCACCACACTGTTGTGGTCCGCGCCGCCGTATTGCAAAGCTGTTGCATGGGATGGATCGCCAGGACGACAAAATGATGAGGTGCAGTACGTGTGCTCTTCCTAGTCCTCCATCCACAACGCTATAAAAGAACGGATCATATCTGAAAGGGTTTATTGGATACACACCATTGAAAATTTCACGGTTTTGAACCACACCACTACTATTCGTGTAACTGGCCTGGCACCATAGAAATTTCGCTGATATTTGAAATACGCCGTTGTCTACGTTTTTTACTGCCTTTGGCCCGCTTGCAGGCGTATAGGATGGCATCGTATTTTGGTATGGCCCTCCAGTGAAACGATAAGCCCCAACGCTGCCTGAATCCCCGTTCCCCACTTCCATTCACCCGGACTGAATCCCCGTTCCCGCATCCTTCCCATTCGTAACCCTAGATTGGCAGCGGCGGTGATTCACGGCGGCGGCCATGAAGACCGGCGGTAGCCCGGCTACGCTAACAGCAGGCCCGTATATTGTGCACCTGTTCTGGGCCTCCAAATTGTAGAGGCCTCTAAAATTTTTACACTAAGTAGCAAGTAGCAGTAGCAAGTATGGCCTTGGTCCATGCATCATCCGATGACAGTGCGCAGGCCACCTGAGCGCCGACGGCTCACCTGATCCCATCATATTGTTTTAGCATCATATGTTGCAAGTATTATAAGAACGACATATATTTGATACTTTATAATGGAGTTATCTAGTGTTATATTATTTTCTTTATAAATTTTAGGGCCTCCAAACATGTTTCGTTCTGGGTCTCCAAAATCGTAGGTACGGCCCTGCTAACAGCGGCGGCGCCCCCGAGGAAATCGCCGACGGCTCCAGGAACTGCACCCACGCACGCTAGCTACTCAATCTTGAATACACACACACTAGGTAGCTGTTGAATGCACACACGCACGCACGGTACTGAACAAAAGCACGCACGCACATACTGAAAGCACACACTCAATTTTGAACACACACGCCATGACTATTTTTCTTTTTTCTCTTTTTTTTGTGCTAGGATAATGTGGGAACAACATGAGTATGATGGTTTGGAGCCCCTAAGTGTGCTTCCAGCTGACATAAATCTGGCACTGAAGCCTACTGCATATACTGAACTACAACTAGATCTTATTTATTCATGTGTGTTGGTGTAAAATATTATCTTATTTATTCATGTGTGTGTATGTACATAGCCTGGTTCCAGTCGCACGTGCTCATGTTTAGAGAAGATGGGGGGCAAAAGGGTCCATACTAGTATACCCATCAGCTGTATACACCTGCAAGTGGGCCAGGGGCAGTCAAAAACGTAGACAATAGCGTATTTCAAATATCAGCGAAATTTTAGTGGTGTCAGGCTAGTTACACGAATAGTAGTGGTGTGGTTCAAAACCGTGAAATTTTCAATGGTGTGTATCCAATAAACCCTATCTGAAACATTCAAAGAAAGATGAGCTCTCTGGAAACACATAAAACTGAAAATCACCATGTGGAAATCCCTCTCCTCCTTACACGGCATCTGCAGCAGCAGCATCTAAATCTTTGTCTGCTTCCTTGTCTTGAAATGCAGAAAAAAAAACATAGGAACAATTAGATCATAGAAAGAAGGAAGGCTTGAACAACAATCTGACTAAAAATAGCACCTTGGATTCCATCATGAGCATTGTTTTTTATGGAGCTGCGTGGCACTTCTCAATAATTTCCTGTCCCTCCTTGGTGGGCACGCATCTTCTCAACATGCCATCACAACACACCCTGTAGAGGTACGGATCGTCCCATAGGTGGCGTCGGCTTTCCGCTTTCAGCTTCTGACGGGATTCACCGGGTGGTACATAACCTGAAACCATAAAATTAACAATGTCTGCGTACCATGGGGTTATGTCCTCCACCTTTAGGAGCATGTCATCGCGAAAGAAGTCATTGATGGGCAGTTCCTACGTGTTAGTCAATTGCAAGCGTGACAAATGATCCGCAACGGTATTCTCTACTCCTTTCTTATCTTTAATTTCCAAATCAAATTCTTGGAGTAAGAGAATCCATCTAATCAATCTTGGTTTAGCATCTTTCTTAGTGAGTAGATATTTCAATGCAGCATGATCAGTGTAAACAATTGCTTTTGATCCCACTAAGTAAGATCTAAACTTGTCTATAGCAAAAACAACAGCTAGGAGCTCCTTTTCAGTTGTGGCATAGTTTAATTGAGCTCCAGTTAGTGTTTTGCTAGCATATGCAATAGTGTGATGCTTTTTATCTTTGGTTTGGCCAAGGACCGCACCTACTGTGTAATCATTAGCATCACACATGATCTCAAAGGGCAGCGACCAATCGGGTGGTTGGATGATTGGTGCTGAGATGAGTGCTTCCTTAATGGTGAGGAAAGCTTTCATGCACTCATCAGTGAACTCAAAGGGTACATCCTTAGCTAATAGGCTTATTAACGGTCTGGGGGTTTGTGAGAAATCTTTTATAAACCGTCTATAAAATCCTGCAAGGCCTAGAAAGCTACGGATTCCTTTTACATTCACAGGGGAGGTAATTTTTCAATTACTTCAATTTTAGCTTTGTCTACTTCAATCCCCCTCTCGGACACTAGGTGACCAAGGACAATGCCTTCTCGGACCATAAAATGGCACTTTTCCCAATTAAGTACCAGGTCCTTTTCTTGGCACCTCTGCAAGACTTTGTCTAAATTCTCTAGACAATTTTCAAATTTTTTTCCATAGATGGAGAAATCGTCCATGAAAACTTTCATGATTTCTTCAATCATGTCTGAGAATATAGACATCATACACCTTTGAAATGATGCGGGTGCATTACACAACCCAAAATACATCCTACGGTAGGCGTATGTTCCATATGGACAAGTAAATGTTGTCTTGCTTTGATCATCTGGGTGGATGGGGATTCGGTGATACCTGGAATATCCATCTAAGAAATAAAAGAAAGAGTGTTTTACTAACCGCTCCAACATTTCATCAATGAATGGGAGTGGGAAGTGATCTTTCTTAGTTGCGGCATTTAATTTACGGTAATCTATGCACATTCTCCATCTAGTGACGGTACGCTGAGGAATTAGTTCGTTCTTAGCGTTTTTGATTACCGTCATGCCTCCCTTTTTAGACACCACTTGGACGGGACTAACCCAGTCACTATGTGGCATGGGATATATTATCCCGGCGTGAAGAAGTTTAAGGACTTCCTTCTTCACGACTTCTCTCATCTCATTGTTGAGCCGGCGTTGGGGTTCACGTGATGGTGTTTTATCCGGGTCAACAGGAATGCGATGAGAGCATATCATTGGGCTAATTCCCTTCAAATCATGTAGGGAATACCCGAAGACCGTTCTATGTTTTTCTAGAACTTTTATAAGTCTTGATGTCTCCTCATCAGTTAGTTTATCGCTAATGATCACGGGAGCATTTCTATCGTCATTTAAGAAAACATAGCGTAGTCCTTCGGGAAGGGCTTTTAGCTCAATGGGAGGTGGTGCCGATTCTTCTTCTTTGGGAAGATCGATGAAATCACCTATTTCATCGATTTCCTCAATGAAGAATTTAGTGTCTTTTTCTAAAGACTCTTCGGGAGTTTCAAAAGGCACTAACGACACTACCTCCACGGGCATACATTTGGACAGAGGTTCCACTATTGAATTTTTAGTTTGGGATATAGGTAGTGTGAATGTATCCCTACCTAGTTTTACATCTAGGTCCCCTGTTCTTGGTGGATCATCAAATAACTTTTCTAAGGGATGCCAGATTAAAATGTCGAACTCATCTATGTCAAAAATATGAAAGTCTAGGCTAAGTTTGATATCATTATGGTGAAGAGTAATATTATGTAATAACCCCAACCCTGGAAGAACAGAGCGTGTATCATGTCTAAGGGTTTCGATTGTAGGCCATCTTTGCTTGTTGCAAAAATATGTCAGAGCAAAAGAATATGACATTATATTAATTTCTACAGTTGGGTTATACTGTACTTCCTCCCAGGTTCCTCGTATTTTACAACGAATAGGGAATGAAGGGGTGCGAATCTAACTTCTTCGGAGGACATCTCACTTTCATTCGCCCACTCACTACTCATTAAAGCAGTTAACTCCCTAATTGATTCTCGTAGAGAATCTTTACTTAACGGTTCTTTAGGGGTTAGTGGAGCTGGAGGTCTCTTCACAGATTCGTATTTCGAGGTGTTTCCGTAATCGTCAAAGAATACGTCCTCGATGTGTGGGAGGTATACCAAAAGGGGTTCCTCTATAGGTTCGGGGGAAGGTTTCTCTAATGGTTTAGGTTCAACGGGTTCGGCCTTAGCCGAAGAAACTTCTTCCGAGATAGACTTGTATTCTACAAGAACAGGCTCAAGAGGAGGAACGTTCTCTCGAATTTTATCTAAAAGGTCTTCTCCTTCCTCTACGGATTTATGTGAAAATGAACCTCATGCTGCCGAGTCTAGGAATCGGACAGAGTCCTTATTTAATCCCGACCAAAAATGTTGTGACAACACATGGCGGGATAAAGACAAATTGGGACCAGAATTTGTTAATGTTGTAAATCTGTCCCAGGCTGCTCCTATCTCTTCCTTCTCCTTTTGCTGGAATGAGAGGATTTCGGTACGAAGGGCAACAATTTGGGTGAGAGGGAAGAATGCTAAACAAACTTTTGCTTGTAGTTCTTCCCAATCTCCATCTACTTTACCTACATTCTGATCGTACCATTGTATCGCTCTCCCGGTAAGCAAGAAAGGAAACAATTTCCATCTCAAATAATCTCGTGGTACGCCTTCAAAAATGAGGCAACCACAAAGCTGTTCAAATTCCCGCAAATGGTGGTAAGGATTCTCTTCCGAACCCAGAGAAGGGTTGTTCCCGAACCATGGCTAATAAGCCTGGGCGGAGCTCAAATTTCAAAGTTGTGATTGGCTTCGAAGAGGATGAGCGTTCTAAGAGCTCGCCCTTTGGAGCAGATAGTTTAGAAATGGTGGGTTGCTCCATAATAAAAGAAATAAAATAAAAAGAATGGCGAGGGGTAAGGGCTCACACTGATATACTAGGTTTGCAAACTATAATGACAACCGTTCCCCGGCAACAACGCCAAAAATGCTTGTTGGTATTTCTTAGCGAAAGCATCAAAGTCCGCAAGCGCACGGAAAGTACTGTTGTAGCACTTCACCCGGAAGTATTCAGGGTATCGTATTTCCACAGGGAACGGGCGCTAAGTCTGTTCTACCTAGTTACCGAGAGTCAGATGAAGAAGGTGAACGTGGAAGTGATGTGTTCCTTCAGCACTTAGACTAAGTCAGGCTAACTTTCTATTCAGTGAGTATTACTTCGGGCACCAGATCGCACCTGGTATGCCAAGTGATGCCGGCCTGCAGCTCTACTCCGCAACCGGACGTGGAGGAATACGATGGGCGAATAGGGCTATCACCACTTATCCCCTACCTCACTACCGTGGATTGCGCAGCAAACGAGGCTGATTTATAACTTAGACACCACGTCTACGTTACTTATCACTACTCTAGTGTTGGCCAGGAGCTCCCGTCTTCATCAGGGGTCCTCTACTAGAGCATTTACCAAAAAGGCAAACAACGATCCCGTAATCTCAACAGAATGAATGATAGTGTGTACTTAAGAATGATAACTGAAGGTAAGACACGAATCTCTTACGCCAAGTCATGAAAAAGATCCGCACAGGTATAGGTATGGAGGCGGGAGCTGATAGGTTCGGCACTCCGTCCACCGAGTCTGCGACGCCAAGTCGAACTACACACGAGGCAACGGGGTCGCTACTCCTCTCTCTACTCCTACCTTTCACTCTCTCACTCCCTTCTGAGCGGCTTGGCGCTCCTACACTCCTCTATATGTGAGCTGTGAAGTGAAATTCGCTAAGGAATGGTGTAGTGTGTGATTTCTATGTGAAGGGGGGTGTGCCTTCTATTTATACACGGAGGAAAATAACTTTTGGCGGGAGCTTTGGCGCCAAAACCCGAAAAGCACCGCCATGCAATGACTCTACTCCTCCGGAGGCGGAACCACAAACAAGGCGCGGTGGGATCGGAGCCTAGGCCACAGCGGGTGCCGCGGGTGCGGCGGCCGGCCCAGGTTTGGCCCGCCTCGCGCCCCACCCGGCGGTGGGCTCGTGTCCCATTGTGTGTCACGTCCCGCGTCGTGCTTTAGCCTGATTCGGACTGGTTTCGGCCTGGTGGCGTTCCCCTGATAAAGCGCAATGCTAGTTGTGCACTTTCGTTCTCTTTTAGGCGTACTTTTACCTGTTTCCACGTTTATACCTGCAAAACATAAATTCTTCGAATACAAGTGGAACTAGGTAAATAGTAAAGGTTTATGTTCCAAAAGTACATTATTTGTCATATTTTATAACTAAGTTGGCGGTATAAAGTGTATGATTTTGACTGCCAACAATAACAAGACATGTGGGTTAATTTTTCTTTCTTTCTAGTTAATTTTCAATTCAGCCTTAAAGATTTTAAAGTAGTCTAATAATGCCTCATCTTTAGTTTTCACCAAGTAAATATAGCAAAATCTAGCAGCATCATCAATTAACGTCATGAAATATCTCTTTCCACACACCATTCATCTCACATAGATCAGAATGTATGAGTTCTAGAGGTGCCAAGTGTCTCTCCTCCACTGCCTTGTGAGGCTTTCGAGGTTGCTTAGATTGCACACAATTATGACACTTAGAACCTTTGGTAATGGTGAAATCTAGAATTAACCGCAAGCTAGAGAGATGTGACACCTAAATTCACATGACATGAACGAGAATTGCAAACGCTCGAATTATCATTAATTGTGCCACAAATATGATTCACTGACTTATTACAAAAAACTGCCAAACTTAAGCGAAACAAACCTCCGCAACCATAGCCTTCACCAATAAATTTTCCATGCTTCGACATAACTACTGTATTGGACTCCAACACTACCTTAAACCCATCTCTTAAAAGAAAGTAAACACTAACAAGGTTCTTATGAATGGTAGGGATATGCTGCATGTTCTTTAGTTGCACGATCTCCCCTGAAGTAAACTTCAGATCTACTATATGTTTGTAGATATTGGGAACGCAACTATTGGGCCTTTGAGATTTATCAGAATTTCTTCATATGATTTTTAGGGGAACTATTCATGTATAAATTCTAACATGTGTTTTATATGTTTGCAGTGCCTGTTGCAAACTGATAACAAGACATGCGGGTTCTACACGGTGCACCACTTGATAGCTGCGATGAAACAAGTTCATTTGGATCGTCACGAGGTAACTCAAAGTGTAGCTCCATCTTGTGCCTACCTTTGTTTGACAGTATAGACCATGTGTACAACAAACACTTACACCTACCTTTCTTTGTATTAGGATTTTGACTTGAAGGGAGATTCGATCAATTTGGAGGATATTAGAGAGAAGATCGCCAAGTTTCTTATGGAACATGTCATCAGCCCTGAAGGCGAGCATTTCATTTCGTAAATTGTGAGTTTGTTCTGTTTCCCTTACTGCATGACGATCAGGTGGATACATGCATGTGAACTGTGTTATTATTTCCCTTGCTGCATGACGATCAAAGCTGGATACATGCATGTGAACTGTGTTATTTGTGTTGTGAACAATCTGTGGCGTGCCCTGAAGAACTGGGTACATCTATGTGAACAATCTGACATACACCTAAATTTGCAATGATGCTGGCGTTTGCCATTTGTTTGTGATTGGACACATGTATCGTATTATTTGTGTTTATCGGTGTCTACCATTTTCAATTTTTGTCGCGTGCCGAAACGGTGTGTTATCTAAGTACAGACCACAACTTCTGATGCGCGTCTATAGGTTTCATACTAATGTTTGTCGCTTAACCGAAGCAACATCTGAAACACCGAACAAGCGTCTGAAAACACGAAACATTTACAGTCGTGTGGAATCAAAATGGGCATATGTAAAAGCGACTAAATCTCACTGATGAGCCTACAAAAAGCACGTCTGTAAAAGATGGAAAGGATCGCAAATGATTTTACTAAAACTTGTCTGTATTAAAGCCTATTGTAGACGCATGTTACTGAGACATACTCCCTCCGTCCCTAAATAGATGTCATTCTCGCTTCCCAAAAAGTCAACGTTTTCAAACTACCGGCAATTATATATTAAAATATATAAACATTTATGCTATGTAATTAGTATCATTGAAAAGATCTTTAAGTCTAGTTTTTTAATAAATTTATCTGGAGATATAAATGTTGCACGTATTTTCTACAAACCTAGTCAAAGTTGAGAAAGTTTGACCGGCACGCACCCCATAGTGACATCTAAAAAGGGACGGAGGGAGTATCTGTAAAGTCAGACATTTAGAGACCCTAATGGGAAGACGCGCGTGTGCGCGACTTTAGATGCCCTCAACGCGTGACTGTAGAGGCCTCGTTTACATAATGAGGGCTCCAGTTCCTCAGGTTCCTCTTCCTCCTAACTGAAGGGCACTATGTCCTCACCCCCCTTCTTCCTCATCACTGTGTGGCACTGCCGCATCATGTTCTTCTTCCCCTTCATTCTCATTCTCAACAACCCCCATACCATCTTCACCATCCCCAAAGTGATGATTCTGATGTATTGCTTCATGCAGGTGGTCATTGTATTCTTCTAAACCTTGTGCATAGGCCTCTTATTCTTGAATACGATGTACAACTACAGCAAAATCCTGCCTTTCTAAATCTATCTCTTGGACCACTCGAAACAGAACTTGCTAAGCATCTTCATAATCAAGATCTCGGCGTTATATCTCTCCTTGCAGGTCACCAATCTGTAAAGTGCTCTCCTATCTATCCCTAGAGGCTTCCGCCAGCTCCATAGTAAGCCCTTCTATTTCCTCTTGCAAATGTAAGGTGTCCTCCTCTCTGGTTCTAGTGGCTTCCACCAACTCCCTAGTAAGCCCTTCTATTTCCTCTTTCAAATGTAAGGTGTCCTCCTCTCTGGCTCTATTGGCTTCCGACAACTCCTTAGTAAGCCTTTCTATTTTTGCATGCAAATCAGGCTTGCTAGTACTACTACTAGCACCATCACTCCTTGGAGCTAGCTGGTGACGTGGCACTCCTTTAGGTCCTGTCTTTTTTTCTAGGTTTGCTTAGTACAGGCCATCCTGTCGAGGGTAAGATTGGATTAGCGGATTGACCAGGAAGATCTGAAAGTTAGCAAGAATAGGATTGATATACTTAAACCAAACCACATTAAAGGGGAAGGTAAACAACAAGTTAATTAAGCATGATGCATGAATCGAACTAACGAACTAACCATAAAAGGTTTGCAATGTAATAAATACATACAAACTTTTGTAACATAGGGCAATATAGCATGCTACTCCACTACAAAACCTTTGAATTATAGAAGGGATTTGCAAAAATGATTTAAGATGAGCCATAAGCAATTGGACCAAAATAGGAATTAAATTACTTTGACTAAAATCAATTTGAAGTTTTGTAAAGAAATACTTCAGTAACTCTGTTAATGATCATTGCTCTGGTACTAACTGTAACAGTACCTCCTAAATTATAGGGCCCACTGCACCTATCATTGTCCCAAAGACCTCTGATAGCTATGCATATGTCCCTAATAACTTAAGAAACACTATTAATCTTCCGAACAGGATCTCATTAATGAGTCATTACAGTATTACAACATTTTATTCAAAATACATCAAAGTAAAGAGCGGAAGGATTACATAGCTTTAATTTTACAAAGCCGTTGTTTCAAACCTTTCAAACGTAAGTAAATATTACAAACCATAGCAGTACTGGAGTAGCATTAGAACATACTACAAAGCTTTAAATAGTAGACCCTATGCAAGGGTCACCTCGATTACTCCTCATCCTCATACATCTGAAAGACTGTCATGCAACAGGGACCAAAACACATCTGCTCATGACCCTCACCTGCAACAAGGGTTAAAGAACCCTGAGTACGGGAGTACTCAACAAGACTTAACCGATAAGGAAAGAGGAGAAGACTCAGAAATGTAGGCCTTAGGAATCAAGGTAAGGTTTTCTGTGATAGAACCTCCTAATTACTGGGCCCACCTGCACCTGTCATTGTCCTAAAGACCTCTGACAGCTATGCAGATACACCCAATAACTTAAGAAGTCTGTCGGTGTCATCGAAAACCCCGATTACACCTCATACCAGGATCAACAAAGGAGTAGCTATAACATTACAACATTTACTACAAAAATATAGATCAGAGTGCGGAAGAAATAATAACATTAATTTTATAAATCATGAATAGGTTACATTTGAGTAAACCCAACTTAATTTGCGGAAACCAAGTAGAACTACAGGGAACAACCAGACCATGTCGAGCCCACCGACACAACCTTGGTTAGCAGCACGAGTCAGCACCTGCAACAAGGGTTCAAGAACCTTGAGTACGGGAGTACTCAACAAGACTTAACCGACCAAGAAAAATAGGAGAAGACTCAGGAATGCAGGCCATGGGAAACAAGGTAAGGTTTTAGCAAGATCAAGGACTCATTTTGCATAAAAGCTTACTAATAGTAGATCCTTACTTTCAATATTTTAACTCATATTAGTTTATCACCTAATCTAGGTGATCCTATACTAGATCAAACACTTCTCAACCATCCATCTTCCATACTTTCTCATTAGTTCCATTTTTTTAACTATGAAAGTGATAGAGGATCGGGTCTCCTTCACCGAGAAGCATGGACGATTCGAACCGAATTTAACACCCAGCTGGGGATTCCCTTCCACACGATATATGTAGCACCGAAGCTTGCATATATCAACCATCTCCCAGTTCGTCCAAAACGGGAACGAGGCCTCGCCACCCGAGAGAATACTGATACTCCTCCAACCCGGGACTTTAACCCACGAGGGTATCTTGTACTCCCGCCATCTCTCCACTCCCGGTCTTGCGGTTACCATTCCTGATTTGGCACACCCCCGAGATCAGGCTTACCAAAGCATGTGGTTGGTACTTGTTTCGACTTATCTGGGGTGACAACCAGATAATCGTGCCTTTGATCCAACGGTCTCCGGCGCAACATGCGTTCAACAGTCCTGATAACGCTCAATCCGATCAACGAACGGTGCTTAACCGACACAGCCGGAAACACTACACAGAGACTCCATTCTCAGTGCAAGTAACCCGACTGGTCTCAAATTAATCATTATTCCTCTCATTACCACCACCATGGTGTTCTCTTTTTCCAAAGCATAACCGTGAAGAGCAAAGATAAAACCTTTATCTTGCGAATGGTGAAACCACCCTTCGACTTCTACCGAAGTCTAAGCATTGCTAAGCATAAAAGATATCGACCTATTCACACTAGCGGGGTTTCTTTTGGAAATAACTGGAAATCAAGGTGGTCATGCAACAAAAAAAAATGGTAATCACTCAACTCCTAATCACTTAATGCAACATATTATCATCATAAGTGATATAAAGCTTTTGAAAACATCAAGGAAGGGTTTAAATGCATCCGGGGCTTGCCTGTGTTGTAGGGAAAGTCAGATTCCTTAACGAGATCACCCGAGTCATACTTGACATCGACACCACTGATGGATGGATCTTCATCGAAGCTCGACCATCATGAACCATATCAACACCTTCTCCAAAGCTTCATCAACACGATCCGACTCACTCTCGTATACTCTACACGTAGATGATGATGTATGCTTTAGCATGATGGAAGTTAAACATGATGCTTGATGAATGCATGAAAACAAACATCTTGAGTACAACTTTCCTTCACGATAAAGTTGCAACCCAACAAAACCAACTTGTTGAACTACCCTATAAGATATCATCACCATTGCCTAAGGAGTTCTCAAGGACCATTTGAATGTGGTATGATCCATGATCCACAAAGCAATCTCAAGATCACACAAAACCTAAGTCAAAAAGCACTAAACACTACCCTTTTTCTAATAAATAAAATAAGGCATAAAATAATAAATAAATTAAACATATCTAAAGGACTCCAAACTTTTTATACAAGTAGAACATGTCATATAACAGACCACATAAAATTTCATGAATTTTGGAAATATATTTTATTTTCTAAAAACCATGGAAGATGCATTTTTGAATTAAAGATGGTATTTTTAAAACATGCAAGAACTACTCAAAATCAAAGTTTCAAATTTTTCATGGATACACATACTCATGGGAAGGCTCTACAAAAAGTTTCAGAATTTTTGAACAAGCATTTGAATTTACATGAAATTCACAAAGTTCAAAGACTATTCAAAACAAAGAAATTGAATAAACATTTCGAAAAAGGAAAAGAGCCATCGGGCTCAAAGCGGCTCGGCCCAAAGCGGTGCGGCGGCGGTGTGGCCCGGACACACGCACGAGCGCGGCCCGAGAGAGAGCGGCCCGGCCCGGCCGCGGCTGCCCAGTGTTGTTGCCCCGGCTTTCTTGCAAAAAGGTCCCCGTTATCTTCAATATTTATAAATCTACAGCAAGCACTATTCCACTGAGTCATGGATTTTGCAAAAGGGTCCCTAAACTTTTTCCTATTCCCGTTTTCTCAGGTCCCTAGCCACTCCCGAAAGCGAGCACCGCCACGCGGCGGCGGCGCTGCGAAGCGGCGATGTGGCCAACGGGGCTTTCCCCGGCTAAATCGAGGGTAACAGCACCTCTAGCACATATAGGCGATCAAAACCCCTGTTGACACCTGTTATTGTTGGCGGTCATTATCGAGTATATTATACCGCCAACCTTTATCCAATTCATGAGAAAAGGGCAAACTTATGTTACATATACCTGTACTTCTAACCTAGTTCCACTTGTATTCGTAGAAAGTATGTTTTGCAGGTATAAAAGTGGAAACAGGTACAAAGTCGCCAAATAAGTTCAGGAAGCGCATTGAATAAAAGACGCCAAGGAAAGGATCAAACAAGAGGACCAAACTCCGCAAGACGAATTCAGCCCATGCACCAGCATAGGCCCAACATATGAGGGCCCAAACGGCGCCTTGAGAAGGCGGGGGCCGGGGCCCAGGCCTAGGCGGCCGGCGCCTCATGCGGCGGCCGGCGCAAATTTTCGCCCTCCTTCCCCCGCCCTTTCTCTGGCGGTTTGGAGCGATCTTCACGCGGCGGTTGCATGCGGTGCAAACTTTCGTTCCCGCCAATTGCCCTCGAAGCAAGGAGCACCCTCCATTCCCTCCTCCTCTCCACTATATAAAGAGGGCACTCCTCCCTTGTACATACACACCATTCTACACTTGAGCTTCATCTTCCACACATATATTTTGTAGTAGTGTCCCTCTAGGTGTTCTCCACCTAGTTGTACAATTTAGAAAAGAGGAAGAGAGAGTGAGAGGAGAAGAGAAGAGGAAGAGCCGGGTTTGTCGGTTACGCCTCAACTTTTGTACCTCTACGGAGCCAACTCGAATCGAGTAACGTCCCGTGTCATCTTGTGGCAATTCTAATATTATTATTTTACTAAATTCAGTATTTATTTTATTTTACTTGCCGGATCTCCGTTCGGCCAGAAGGTTCTAGTCTTAGCGCGAGACTAGTTTCGTATCCGCTAAGCGTAGGCGTGGTGTCTAGGCTAGAGTTTACCCGAGATTGCGCCCAACACTACGGTATAGTTGTGGTAGCCCCGGGGTGACAAATTCGACCCCTTTTGTAGTCCACCACGTGCGTGTTGGTGTTTTCGTAGAGCTTTTGGTGGCCTTCCCCGATTACCGTTTCCCGTCTTTTCGAGAATTGGAAAGGTCACCGCTCCGAAGCAAGTGGAATTTAGTAAGCCCTTGAACATTAGTAATTTACTAATTTTGGGAAAACCCTAGAGAACCCCTTTCTTCCTACCAAAAATATTATTCCTACCCTGCGCTTGCAGATTTATCTGTGTGCGTTAAAAAATACCAACAGTTATCATATACTTTTATATGTCAACAAGATATGAAATAAGGACATAAAATAAACAAATACCTAGATTAGAGGTTTATACCGATAAGTTCCACGAGTTTTGGTGATTTATATATTTTTAGGGACTTAACAGATAAATGCAGAGAAGAATGGAGAAAGTTCCAGAGTTTACTTCCTATACAATGACAAGACTTAACCATGAAGTAACTCGACCCAAAATGTGGACTAAAACATTCTAGAAGGTACCAGGAGACACCAGAAGAAACAGGAAGCCGAGAAGGGCCCAGACCCTGGCGGCCGCCAGAGCCTTTTAGGCCGGCCGCCAGGTGGGGTCAACATGTCAGCCTCGCATTTTTATGTCGGTTTACCACCGACCTTGAGGTTGTATCTACACCGTTATTGAAGGTCGGTTTGATCCAAGGGTCATCATTCATCGCCGAGGACTATATAAGCAACCCCAGGGTCGACCCTAAGGATCATCTCTCATTATCTATCTACAAGAGCAAAAGTTAGGGTTTCAATTAGAAGAGAGAGAGGTCCCTCTAGTTGTCTAGTTCATCTAGTTCATCTAGTTGTAACTAGATCAGGGAGAGAGTAGAGGAGAGAGCTAAAGAGCCGGACCTGTCGGATCTTCTTCAACTTTGTATTCTTGCAGCAACTAGTTCATCTTCAGCAATCTCCAGGTTCATCATTTATTTCTAAGTATTTATTTAATTCTAGTTCTTGCCTTACTTTATTTACTGGATCTCTGCTCGTATTGAGTGCTCTAGTTATTACGTGTGATTAGAGTAGTAATCTATAGTGTAGACATGGTGTCTAGACTAGAGGTTACCCGAGGTTGCGCCCAATCCTACGGTTAGTTGTCGTAGCCCCAGGGGTGACAGCCCTGTCAGGCCGTTGTAATCCACCACGTACGGGTTGGTGTTTTCGTAGAGCTTTAGGCAGCCTTCTCCCAACTACTTTCTTCCCGTCTTTTTTTTGAGTTGGAAAGGAACTGCTGTTCAAAGTAGATAAAGTATAGTGAGCCTTTAATTAGATAAAACCACTTAGAAAACCCAAAATCCTCTCTACCCATCTTATCTATCTTTTCTAGGACAATCCTAATTCTTCTAGTACACTTCACGTTCCCCATGGAAATCGATACCTTGGAATACTCCCGGGTGAAAGCTACATCGGTATCCGTGCGCTTGCGGATTTTTCTATTTGCGTTAATTTATACCAACAAGCTTTCTGGCGCCGTTGCCGGGGAACGGTAGCTGTGCTAGTTTAGAACCAAGTTCGTCTTTTTACCCTTTTTATCTTTTACCACTACCTTTACTACATGGATTCCACTCCTATATATAAACTTTCCACTCCAAAAAGGTTGAATTGATAGAGCCACCAAAATCATCACATCCTATTCTTACGGATGGCTTTGAGATTCATCCTGCTTTTATAGCCATGGTTCGGGAGAAACCCTTCTCTGGGCTAGAAGACGAAAATCCCTATACCGACATTCAGGAATTTGAGCATTTGTGTTCTTGCCTAAATATTCCTGGCATGACACAAGAGACCCTTAAATGGATATTGTTTAAGTTCTCCCTTTTGGGCAGAGCAAAAAAGTGGTATGCTCATACCGTAGGAGGCGTAAATGGAATTTGGGAAGAACTCCGAGACAAATTTTATCTTGCTTTCTTCCCTCTTTCTCAAATCGCTGCCCTTAGAATAGAAATTCTTACCTTTCAACAAAAAGAGAAGGAAACTTTAGGAGCAGCTTGGGCTAGATTCATGAGCCTTATTAAAACAGGTCCAAACCTTTCCTTACCTGAAAATGTCCTATTATACCACTTCTATCTTGGACTCAGCAAGGAAGCTGCTCTTCATGTTGACTTAGCTTCTGGAGGTTCATTCTCGCATAAAACCATTAGTGAGGGACAAGCCATTTTTGAGAAAATCCTTGAAAATACTCCCTACACTGTATTTTTGATGAATTTCCTAAAGAAGAAGTTGAGCCAAGCCCCGAACCTCCACAACAACTAGAGGAGACACAAGCAACCGAATCTAAAATTCCTCTAAATTCTTCTGACAATTCGGTTGTCGAAGAATCTCCCACTATGGGAACACAACAAATTAGGGAGGATGATGATGAACCCCATCCCTCTATGTTCCCCTTTGAAATCGAGGATGGTCTTTTTGAAGATTTTGGAAATGCCTCGAATTTTCCACTACAAGTGAAGCCTCTGGTGCACTCTGCACCATTTGAGGATGACGAGGGTCCACCCAATGATCCTTTCCTTATGGAACACATCAAAGGACTCTCGGCCATCATGAGCCGTGAGTGGTTGGCAGAGATGGAGTTATCCTCTGAGGTAGCCCGAATCATTGCCCCCTCAGAAGTTCTAACTTGTATTATAAGGAATACAACCATTGAAGCTCATTATAATCCTACCGTTGGGATGAATATAATATCAAAGTCGTTAGCTGAAGAGCTCATTCCCAACGAGACCCTGATCCCATCTCATAAACTTTTAAGAACTCCTTCGGGAGTTACACTTGAAAGCTATGGGGTCATGAGATCTATTCCTTTGCGAATAAGAGGTTCTGAGTATCGTCTAGATTTTCACATCTATGACATCTCAGACATGCCCCTCTTGATTGGTGTACCTTTAGGAACACTTTTTCAAGAGAGACCAAAACAAGGTCTCTTGGATTTAAAGCTAGGAAATTCTCCTATCGCCATCTCACTCGCACGCTCACAAAATGCGATAGTAGAACCTAAACCTAAACAAGATCCTATTGAGGATGTCTTAATGGCACATCTAGTAGAGATGGTCGAACCAGTCTTTGATGTGGAACACTTCATTGAAGAAGAGGAAGAATTAGCAGAGCCTATTGTTGGCGTTTCTTAACGCAAACAGAAAGAGTTCCGCAAGCGCACGGAAATGCCGCCGTAGCTTTCACCCGGAAGTATTCAGGGTATCGTATTTTCCACAGGGAAGGCATGGTGTAAAAGTCTCTAATAGAAAGATGGGCATGATAACATGACTGTATGGTAGACCGAGGTTCACAACAGGGATGAAACAGAATAGGTAGAGGATAACTTGACACACACATTCGAGCAATCCCAAGGATAAAGAAAACCCTAAACTGGAGCAAGGCGTATCTTGGATAGCTATGTTAGAAGAGCAGGTATACCGACATGTTTATACCGTTAGAGATTCTAAGTTAAGATAACCTTGGTCACTATTGGTTTACTTCGGGCACCGGATCACACCTGGTCTGCCAGGTGATGCCGGCCTCCAGCTCTACTCTCTAGACGGACGTGGAGGAGTGCAAAGGACGAACAGGGCTGTCACCACCTGTCGCCTACCTCACTACCGTGGCCTAGACAGCAAACGAAGGCAGCCCATAGCCTAGACACCACGTCTACGCCATCGACTACTGCTCTAGCGTTGATCAGGAACATTCGTCTTTATCAAGAGTCCTCTACTAGAGCATCCGCCGCGGGGACGGACGACGAACCCGCAAACCGACAAGCAACTAAGACTAACTCAAAGTAGAACTCTACATCTTATCTTGGTCTACACATGTATGTATAATTCATTAAGCATAAAGTTCTATATGATAAGATCATAACATGAAAACTATATACTAGTTCATATGCTAAGAACATATCATAGGAACTTTACTCTAGTTCATATGCTAAGAACATATCATAAGAACAAGAACAAGATGAAGAACATAATATGAAGAACAAATAAGTTGATCATACCAAGCTCCATAGTTGATCTTGATCTTCTATTACATATTGCCAAGCTCCTAATACTAACCAAAAAGTAAAAGATAAAAGTGGAGAATGGAGAGAGCCCTTGTGTGGTGTGTTGAGGTGAGAGCACTCCCCATCTATTTATATCTAACATGGTCTGTTTCGTGCAGGTAAATAAGGAAGCACCTAGCAATACCGCCTATGCATGGCGGCATGCAACCGCCTGTGAAAGGTCGGCTCGAGAGGCGGCACCGTGGGTCCGGCCGGACCCACTTCCAGTCCGGCCGGACCGGGGGTGGCCCGTCTCGCGACCGCCTTTCGCCTGTGGGCTTCTAGGCTGGCCTGGATCCGTAGTTTAGGGGTGCTTCAGTCCATCTTGTTCTAGGCTTGGCCCTCTTGTATTGCACTTGTTTGATAAACGTGTTTTCCAAAGTGCGCTTCCTATGAAGTTTGGCACGTTCTCACTTGATTCCATGTATTTGTCCTACAAAATATATTTCTCGGAATACAAGTGGAACTAGGTTAGAAGTAAAGGTATATGTGCCATTGGTGTGTAAGATTCCCTAGAAAAAGACATAAGTTGGCGGTATAAAATGGTCGATAAGGACCGCCAACACCTATTGAACTAGATACAACAGAGGTGCCACCACGATCCTCAATTGAGCTGAAACCACTTCCTCCTTGCCTAAAATATGTCTTTCTCAATAATAACCGAGAAACTCTAGCCATTGTCAGTGACAAGCTTTCCCAAGAAGAAAGTCATAGACTTGTCACTGTCTTAGAAAGACATAAATCAGCCATAGGCTACTCACTTAAAGACCTCATAGGGATTAGTCCCGCACTCTGCACGCATCGTATCCCTATTGATCCTGATGCATTACCCTCAAGGGAACCACAACGGAGGCTTAATAACGCTATGCGAGAAGTTGTTAAGAAAGAGGTTCTTAAGCTTTTGCACGCCGGGATTATCTATCCTGTGCCATATAGCGAGTGGGTTAGCCCTGTCCAAGTTGTCCCAAAGAAAGGAGGAATGACGGTTGTTACGAATGAGAAGAATGAACTCATTCCTCAGCACACTGTCACAGGGTGGCGTATGTGCATTGATTACCGGAAACTTAACAAGGCAACAAAGAAAGATCACTTTCCGTTACCTTTCATCGATGAGATGTTGGAACGGCTTGCAAATCACTCTTTCTATTGTTTCCTTGATTGTTATTCTGGATATCATCAAATCCCAATCCACCCTAATGACCAAAATAAAACAAGTTTCACATGCCCGTATGGAACTTATGCATACCGACGAATGTCGTTCGGATTGTGCAATGCTCCAGCCTCCTTCCAACGGTGCATGATGTCTATTTTCTCTGAAATGATTGAAAAGATTATGGAGGTGTTCATGGACGACTTTACCGTCTATGGTAAAACCTTCGATGATTGCTTGGAGAATTTAGACAAAGTTCTACAAAGATGTAAAGAAAATTCCTTAGTCCTGAACTGGGAGAAATGCCATTTTATGGTTCAGGAAGGAATAGTGTTAGGACATAAAGTGTCCAAACATGGGATAGAAGTGGATAGAGCAAAGATAGAAGTCATTGAACAACTTCCACCTCCCACAAATGTGAAAGGAGTCCGAAGCTTTCTAGGCCACGCAGGGTTCTATAGGCGATTCATCAAAGACTTTTCTCAAATCGCTAGACCCCTGACTAGCCTCTTAGCTAAGGATGCACCTTTTGTCTTCGATAATGAGTGCTATGAATCCTTTCAAATCCTTAAGAATGCACTTATCTCGGCTCCAATCATCCAGCCACCTGATTGGAAGCTACCTTTTGAGATCATGTGTGATGCTAGCGACTTTGCAGTAGGAGCCGTTCTTGGCCAAACTAAGGATAAAAAGCACCATGCTATATCTTATGCTAGCAAAACCTTATCCGGACCACAGCTAAATTATACTACCACTGAAAAGGAAATGTTGGTTGTTGTCTTTGCTATAGACAAGTTTAGATCTTACTTAGTGGGGGCAAAGATTATTATTTACATAGATCATGCTGCTCTTAAATACCTCCTCACTAAGAAAGATGCTAAACCTCGGTTAATCCGATGGATTCTCTTGCTCCAAGAGATTGACATAGAAATAAGAGATAAGAAAGGAGTAGAGAACTCGGTAGCTGACCACTTGTCTAGGATTCCATATAAGGAAACATTTGAGTCACCTATTAATGACTATTTGAGGGACGACATGCTCCTCATGGTCACACACTCCGACCCTTGGTATGCGGATATTGTGAATTATATGGTTGCGGGGATATGTAGCACCAGGGGCGATATAGAAGAAACTCAAATATGATGCTCGTTGTCACTTATGGGATGATCCATATCTTTATCGAGTATGTTTTGATGGATTGCTACGGAGATGTGTCCCAATAGAAGAAGGGTTGAAGATTATAGACAAATGTCATGCATCACCTTATGGGGGACATTATGGAGCATTCCGTACACATGCTAAGATCTGGCGAAGCGGATTCTATTGGCCAACAATGTATCAAGATACAAAGGAGTATGTGAAAAGATGCGCTAGATGCCAGAGGCATGGAAACATTAATGCTTGGAATGCAATGCCACTTCAGAACAACCTCCAGATAGAGTTGTTTGATGTCTGGGGAATCGACTACATTGGACCATTCCCAAGATCTGGAGATGCTAAATACATCTTGGTGGCAGTTGACTATGTGTCCAAATGGGTAGAAGCACTGCCATGTCGAGCCAATGACTCGAAGCATGCCAAGAAAATGTTCCATGAAGTAATATTCCCAAGATTTGGCACACCTCGAATGGTCATAAGTGATGGAGGATCACATTTCATTGACAAGTCCATCAGAAAGTTTCTTGCGGAATATGGAGTAAAACACAATGTTGCAACTCCCTACCATCCTCAAACAAGTGGCCAAGCTGAGACATCAAATAAGCAAATCAAGAATATTCTACAAAAGACCGTAGATAAAATGGGAAAGAAATAGAAATACCAACTCCATGATGCACTATGGGCATATCGAACTGCATTTAAGACACCCATAGGCATGTCACCGTATCAGCTGGTATATGGAAAAACATGCCACTTGCCTGTTGAATTAGAATTTAGAGCTCATTGGGCAATCAAGAGATGGAACATGGATCTCCATCTAGCTGGAAGGAACCGTCAGATGCAAATATCAGAGCTAGAGGAATGGAGAGAAAAAGCTTATCACAGTTCCAAGATTTACAAAGAAAGAACAAAAAGGTGGCATGACAAAAGAATCAAACATAAGGAGTTCAAGCCTGGAGATAAAGTTCTACTATTCAACTCAAGGGTAAAGCTCTTCGGTCATGGAAAACTTCGAAGCAAATGGGAAGGGCCATTTAATGTGCTTTACGTTGCATCACATGGCGCCGTCACACTTCAGGATAATACAGGTAACACATTTAAGGTAAATGGCCAACGTTTAAAAGTTTTTCTAGAACCCGAAAAGTTAGAAGAAATAGACTTGATTGAATTCTTGCAATTCAATGATCCAATCTAAGAGCAACTCCAAAACCTCTAGGCAACAAGGACTTAAGTGGCCAACCGCTAACGCTTAATCTGTTCCACAAGTTGTGTTGTCTATTTGAGTTTTGCAGGATTTAAGGGAGAGAGACATGATAGGATGACACTCTCATCGCTGTCTACCTCAACTTCCACATCATCAACAACCCGACATGTCAATCTAGCTTGGGGGAGGGCACCCCCGGTTATCACGATAAGTATCTCTCTACTATATATTATTAGTTTATATATATTTTTGCTTTGTTTAATAAGAGTCTAGTCTTTAAAAGAGTCTTTGTTTGAGTGTGAGAATACATGAACTAGAGGGAGTGTTCACCAGTTTGCTTTTGCTCAAATAAGATGAACCTTAAGTATGGAAATGATGAATAGTTGCTCTGTCATAATTTTTTTCCAAGTACCTAGTTTTCAACCTTGAATTCTCCCAAGTTTCACATAAAATTGTTCTGACACATGATTTACTTGAAATTTGAAAACTTGTGGGTAGCAAATGCTTGATCTAAGTCTAGGTGATTGACGGATATGATATATGAAAAGTTGAGCTGCTATTTATCTTGTTCCTAGTAATACTAGAGTCCTGGAGAATTATCTTTAAAATTAAAGTGTTATATGATGAGTTCCTGTATAACAGAGTGTTCCTACCATTACCATATTACAACCTACACTCCACTCATATATGTTACTTCTATCCTGGAAGTACGCATTCATTACATTCCACCAAAAGCTCATCATTGATATAATGCTCATAGTTCTTGTTACTTATCTCTCCAAAAGTAAGAAAAATGATGAGGCTTGGGTTATATATATAAAAAGAGAGAGAGAGAGAGACAGAAAGGGGAGATGAAAAATGGACAAGTGTCCTACGGGCGAGTAGAGCCTACCTCCCTAAACAAAAGAGATGAAAAATGAACAAGTGTTCGAGGGCGAGTAGAGCCCACATCACTAAAATAATAAAAGAGAGAGAAAAAGGGACACAAGTCCGAGGGCGAGTAGAGCCCACCTCTCTGGAAAAAAAAAGAGAGAGAGTATACAACCCAGGTTCTCCCCAACATATCCAAAGGAGAGATAGTTTCAAGGAGCAAAAGAAAAATGGGGCTTCATTTATGACTTTCACGTAACTCTCATATTTTGAAAATCTTACAAAAAAACTCCAGGATAATAGTTGATCTAAGAGCTTGAGACATAGTGCTTGTCTTGATTGTTCTATCTTTCAATTGCTCAAGATCCAAGTGAAGGCTATAAGCCCCATGATAAAAAAGTTTGAAGTTAGAATAATATATATTTTTGAGGAGAATTCTTGTTTGAAAGCATGTGTACTTTTGAGGCATGAAAGCATTGCAGCAACTCCTGATCCATTGTTAAGTTTGGCTTTGCTAGGGACTAGCAAAGGATAAGCTTGGGGGAGCTTGTTGACACCTGTTATCATATACTTTTATATGTCAACAGGATATGAAATAAGGACATAAAATAAACAAATACCTAGATTAGAGGTTTATACTGAAAGTTCCACGAGTTTTGGTGATTTATATATTTTCAGGGACTTAACAAATAAATGCAGAGAAGAATGGAGAAAGTTCCAGAGTTTACTTCCTATACAATGACAAGACTTAACCGTGAAGTAACTCGACCCAAAATGTGGACTAAAACATTCTAGAAGGTACCAAAGGACACCAGAAGAAACAAGAAGCCGAGAAGGGCCAAGACCCTAGCGGCTGCCAGAGCCTTTTAGGCCGGCCGCCAGGTGGGGTCAACATGTCAACCTCGCATTTTTATGTCGGTTTACCACCGACCTTGAGGTTGTATCTACACCGTTATTGAAGGTCGGTTTGATCCAAGGGTCATCATTCATCGCCGAGGACTATATAAGCAACCACAGGGTCGACCCTAAGGATCATCTCTCATTATCTATCTACAAGAGCAAAAGTTAGGGTTTCAATTAGAAGAGAGAGAGGTCCCTCTAGTTGTCTAGCTGTCTAGTTGTCTACTTCATCTAGTTCATCTAGTTGTAACTAGATCAGGGAGAGAGTAGAGGAGAGAGCTGAAGAGCCGGACCTGTCAGATCTTCTTCAACTTTGTATTCTTGCAGCAACTAGTTCATCTTCAGCAATCTCCAGGTTCATCATTTATTTCTAAGTATTTATTTAATTCTAGTTCTTGCCTTACTTTATTTATTTGGATCTCCGCTTTCGTATTGAGTGCTCTAGTTATTACGTGTGATTAGAGTAGTAATCTATAGTGTAGACGTGGTGTCTAGACTAGAGGTTACCCGAGGTTGCGCCCAATCCTATGGTTAGTTATGGTAGCCTAGGGGTGACAGCCCTGTCAGGCCGTTGTAATCCACCACGTACGGGTTGGTGTTTTCGTAGAGCTTTAGGCAGCCTTCTCCCAACTACTTTCTTCCCAGTCTTTTTTGAGAGTTGGAAAGGAACTGTTGCTCCGAAGTAGATAAAGTATAGTGAGCCTTTAATTAGATAAAACCACTTAGAAAACCCAAAATCCTCTCTACCCATCTTATCTATCTTTTCTAGGACAATCCTAATTCTTCTAGTACACTTCACGTTCCCCGTGGAAATCGATACCTTGGAATACTCCCGGGTGAAAGCTACATCGGTATCCGTGCGCTTGCGGATTTTTCTGTTTGCGTTAATTTATACCAACAAACCCTCACCTAATCGAGCCTAAGCTGAACCCTAACCGACGCAGCCACGCGTACGGCGACTGGCAAGGCGGATTTCGCCGGCAGCGGCGTTCCGGCGGCTCCTGCTGGGAAAACACGAAACGGTAGAGCCGGCCATGACCGCAAAGATCGAGGCGAAACTAAATGGCAAGGTGGTTTTCCACGAAGCTCACCGGGCAACGAGACGACGGCGGGGGCGGCTCGCGGCGGCGCCCGGCCGGACCCGGAGAAGATGGCGGCGCCGACGACCGCTCAAGCGATGCTAAGGTCCGCGAGGTGGCTCAATCGAAGCGCTTAGGATCTCGCGGTCCTTCGACCGAGATTGGACGTCGAGCGGTGGAGTGGTGACGGTGGATTTCGACGGCGATGCAAAGCACGACGGCGGCGACGGAAAATGAAACGAGGGCGCCGATGACCGACTAGGGCAAGATAAGGATGGGCGAGGAGCTCCCGATGTCTCGAGAGACGCTGCGGGCGTGGCGGCCCAGGCGGCGTGGCGGCGAGGGAAGGGCGACGAGAACACGACGCGGCGGCGGTGCTAGAGCTCGTCGGCGGCCGCGCGGTGGATAAGGGCGGTCTGCGCTTGCTCTCCTATCTAAGGGATGACGGCGCGCGCGGCAACGGCACGCAGGTGATTGCCTCGACACGTCAAGCGGTTGCGTGGGCTTGGGGCGCGCCTCGAAGCCGATCGAAGAACGACAAATGACGAACGAGTGGCCGGGTGAACCTCCCCGCCCGAACACCGTAGCTATCTCCTCCCCTCCACTGATTTCTATCAAAAGCTCCAAGATTCGTGTAGAAACAGGAAAAAGTGCCAATACAAAATTTGCTCAAAATTTCATGCTCTACACTTTTCATAAAAGGATCATTTTTAAATTCAAATCTAAATAGGACTTTTCGAAATGGGGTCAAAAAGGAAGAAATTTAAATTCAAAATTACTTTTAAAAATATATAAAAACTTGAAAAACCTTGAACACCTCTTTTGTACACCAAGAAAATATCTTCAAACTCTCTTTTGGAAATTTTGTCAAATTGTGCTTAGATTTTGAGTAATTGAAAAGGGGGTAAAAAGGGTTTTGGAAACTAGGGTTTTCGAAATCCAAATTAAAAAAATGGAATTTGATAGAATTTCAAATCATCAATAAATATATATAAAAACAATCAATCAAACACATAATAAGGATCAAAAACATGTGATCAAAATAAAATCACTCTAACCCCCGAGCTCAAACAATTGCTAATTAAATGAACTTATTTTACTTAATGCATAGGAGGTTATTCAAAATGCATGCTTTGCAATGCATATGATGAGATGGCCATTTTTAATTGCATATTAACATCGGGGATGTTACAATCATTCCCCCTTAAAGAAATCTCGTCCCGAGATTTCAGAGACAAAACCCGTGGGGCAAATAATCGGTTAAGGAAATATGCCAAGCATATGGACTTGCAAGAATTTTATGAAACAAAACAAATTGATATCATGATTGCAAATCGGAACCAAAAGATGGTTGCAATCAAGATGGTTTTCAGAAATTCCAAAAGAATTACGTATATGAATTTCCAAAAGTTTTTACAAGGAAGGAGAAAATACATTAATTGTGGACTATAGTGAATCATGACCATTGACCCCGACATAGCGGCGCCGGCAAGAATTCCTTATGGTCGCGATCCATAGGAGACCCCAGGTGTCACGCCTGGTTTTCCAAGAAAGACCAGACTCGTCATATGTGTGCCTAGGAAGTTCACAAATATAACATAGAACAGTTAAATATCAGAAAACAATACTTTAAAGCGTAAATATAACTAAACAACCACTCACGTGAATATAACTAAACAACGCGGAACGGTTGCTAAACTTCTCGGGCTCCATTCTCTGCAGGGACAGTTGACTGGGGGCTCCGTATGCCGAGACTAGTATCTTCATCCATTGTTCATGTGACTCTTGCCAACAGACTGAGGTGGGGGAAATTGCAAGAGTGAGTCCATGTCGAACTCAGCAAATATAGCAAGGTAGTATCTTACCCATAGAATCATGACCATTATAACATAATAATAAATATGCATAAGTGATAAATATTAGTGAACAATAATAACAATATAAGAGTCATCATCCTTAATGTAAATGGTCCAAGGCCGCTCGTGTCCTTGAGCAAGGCTAGTATACTAGTTTTTCAAACTCTGCGCAAAGGTGTACACTTTCACTAAGAGTCGTGGTTCCCAAATGCAAGGGTTAGCTAGACCCAAACACCAGAAACCACTATGAAGCCCCCCAAAGGTTCGTCTAACAAGTTAGGGCGCTAAGTCGTCGGATATAGAACCCACCCTTCCTATATGGCACAACGACCCGTAGCCTATACACATATATGTGGACAGGGGGCAGACTATACCCAATTCGGCACTTCCTCCAAACTCGCTAGAAAAATGATCTTTGAGGAACTAAAGTCAGAGCCATGTAACCCTCATAGTCCAGGATACATCAGTTACAGACAAGATCTTATGAGGTTAAATTGTTACCATTTTATCATTTATAGCATAATATTAATTAAGTCACAAGACCATGGTAATAATGAGTTAGCAAATACTCAAACTATACTTGCCTTTACTTTTGCTCCAATTTCCCACACTCTGCTTCTGCACACTTATCGGTCCTGAAATCCTGGTCTTCAATGCCAATGAACAGCTCTTCGTCTACTCGTAGCAAACACCACGCATACAAGCAAGAGAACAAAATAAGCTAAGAACAATACACCAGTCATAGCATAAGCTTTAAAACAACGTTGCTACGGTCGAGAGAACACGAAACGCCGAGAATAGAACTACCGTTAAAACAAATACGACTATCGGGAGCCTCGTATTATTATAATAAGTAATTATAAGATTGATTTATT
Organism: Hyparrhenia diplandra; assembly: GCA_015847255.1. Lineage (NCBI taxonomy): Eukaryota > Viridiplantae > Streptophyta > Magnoliopsida > Poales > Poaceae > Hyparrhenia > Hyparrhenia diplandra. Next base: position 137,866 of record JADLZK010001344.1, on the reverse strand, counting down.
TAATTAAACAAAATCATGGAGAAGTTAATAGTTTAGGTTATACAAATGACAATTTAATTTAAAATGTAAGTTATAGTTAGTCATATTTTATTCATAAATATTATGATGCCATTTATGTCAACTCAACTGTAACGTGTAATTATAAATTGATATATTATGAAAGGATCTAATCAAGTGTGTTTAGACCAGACAAATTATAGCTTAGAAACATTATTATGTTAGCAATTAATCTCATTAATATTTGATATATATACATCACCGAGATGTAAACCTATATGACTTTTAATTATAAAATTGATTGTATGGGTGTTAATCAATTTAGCATTTGAATTAATAAAGTATAAACATGTGACGTATATATATGTAAGAAGACATTAGCATACTGCATGAAACAAAGTAAATAGAAAGAACACGGTGGGGGTCGATTGCATGCTCATGGGTAGTGTATTTCTATGGTATTTTAGGATTTATTCTTGTGAAGGAAAAACGGCCAGGAAATCGTATCGATGTCATCATTACATCATATGGTGCTAGCAACGATGTCATCAAGCTAGGAACATGGCTGGTGCTTTGTCATGGCAGCGTACGTTACTTGCACATGCATGCGTCGACAATGGCTACTGCAGCACGGGAAAGGAGATGGTGAACTCACAAAGAAACTCGAGTCAGTCCGGATCAAGCAGGGACGTTCGAAGGCGGCAACAACGAAAACTTAAGGCAGATCGGCACTTGGTTCAGCATCATCTTTCTTGTGCAGGTCGCACAAAACGTGATGGCCTCCATTGCGGGCTGGTCGAAGGAAGATCGGCAGTGGATAGAGGAACAGGCAGGGGTGCCTTGCCAGCCATAGGCAGCCTGTACGGAGGCATGGTGTCAAGCAAGAGATGATTGATGATGATCGGACCGAACACGCACACATGCATGAACCATGAGATGTGCAGATCACGATTACGTACAGGAGAGAGATAAGAAGGAGCATGCAGGCTGGAATTCTCACCGACGGATGCAAGGCGTCCATGGACAACTTGACTGTGTGATTGATGATGGCTGCTGATGAAACACGAACGGCGGCAGACGACATCAACAGCAGTGGCACGACGAACTGGAGGCTTGGGCGACGATGCTGTTACGCAGGTAGGGCTTTGGAGCGGCGGCGGCTTTGTGTCTATTCATGCTCGGCGAGATCGCAATTGAGGCGGCGGGGCTGCAGGGCCGGAGGGGGTGCGGATTGCGGCAGTGGTGTCGCGGTGCTGTGCTAGGACGTCTCTTCTAGGCCGGACGGGGGCAGACAAGCGGCAGGAAGTGGCCAGCTACACAGTGCCGTCCATGGCGGCGAGACCCGGTGAATGCGGATCGCGATTGGACGAGGCTCGACGAGTTGCGAGCGAGGAAGAGTGGACGTCCGCGCGGCTGATTATCTGGGGTTGGTCATGGCGAGTACGTGCGGCGTGTGCTGCGAGGCTTGGTCCACAGCATGCCAACGATGGTGGATCGAGGATGGACCAGACGAAGGGCTGGGGATCGGTTGCTGGGTTGTGCGGTTGGTGCTTGTGCTGGAATTAGCATCCTACTAGGCTGGGCCGTGAGAAGCTAACAGGATGAAACCATGCACCGCATGATGAGGCTCTGCATGCTCTGCTACTCGCGGTCAAGCGAAGGTGGCCCTTGGGAGTACATGACAGGTAGGAGAGGCTTGGTTACTAACATTGTTGCTTGATTAACAAATATAAGCATGACGAGACTGAGTAACGGGACGTTAGTATATGTACGTATATACATCTATAACCCCTATATAGAAGGAGGCTACTAGAGGACTTCTCTGCACATGTAGAGGTGACACCTCAGCAATCCTTCAGTTACTGGTACCGTCATCGGTATTTCAGTTCCTGTTCCCGTTCGATGGTATTCAGACTCGCGGCCTTTTCGCATCGCCTTTGCGCGTGTAGATACGACACATGCATCCTCTTCCCCTCCCCGCGCGGCGGCCTCTTCCCCTCCCTGTTGCCGGCTATAAAAGCAGCTGGCAGCACAACATGAGGAGATCCACCAGGAGGCAGGAGGAGGAAGACGAGGAGGTCGCAGCAGTGGTGTCCTCTGCCAAGCGCAGCCACAAGGCAGCGGCGGCCGCTGGCGCCGAGCGTTGGGGGCGCGGGCGGAGGGGAAGGAGGCGCGACGAGGTCGATGGAGGTGCGGTGGCCGGTGGCGTGCCCGCCGCTGCCCGAGAATCGCCGCCGGCCGGTGTGCCCTGCGCCGTGGCAGCCAGTGGCGCGCGTCAACCGGGGCGCGGACGGAGAGGGAAGGAGATGCGCCACGGGTCGATGGAGCTGCGGCGGCCGGTGGCATGGCCGCCCGCTGCCCGGGAATCGCCGCCGGCGGGTATGCCCGAGCCGCCGCCCCAGCTGTGAGGAAGCGACGGAGAATTTGGATCGGGAGATTCACGGACGCACAGACGGAAGCAAGGACGAAACGTTTCAGTCACGGCAACGTTATTTTCCTTCTGGACTGAGGGCTGGACTCGGGTCCACAACTAGACGGGCCAGGCCCAGGCAGGATCCAGACTGGTCCTTTAAGATTCGTGTAATTTTTTTTTACCCGCAGCCACGACGTTTGCTTCAAAACGTAACGGAATTGTCCCTTGGGCAAGCCAGGCAGCCAGCCTATCGTGTCGCACAAAGACGAGGCAATTCAATCTATCATTTTCCTCATTTTTTCATTCGTTCTTCTAACACATGTGTTTGAAGCCATACTTTTAAACTTAGTATTTCTAGGAAGAGTATGACTGTATAATCTACCATTTTAGTATTTGCTCTCGATCGCTCAAGCACGCCGCGACATCTCCTCGCCATGAGCAATCTCTGGTGTGTGTAGCAATCGATTAACAATTGCCAGGGGCACTGTCCTTTATGTTCTCGATTGCTTGCTAGCTTACTATCAAAAATTAGATATAGTTGAAAAACTAAATAAAGTGATTGATTATGGAGACAGTTCATCCTTCTGTATATACCAATAATAATATGTATCGATTGAGAAGCAATTCCCGCAGCAACGCGCGGGGAATTCCCCTAGTTATATACACATACACATACTTGTATAAAGGGCCTGGTGGGTCAATGGGGAACGAAGGGGACTTTTCTCTTTATATGATAAGATACTTAAGAGATTTGAAAACAAAAGATACTCAAATGAATTTGAGATGAGCTCCAAAGAGAAGGACGTCCCTAATTTAATTTGTGAAAACCCTAATTAAATCTTGGAAATTTCAGAGAATTCATGAAATTATTATTAACAATTCTGATTCTGTGGAAATAAATACTTAGACTTGTTTTATATATAATTATACTTTCAAGTCTTTATTTATTTCTATTTTCTTTAATTTATAAGCAATTCAAAATTGACTCAATACTAAATAGAAATAAATTCATTTATCACTCAATAAAAATAAATGCAAAGGCATGAATGCAACAAAAATGTTTCTAGCCTTAGATAAATTTTATCTTAAATGGAAAATATTATTTTCCCTATATTTCATGAGCACACAAATACATAATTAAATCATTTTGAACTATTTTCAAACATTGCAAATTTCCGGGTGTTACACCAGGTTTCGACGCTATTTCCGGTCACGGATCATGGTTCTACCATAGGACACAATAAACTGCTAGGAGTTTATAAGTTAACAATGATTGATTTAAAAGTTGCAACCGAAATGAAAATGTGGTTACAACAAGGGATTTTGGAAAATTCATGTCAGACATGAACATGAATTTTCCCAAATGAGTTCAAAATGGAAGAGAGCACATGAGTCGTGGGACTAAAATGGATCGTGACCACAGACTTCGATACCTGCGCGCGCCCAGCAGAATCATGTGTGCCCGGGTCACACACAAAACCCTAGGTTCCGTCACGGCACCGTGGTCACGGATCATGGCCACCATAATAGGGCACAACCATTGTAACTCTCAACCAACATATGTTGACTATCAGAAGGAAGGATTGGCATGTGTCGAAATTGAAGGAAGCGAAACTTGACACATGCACGAATTGAGAGATCAAGGAATATTCTCAGGCTTGTAAATAGAAATAACATGGCAAGGTGGAAGCTCCCAAAGATTAGGAACTTATGAGACAAAGATTATAAAATGGAGGTTCATCATTATAAAAAAAATGGTATGGGACGAAATTCATCAAGACAAACAACTTTGAAGGAGAATAGTTGTCGGGATAATAGTTGTCTAGTTGAAAGGAGGAAGTCATAACATTATATGGATGATATGATGCATGCTCGTCTTATACGTCTTCACGACGTTAGCACTCTACCTTCACCATGTTAGATGTTAGTAGGTTAATTATAGGGCTTTACTTTACATACTATCTTCATCGCAGCATACGAGATGTTGAAAACCACTTAGTAGAACATTGTCGAAGAAGTTAACTCTTTAGTTGTTTTCCAGGAGAAGAGGTGAAACTTCTCGAAGCCTTTTACTTGAGTCATCAGGACATCTTTTCAAAGCCTTCCAGCAAGCATAAAGTAAGAAAAGAGATCATTTTTAAATTGTTACTTTCAAAAACTTTTAGATTACAAAATCATTTTGAAGGTTTCAAAAGTAATGTCATAGCTGATCCCAAGTATGAGCTCTGATACCAAACTGTGACAGAACCTCCTAATTACTGGGCCCACCTGCACCTGTCATTGTCCTAAAGACCTTTGACAGCTATGTAGATACACCCAATAACTTAAGAAGTCTGTCGGTGTCATCGAAAACCCCGATTACACCTCATACCAGGATCAACAAAGGAGTAGCTATAACATTACAACATTTACTTCAAAAATATAGATCAGAGTGCGGAAGAAATAATAACATTAATTTTATAAATCATGAATAGGTTACATTTGAGTAAACTCAACTTAATTTGCGGAAACCAAGTAGAACTACAGGGAACAACCAGACCATGTCGAGCCCACCGACACGACCTTGGTTAGCAGCACGAGTCAGCACCTGCAACAAGGGTTCAAGAACCCTGAGTACGGGAGTACTCAACAAGACTTAATCGACCAAGAAAAATAGGAGAAGACTTAGGAATGCAGGCCATGGGAAACAAGGTAAGGTTTTAGCAAGATCAAGGACTCATTTTGCATAAAAGCTTACTAATAGTAGATCCCTACTTTCAATATTTTAACTCATATTAGTTTATCACCTAATCTAGGTGATCCTATACTAGATCAAACACTTCTCAACCATCCATCTTTCATACTTTCTCATTAGTTCCATTTTTTTTAACTACGATGAAAGTGATAGAGGATCGGGTCTCCTTCACCGAGAAGCACGGACGATTCGAACCGAATTTAACACCTAGCTGGGGATTCCCTTCCACACGATATATGTAGCACCGAAGCTTGCATATATCAACCATCTCCCAGTTCGTCCAAAACGGGAACGAGGCCTACGCCACCCAAGAATACAGTACTCCTCCAACCTGGGACTTTAACCCACTGAGGGTATCTTGTACTCCCGCCATCTCTCCACTCCCAGTGGGCGGTTGCCATTCCCGATTTGGCACACCCCCGAGATCAGGCTTACCAAAGCATGTGGTTGGTACTTGTTTCGACTTATCTGGGGTGACAACCAGATAATCGTGCCTTTGACCCAACGGTCTCCGGCGCAACATGCGTTCAACAATCCCGATAACGCTCAATCCGATCAACGAACGGTGCTTAACCGACACAGCCGGAAACACTACACAGAGACTCCATTCTCAGTGCAAGTTACCCGACCGGTCTCAAATTAATCATTATTCCTCTCATTACTGTTGATATCTCTTATAGCATAAAATATAGAGGTTTTTAAAATGAAAATAAAGGCTTAAAATGAATATTAACATAGTATAGGGGTTGACTAACATGATTCCATGAGTTTTGGTGATTTATATATTTTCAGGGATTAAACAGGAAAAGCCTAGAGTTTGCAAGGCATACGAAGCATAAACATGTTCTAAACATATTCCAAGATAGCACCATTGTAAAGAGCTCATCGAGACGATCAAAACGGATATATTGTTTGCTATATTCAGAGTCCAGAATCAAAAGATATCACCTGCAGAGCAGAGTTCACTAAAACGGCCATAACTTTCTCATCCGGACTCCGTTTCCAGCAAACTATCCCTCTTTGGAAAGCTATCGAAAAGATCTACGCAACCGTGGTGGTTTGGGCTCAAATCCCAAGGTGGGCCCGCGGCCGCCCTGGCCCATGGCGGCGGCGCCTGCTCTGTGGGGCCCACTCGGGGCCCGCCGTAGGTCGGTTGTCACCGCCATTGAGGAGCAATCTAGGCCGTCTTTCAAGGTCGGTTTAATCCAAGGGCTGTCGTGCATCGCCTAGGGCTATATAAGGAGACCCCCTGCCCCCAGGGTAAAACCCTAATTCATTCGAATTCATTCAACTCACCATTCAACGGGCTAAGACCCTAACCTCTCCTCTCTAGTTCTAGAACTAGAACTAGAACTAGAACACCATGTAGAACTAGAAGCCCTAGAGTTGAGTTGAGGAGCAAGAGTCAAGTTGAGAGATCTAGATCAATGGCTCCCTGCTGCGAGAGTAGCCGAGCTAGTTCTATTTTAGAGATCTAGAGCGAGAGTGAAGGCATGAGTTCTTTGGAGGAAGCACCGGGCATGTTGGTGACTCCTCTACATCTTGTACCTCCGGGATCAAGTTCCATTGGAGCTTGGTTCTAAGACTTCATGGCGGATCGACCTCTTATTTGAGTAAGTAAATTGTTCTTATTGTTCTTAGGTTCGCAACTCTTGTTTGAGTACTTTAATCTGTAGGACCCTATAGATTGGAGGAGTAGTCTGTAGGTTTAGGCGTGGTGCTTAGACCAAGGTTACTTGTGGATGCACCCTACCTTCCGAGTGTGGTAACTAACGTAGGTGACTTATAGCTGCGTTAACTCTTTGTATTCCACCTCCCGCCGGATAGGCTTTGGCGGGATCCTTGGCTTGGGGTTGACATTCTTTGCAAATGTCTATCCCATTGAATCATTTCCCCATAAGACAATATCAACATGGCTTACAAGGATAGGAACTAGACAACCATAGAAATCTTCTTTAACTCTTAATCCTCTCCGTCCTTCTTGTCATACCACCTGGGTTTAGTTATTAGCTCCGTTACCCTCACACCATTCTCCTTGTGGATACGATATTTAAAACCCTCCTCCCGGTGAAGTGCTCGCGCCGGTATCCGTGTGCGCTTGCGGATTATACAAGTTATAAATATTTACGTGGGCTTAACAAATACCAACAAGCATTTAAAGGCGCCGTTCTTGGGAGAATGGTCTGCCGAGAAAACATTGAGTATAGCTAAATCTTGTAAGATAATGTAGCGTAGTCTTTCTTTTTGTATTTTCTTTTCTATTTATATTTTTGTGGGATCCACGAATTCCACACCTATCTTTATGCTGCACCCACAAGCATAAGCTTCAGCCACTAGAATCTTTAGAACCTATCTTATCACTTAGCTATGAGCTGCGCCTACGGTTGGTCGAAATGATCATGAGACAACCCATTATAGGAGAGAATTCTGTCTTTCTTCTACACAAGTTCGAGAACCATCCATTGACACCGCCCTTTTCTCTTCTCTTTCAAAAAAGGGCTTACCGATAGTAAAAAATCGAACTCCAAAGAAGAAGTGAGGAGCTTGGAAGACCATATGTTCTATCATAGATGTCGTCCCCTAGTTAATCTCGAGGCCGGATCCTATCCTTTCAAAGAAAAGGATAATGTATTTGGGCTCATCCTAAAAAGTTGTCCGCATGATCATCATGCGGTTTCTAGAGGAACTTTTCTCTCCTTTTCTAAGCAAGGTTTGTCCTTAACAAACTCAGTGGGTATGAGCTTTTTCCTAGAATTCTTTATGAACACCCAAAGGAAGAAAAGGAATCATCCTCTAGACAAAAAGAAGAAGTTTTGATAGCTGGATCATAATCATTCCAATCCCTTAGTTAAGCTACCAACCCCAAATCATCAATGCTCCAAAATCCTCCAAGGGAAGAAGTAATTCTACCCTTGAAAATCTCTTATGGTGATGACTTTGGGATGGAGACAAACTCCTAGCTTCACAAGAGACCTTTGAGTGCCTATAAACCAATCCTCTTAAAAGAAGAGTCTCTTAGAAAGTGTCCTTATTCTTACAAAGGACATTGGGAAAAGCCCAAGGATGGCATATCTAATGATGCCATAGAAGGAGAGCAAAAAGCTATCTAGAATCCATTCATATCTTCTCCCCTTACATTTTAGGCTAGATAACTTATCCAAACCCATCTTTACCTCATCCTTCACCCCAATGAATCCTCTTGTGCTTTTCTTCTTGAGTCTCCCTACGATCCTAGAAATCCCAAGCATAGACATCGTGAAGGATCTAAGGAAGACCATAAAGAGCATTATCAATAGCTGGAAAACACCCATGAGCATATGAGTTACCCCACGAATATTTTCATCCAATCTTTGCTCATGTGAGCAAACTCCTAAATTAATTGCCACCTCTAATCTGGCCACATACATCTTCAACCCTCTTGTGTTATTTGTTGATAAAGATTTAGAAAAGAGGTTTGTTGATCTCATTGGCTTGAGTTTTGAGATAGGTGATATAAGGGAAAATCTTTTCATCATCTTGAATCATATTTGAAGGTTTCCCAAGGACGAGCTTTTGTCCTAAAACAAGCACTCTTTAGGGCGAAATAACTTAAGTGTTCATCTTTTGTTGTGATACCCCATGCATAAGGAGCATAGAGATATAATTATGAGAATATACCTTCGGTATTTTTGTCACTAACCATTCCGTGTCTAGAACAAAAAAGAACGAAGGATGATAGTGCAAAGGTATGTCCAACCAATTATCATTACCCTCATGCAAAATTGATTACAAAATCACTCTTGACATGTTGCTACTTTATTTTGGTTGTCTCTACCTTTAAAGACATGCTCAAATTGCTAAAATAAATAAATAAATAAATAAATAATGATTATCCTAATTTTTCATCTCCACCTTGAGTAAATCTCAATTATGCTTTCATGTTACCCTTGTCTATTATAGTATGCTTTAGTTTGAAATTACTCTATATGCATGTAGGGTATTTTCAAAGGCTTTTAAATTAAGCGTGGTGCTTAGGTTAAATAGCCTTCCTTGATCAGATTAGACATGGAGTCTTGTTTGATTATTGAATTAAAAATTACTTGTGTAGACATTGGTATATTTTGTTAGACTAACCCCTGTAGGAAGAAAATCTCTCGAAACAAGCTTGGGGATGTCCCGAGATACACTCATAGTAAAGATGAAGCAAGAGAAAGAAGATGAGTGCCATAAACAAAATCAATAATCAAGAGCACTCACCCAAGGATGAACTCAAGAATGATCAATGCATGGAGGAGGAAGAACAAAGCCATCAAAGATGATCCATCGTACTCTTCCTCTTCACGTGCCATCATCACTCCACATGCTGTTTTGCAACCTCTCCATTCACTATTGCTCTTTCCCACAAGTTTGAATGATTTTGTTGCATGAAAATTAAACTTAAAGTTGAATAAAATCATTCCTTTAAGAAGCAAAGTGAATACCAAAACATAAGATAAATGATCTATGCTAAAATTTCAACCAAACTTTTAGGTAGCATAGAAAGTGACCTTTAGCCCTGCGACAACACTATCCTTGTTACTACTTGTACGTTCCTTCGGGTATGTGTTGTCCACTAACGCTGCAGGAATAAAACCATAAGAGGAGCAAAAAGGTCCTAACGCAATTCAAAGGACAAGAAAGACAGGGTGATGCAATAAAGGAGACAAGTTAGGAACAAGATACACAAGAGGCCAAATAAGGAAAGCTTCAAGAAGAAGGAAAGAACCATCACAAGGTGTTACAGTGCCATCACACTCCAATAAAAGGTAACACCTTGAGGTAAGTTATCATTAAACTAAGCCTTTCCCTAATTTTGGCATGTTCGTAAATAAAGAATGAAACATGTTGGAGTTATAACCTAACCTTATACATCCTGTTTAACTCCACATGTTTAGTTCTTTGTTCCTAAACACCACTCTCCTGATCTCATAGTCCCCAATCGTGCAAGCTAATATGTTGCACATCCTGTTTTGGAAGATAACCATAATCATTAAACCATTGATACTCAATTTCCTGATCTTATCACCCTTGTCATAAAAAAATATAATAGTAAACATTAACTCTATCTTGTTTATTGTGCCTAAGGCTAGAGGATAATGAATAAAGTTATGGTTTTGTTGGTGTTTTCCCACCAACAGGGTCCATGCACTTGATCTCTACCTTGTCTTTGCAAACAGGACACACTTTGAGCAAAATGTGGAGGAGTCTGTCACTTCCTCAAAATTCTACAAGTATATGTCCTGAACCCACAAACGTATGCGCACTAAAAAAGATGTTGCCCGCTTCCACTGTCAAAGCTTCACTTCAACCCATGGGACCAACAAAGAACAAGGGTGATGCCATCTTTCGAAATCACTATCTCAAGAGACGCAAACCGCCAAGATCCGATAATGCACTTGAGAAGTGAGTAAGGTAAGAAGTCTTGTTCAAGGACTTAAAACACTTGAACCCTCGCCGGAAGGTAAGATCGGTTGTTATCCATATTTGATGCATACCATATTTATTTTCTTGCATTGCATAATCATTTTCCTTTAGCATATTTACATTTATGCATCAGCATTGCATTGAAAAATTCTAAAGCCCCATGTGAATAATCTTGTGGTGTGTAACAACCCATAAGGATATTCACCGTGGTGGCATAAAAATAAATATTCATTCATCTAGTTGCATTTGCATCTTAATTCTTTGCATGCATATAAATATACAAAACTCCAAAAATATTTAAAAGAGAATTCTTGCTGAAGTTCTAATCATGATCCATCTTGAAAATCTCTAGACACATGAGGCCGATGTGGCCAACCACTAACGCCTAATCTGTTCCACAAGGCTTTGTTGTCTATTTGAGCTCAGCAGGATTCAAAGGGAGAGAGACATGACAGGATAACACCCTCATCGCTGTCTACCTCAACTTCCACATCATCAACCCGACATTCCAATCTAGCTTGGGGGAGAGCACCCCTAGTTATCACGATAAGTATCTCTACTATATATTAATATTAGCTAATATCTTGGTTTGCTTAGTTTGCTAAGAGTCTAGTCTTTATAGTCTTTTAAAGAGTCTTTAGTATAGTATGATCATTAGGTTTGGGAATAAATAAATGTAGAGAGTATATAAGAAGTTGTTTTCTGCCAAGATAAAATGAACTCTAAAATAAATAAAAAGCATGGAGATGATGAATAGTTGCTCCGTCGTAATTCCTTTCAAGTACCTAACTTTCAAGCTTAATTTCTCTTGAGCCTTTAATGCAAACTGCTTTGACTTAAGATTTGCTCTGAACCTGAAACCTATGTGTAGCAAATGCTTGCTCTAAAGTCTAGGTGATTGACGGATATGCACTACTACAGAATGGAACATCCGTGGCGGGCATTTTCGATTTTCCGTGGCGGGCATTGGGTCCGCCGCGGAGCTAGGGTCATGGTTAATCGAGCGATTAACCGTGGCGGGCAAATGTCCGCCACGCAAAAATCAATTAACCGCGTGGCGGTTATTTAACAATGCCCGCCACGGAAAATAGGGATTAACCGTGGCGGACTTATTACAATGCCCGCCATGGTAAATAAAATAAAAAAAAAAAAAAATAAAAAAAAAGACCCGGTAGGGCTTGGCGCCGCCGGGGATCCACCTCGTCGCCGGAGCGCCTCGGCCGAATCCACCTCGCTGGACTCGTTGGAGAGCGCTGCCGCCGCCACCTCGTCGGGATCCACCTCGCCGTCGGAGAGCTCCTCTAGCCGAATCCACCTCGCCGGACTCGTTGGAGAGCGCCGCCGCTCCATGCCATGTGACGCCGCTCCATGCCGGGTCGCCGCCGTCTTGCCGCCGCTCCATGCCGGGTCGGCCGTGCGTCGCCGCTCCATGCCGGGTCGGCCGTGCGTTGCCGCTGATCCGCCCAGCGCCATGGCCGCCGTGCCGCACCGCCGCCCGATAAGCGCACCGAGCCGCCCGGCCCCGCGCGCCGCCGCTCCCGACCGCGTCCATGCCTGCGCCATGCTCGGCCGCATGTGACCGAATCCGCTGCGCCCAAGCGCCGGAGGAGAGGGAGGTTTGGCCCGTCCGCCGCGCCCTCACCGTCGGGTCGTGTCCACCGTGCCCTCGTGAGGCTCCGCAGAAGCAGGTGGGTGCTCGCCGAGGCCCCGTCGCTGCTGCTGCGTCCCTTGTCGTCGCGACGGAGAGAGGTTGCGGGTTGAGGGAGAGAAGAAGGATGCTGAGGGAGAGAGACACGATGGGAGAGATATTTCTCTGTGAAGATGGAGATGAAATTCAAGTAGGGCCCGCCTGTCATACTCAGTGAAGAAACACAAATAAATCAATGGTCCATCTAACTCCACGTGTCCTCGATCCATCCGTCCAAGGAGCCATGTCGGCGATCCATGCCATCCCACGGAAGTGGATGGGCGGCGATTCGCATGTGGCCATGTGCGGCACAGAGAGCGAGGTGGGATGGGCGGTGTGCATGCAATCTCTGTGGCCTATTGTGTGGCGGCATTAACCGTGGCGGGCATTGTTAAAAAACCGCCACGGTTAATCGATTAACCGTGGCGGACATTTAACAATGCCCGCCACGAAAAAAATAGGAATTAACCGTGGCGGTTTTTTAACAATGCCCGCCATGGAAAATCGATTAATTGTGGCGGTTTTTCCCCGTGCCGGGGTGCGGACCACCTATTTTCCGTGGCGGTTTATCAAATGCCCGCCACGGAAAATAAAATCCGAACACCACGCAAAATCAATCCTGTAGTAGTGATGATATGTGAATGTTTGAACTACTGTTTATCTTACTCCTAGAGATGCTAGATTTCTGGAGATTTATACTTTGAAAATTAAAAGTGCACATGATGAGTTCCTTATGACAGAGTGTTGAAACTCCTACCTCAGCCATATATACATGCTCTTTAGATATGAAAACCCTTTTTTGATATATATAGGTCGCTTACTTTGCATTGAGTTTGGTCAATGCGTAATGACCCCTTAAAAACTTGTCATACGGCTACTCATGCACACATTCCACTCCACTCTATTCACTTACACTTATGCTACTTCTACCCTAGAAGTATGCATCCTCCAGACATCCACCATAGATCCACCAAAAATGTTCTACTCCTACCCTAGGAAAGAACAACCAAAAATATTCCCCACACATATCCACTTAGCCAACATCTCATAAAGCTCCTTTATCCTTGTTTCTATCTCTCTACAAGTTTATTACAAAAGGAGGCTTGGGTTGTATAGTCAAAAAAAAAGGGAGATGAAAAATGGACAAGTGTCCTACGGGCGAGTAGAGCCTACCTCCCTAAAAAAAAAATGATGAAGAATAAAGGAGAGTAAAAAAAAAATGGACAAGTGTCCGCTATGAAAACAATGGGTACTTAGATGCCCGCCTCTCCATAAAAAAAAAGAAAGAGTATACAACCCAGGTTCTCCTGAACATTTCCAAGTCCCACAAGAGAGATATGTTTCCTTCAGGAGCAAAGTAGAATTAGGTTTTCACTTCATTCGCCTCATACACCAACCACCATATTCATTCCACTACACCATACACATGCACATGCAGTATGACTCGTGATTTTGGATCCATTGCTTGACTTTGCAATATATGCTTAGTAAGTAGATTTAGTCTTCTCCCACCTATGAGCTCCACATATAAGCCTTAGATATAGGGTGAGAGAGAAAAAGGCATAGTGTCCTACTGCCTTCCAAAAATACCACATATTATGAGAAAGGCAATACAACATTATTGCCTTAGTGAGGATCCACAAATACCAAAAATGAGAGACTTGAGAGGGTCATACTAAAGGAACTTTGAGTTTTATTTCAAAAACTTGCAAAAACTCCGGAATGAAGGTTAATCGAAGGGTTTGAGACACGGTACTCGACCTAATTGTTCTATCTTTCAATTGCCCAAGATCCCAAGAAAAGGCTATAAGCTCCATAGTTAAAGGTAATATGGGTAAGTTGACGGTTGAAACGGTTTATTCTAATCCGGAGGAGAAATTTTGTTTGAAAGCATGTGTACTTTTGAGGCGTGAAAGCGTTGTAGCAACTCCTGATCCATTGCTAAGTTTGGCTTTGCTAGGGACTAGCAAAGGGTAAGCTTGGGGGAGCTTGTTGATATCTCTTATAGCATAAAATATAGAGGTTTTTAAAACGAAAATAAGGGCTTAAAATGAATATTAACATAGTATAGGGGCTTGACTAACATGATTCCATGAGTTTTGGTGATTTATATATTTTCAGGGATTAAACAGGAAAAGCCTAGAGTTTGCAAGGCATACGAAGCATAAACATGTTCTAAACATATTCCAAGATAGCACCATTGTAAAGAGCTCATCAAGACGATCGAAACGGATATATTGTTTGTTATATTCAGAGTCCAGAATCAAAAGATATCACCTGCAGAGCAGAGTTCACTAAAACGGCCATAACTTTCTCATCCGGACTCCGTTTCCAGCAAACTACCCCTCTTTGGAAAGCTATCGAAAAGATCTACGCAACCGTGGTGGTTTGGGCTCAAATCCCAAGGTGGGCCCGCGGCCGCCCTGGCCCATGGCGGCGGCCGCCCGGTAAATGGGGCCCACTCGGGGCTGCCGTGGAGGTCGGTTGTCACCGCCATTGAGGAGCAATCTAGGCCGTCTTTCAAGGTCGGTTTGATCCAAGGGCTGTCGTGCATCGCCTAGGGCTATATAAGGAGACCCCCCGCCCCGGGGTGAAACCTAATTCATTTGAATTCATTCAACTCACCATTCAATGGGCTGAGACCCTAACCTCTCCTCTCTAGTTCTAGAACTAGAACTGGAACTAGAACACCATGTAGAACTAGAAGCCCTAGAGTTGAGTTGAGGAGCAAGAGTCAAGTTGAGAGATCTAGATCAATGGCTCCCTGCGAGAGTAGCCAGAGCTAGTTCTATTTTATAGATCTGGAGCGAGAGTGAAGGCATGAGCTGCTGGCGGAAGCACCGGGCATGTCGGTGACTCCTCTACATCTTGTACCTCCGGGATCAAGTTCCATTGGAGCTTGGTTCTAAGACTTCATGGCGGATCGACCTCTTATTTGAGTAAGTAAATTGTTCTTATTGTTCTTAGGTTCGCAACTCTTGTTTGAGTACTTTAATCTGTAGGACCCTATAGATTGGAGGAGTAGCTGTAGGTTTAGGCGTGGTGCTTAGACCAAGGTTACTTGTGGATGCACCCTACCTTTCGGAGTGTGGTAACTAACGTAGGTGACTTATAGCTGCGTTAACTCTTTGTATTCCACCTCCCGCTGGATAGGCTTTGGCAGGATCCTTGGCTTGGGGTTGACATTCTTTGCAAATGTCTATCCCATTGAATCATTTCCCCATAAGATAATATCAACATGGCTTACAAGGATAGGAACTAGACAACCATAGAAATCTTCTTTAACTCTTAATCCTCTCCGTCCTTCTTGTCATACCTCCTGGGTTTAGTTATTAGCTCCGTTACCCTCACACCATTCTCCTTGTGGATACGATATTTAAAACCCTCCTCCCGGGTGAAGTGCTCGCCGGTATCCGTGCGCTTGCGGATTATACAAGTTATAAATATTTCTATGGGCTTAACAAATACCAACAATTACCACAACCATGGTGTTCTCTTTTTCCAAAGCATAACCGTGAAGAGCAAAGATAAAACCTTTATCTTGCGAATGGTGAAACCACCCTTCGACTTCTACCGAAGTCTAAGCATTGCTAAGCATAAAAGATATCGACCTATTCACACTAGCGGGGTGTTGACATCTCTAACGCGATCCACATCTAGGATGGCGCTAGAAATGTATAAATGGTATCTATCTAATATGTTAGCTTGGATGTGGAGTTAATCTCACATTCCAATAAAAGTCGAATCGGAGAGTTAATAAAGTTAGACGGAGTTAGTTATGGTTTATGACTTTGTAACATTATCAATGGTGGAGTTAATCTCACCACGATAGGCACAAAAGTTGTACCACACATTCTAGCATTGCCTACTTAAACTAGTCTCGTCACCCTAGCTCACAACGCTAAAGAAATGCATGAACGGATATTCTTATAATGACACTTGAAACTCTTGCTATGATAATATAATATAATTACGGTATCCGCAGCGCACGGATAGAATTACCCAATTGTAGCACTTCACCGAGAGTCTATCCGTATCGTATTTATATTCTACCGAAAAAGAAAGGGATGGGCTATGGGTAGGTTGATGATTTCATGATGATTCACTTGCAAAGGTGTAATGTAGAGTAAACCATATACATCATACTAAACTCAAACGAGGTAAGTCACATAATGAAGATAATAAGATAATAATAATGATAATAACATCCAAGTCAAAGATCATCATATGCCACTAGCTAGTATCATAAAAGGCTAAATACCATAGTATAGGTGAGATGGATGGAATATTCCTAAGTTACTCCTACTTATATGTCAATGCATACTACAATTAGTGCAATACACCTAGTCATCATCGTATGGAAGCATTATATCTACACATGGTGAATATTACTAAGGAAGATTAGGAACAAAACCAACCTACCATAGTAACAAAGCTCAACTAGCCCTACATTCGGGGGGTGGACTCCAAAGGACTCAATGGGAGTATCACATCCACGATCTACCACACATCCCAGAATATAGGGTGATGTCGCAGGCAAACGTTGTATAAACACCACGTTTACACATTATCGACCACCCACATAGTGTACATCTAAGGGGGCGCTATACGACTCCATGCATGAATATAAAGACAAACATACTAAACTAAATATATAATCATAATAAGCATAGAAGCATATAACTAAGAATATAATCATTAAATAGAATAAAGTCATGGCAATTGTATTCTAAATAAATACTTACAAATGAGATACAAGAGAGAAGCCACGTGAAGCTTCGCTTCCCGCTACTTCTTGACTATCCGGAATCCAAGACAATACTTGACTTCCTCTAGAGCTAACCTAGATAGCTATTGCTCTAATTATGGTGGAACTAGGGCTTAGGATCTTGACTTGGGGTCTTGATGATGGACTGGGTATGGAGTAGAATGACTTCGAATGAATTAGGGTTTCACCCAGGGGTCAGGGGGTCTTGTTATATAGCCCCAGAGGATGCACGACAGCCCTTGGATCAAACCGACCTTGATGGATGGACTAGATTGCTCCTCATAGGCGGTGCTGAACCGACCTTGAATGGGAGGCTGACAGGGGGCCCCACCAAGGCGGCCGCCGCCTGGCTCTACCAGGTGGGCCCCACCTTCCTTCCGGTGCTCTCTGGTCTCTTCTAGAATGTTCTTGCGTAGGTTCCACGTTGGGTTACGTCACGGATACGTCTTTATGTCGTAAGGCTTGCAAACTCTTGGGCATTTTCTGTTTAATCCCTGAAAAATATATAAATCACCAAAACTAGTGGAATCATGTTAGTCAAGCCCCTATACTATGTTAATATTCATTTTAAACCCTTATTTTCATTTTAAAAACCTCTATATTTTATGCTATAAGGTATACGAACAAGCTCCCCCAGGCTTACCTCTTGCTAGTCCCTAGCAAGACTATGTTGTTGGATCGGGAGTTGCTTTTGCAACGCTTTCACACCTCAAAAGTACACATGCTTTCAAACAAAATTTCATCTCCTGGATAAACTATTTCAACCTTCAACTTACCCATATTACCTTTAATCATGGAGCTTGTAGCTTTTTTTCTTGTGATCTTGGGCAATTGAAAGATAGAACAATCAAGTCAAGCACTAGGTCTCAAACTCTTTGTTCAACCATCATTCCAGAGTTTTTACTAATTTTTGAAATAAAACTCAAAGTTCCTTCAGTATGACCCTTTCAAGTCTCTCATATGTGGTACTGGTGGATCCTCACTAAGGCAATAAGGTTATTTTGCCTTTCTCTCATAATATGTGGCATTTTTGGACTAAGGCAGTAGGACATTATGCCTTTTTCTCTCTTACCCTATATCTAAAGCTTATATCTGGAGTTCATAGGTGGGGAGAAAACTAAATTTACTTGCTAAGCATATATTGTAAGCTCAAACAATGGATCCAAAGTCACGAGTCACACTGATGCATGTGCATGATGGAATGAAATGAATATGATAGTAGGTGTGAATGGAATGAATGTGATGAGAAAAAGTCTAATTCTATTTTAGCTCTCTTGAAAAATCATCTCTCTTTTGAAACTTGAAAACATTTGAGAGAACCTGGGTTGTATTTCTTTATTTTTCTTTTATGGAGAGGCGGGCATCCGAGTACCCATTGTTTTCGTTTTTTACACTTGTCCATTTTTTTTAGCTCTCCTTTATTCTCTTTTTCTTTTTTTTTTTGAGGTAGGCTCTACTCGCCCGTAGGACACTTGTCCATTTTTCATCTCCCTCTCTTTTTTTTTAACTAACAACCCAAGTCTCTTTTTGCAATAAACCTTTTTGGAGATAGACTAAAATAATAGAGCTTTATAAGATTGTTGACTGGAATGGAATATCTTTGATTGCTCTTCTCCCAAGCTAGGAGTGGAACATATTTGGTGGATGTATAATGGAAATGTATGGTGGATGCGCACTTCCAGGATAGAAGCGGCATATATGAGTGGAGTCTAGTGGAATGAAATATATGTGGTGGATGGATGGATGGAGTGTACATCAGCATGACAAGTTTCTAAGGGTCGACAAAGGTTGAACGAACTCAATGCAAAACAAGCATCCTATATATATATAAAAGGGTTTTCCTAATCTATGGAGCATGTCTATATGGTTGTGGTAGGAGTTGCAACACTCTGTCATATGGAACTTATCATGTATATTTGTATAATTTTCAAAAGATAAATCTCCGTAAATCTAGTGTCACTAGGAGTAAGAGAAATAGCGGCTCAAAACTTTCATATATCATATCCGTCAATTACCTAGACTCTAGAGCAAGCATTTGCAATCCACATTTCAGGTTTAGGATAAGCCTCAAGTCAAAGCAGTTTTATATTTAAGCTTTGAGAGAAATTAAGCTTGAAAGCTAGGTACTTGAATGACATTACGACGGAGCAACTATTCATCATCTCCTTTATTTTTGAAGTTCTTTTTAGTTGAGCAAAAGCGTAAAAGGTGTACACCCTCTCTTGATCATTTATTCATACTATAATAAACACTCTTTAAAGATTATATAGACTCACTCTAAGCAACTTAAGCAAACTAAGCAAACCAAATATCTAGCTAATAATAGTAGTAGTAGGGATACTTATCGGGATAACTGGGGGTGCTCTCCCCCAAGCTAGATTGGAATGTCGGGTTGATGATATGGGAGTTGAGGTAGATGGTGACAGTGGTGTCGGCTCATCATATCTCTCTCCCTTTGAAATCTGCTAAACTCAAATAGACAACAAAGCTAGTGGAACTTGATTAAACGTTAGAGTTTAGCCACGTTGCTTTTGCCACCTGGAATCTTTTAGCAGCATGAAATATATTTTTGGGTTTTCTTGTTTTGTATGCAAAAGAAGATAAAGAACTTATGAATGCATTTTTATTTTATTTTTATGCCACCACAAGAAATATCTCCGAGGGGTATTAAGCCTTAGATTTACTCACATGGGGTTTTTAGCTTTTTAAACATGCAAAGCACTAAATATTTTTATTATCTTTTTCGATGCAATTTGGAAAGGGAAATATGCTATGTAACGGTGAAAGTAAATATGCAATGCTGGGAATTAAATATGGATAACTTACCGAATTACCTTTTCGGCGAAGGTTCGGAGATTTAAAGTCCTCCGAACAAGACTTTCTTGTTTTTCTCATTACTCCCAAGGTATGTCGGTAGTCACAATTGGTGGGTCGATGATTTGATCGATGTTTCTCCCGATGATGTCTTTGGGAGTTTTCTTTATCCACTTCTTGTTTCGGGGAGGTTCTAGTGACCTGCATATCTTTTGTCTTGGGTTCATTATTTCTTTTATCTTCTACCTTGATTTCTGAAATTTTACAATCTTCGTTTCTTTGAGGTGGGACGACTTTTCTTCTCTAGGTCCTTCTACCTCTTCTTCTTCTTGAATCTTTAATTGTTTCTTCTTCTTAAAGGCGTCGTCTGCGTCTTTGACTGTTCTTCTTTTCATAGTTAGTATAACTATTGAAATATACTGCGTTTACTGTTAGGTAGGGAATTGGAAGTGAATTTCTCCTGTTCTTATGTAGATGATGGCACGTGTAGTATTGAGGAATGGTCTTCCCAACACTAGTGGTGGGTCCAACTCTTTACCCATGTCCATGACTAAAAAGTCGGTGAGGACATAATGATCATTAATTTTCACGCACGCGTCTTTTTGCAATTCCTTTGGGAAATCGGCATGATTGGTCTGCCATCTGCAAATTGCACATATGTTGGGTACAAAGGCATTTTATCAAATAATAATTGATATGTTACCTTGGCCATGATGTTGATGCCAGATCCTGTATCACAATATGTGTTATTGAAGGTCAAACAGGTTTATAGTGCATAATATTGTTGGGATGCCCGGATCTTCCATCTTAGTCGGATTGGAGATTTGAGTAGATGGTCATTCTCGGAACCTATCTTGTTGATCATCATTACCTTCACAGCCGAGCCTTCTTGTTCTTCTTTTTGTTCTTCTTGGTGTTATTGAATGTAGGTTCTGGTGGCATCTCACAGAGGTATTGTGCTTGCGGATGAGCAGGAGAGGTGAGTACCTTGTTCCTGAAACTAAATACTTCTTTTCTTCCCTTGATGTTGAAACATATCTTTGCACTCTGGGCATAGATGATCGCTCTAGCTGTGCTCAAGAAAGGTCGACCCAATATGATTGGTGCCTTTTCACTACCTCCTGTCTCAATTACTGCGAAATCTACTGGCACATATGATTTTCCAACTTGTACGTAAACATCTTGGAGTATGCCTTGTGGATAGCATAGCGACTGATCTGCAAGGTGCAAGCACATGGTTGTATATAACAATGGATTACCATTAACTTTCTCATAAATTACCCGAGGTAAAATGTTGATGCTTGTGCCGAAGTCACATAGTGCATTCTCAAATACGTGTGGTCCAATTTGGATGGTGATGACTGGTCTCCCTGGATCTCCTTTCTTTGGTGGTAGGGAGTCATCCAGCCAGTGGCTCTCCAACTTTTCCGTAAAGTAACGACCTGCATTAAAAATGTCTACAAGATTTGCAGATTCTAATTCTTCCTACCGGCCCGAGTTTTACCTGATGTGGTTAGTGGAACAGAAATTGCCACCGAGAAATTTGAGATTCTATCATTTTGTTGAAACTATGTTGGTTTTTAATCGCAGAAGAAAAACTATCCATTCTATTGTTTATTGTTTCTAGCATTTTATCATTAGTAGTTAACTTCTTAGACAAGTTTTTCATAGTTTTTCCTTGATTTAAAACAAGATCTCTTAAAGAAGGTTGGTTAAAATTACCTTGATAGTTACCTGTATAATTACCTTGATAGTTTGGTCTTTCTTTGGTTCCAACCTTGATTTTGCTTTGAGGGCGATAGT
This sequence comes from Hyparrhenia diplandra, assembly GCA_015847255.1. Classification (NCBI taxonomy): domain Eukaryota; kingdom Viridiplantae; phylum Streptophyta; class Magnoliopsida; order Poales; family Poaceae; genus Hyparrhenia; species Hyparrhenia diplandra. The sequence continues at coordinate 116,208 of JADLZK010001344.1, read as the reverse complement.
TGTTGTTATTGTTGATGTAGTTCATATCCTCTTCAATCTCTGGGCAATTATTGCATGAGTGGCCATTGTTGCCACACTCTTCACATGTCATGCTGGAGTCTAAAATTTGCATGACTTCTTTCTTCTCAGGAGCTTTCTCCTCAAGTTTCTTCATTATTAGATCCATTTTGGTAGGCAAAGATGTCTACCTCTTTTCGATGAGTGCATTCCTCCCGACCTCTTGCGGGGTTGTCGCTCCTCATTCCAACTCGGTTTGAAGCCATTTTTTCCACAAGTTCGGTAGCTTTTGTAAGTGTGAGTGATAGGAAAGCGCCTCTGCTGCGGCATCCATTGTTTCACGAGCACTTGTAGTGAGCCCATGATAAAAGGTCGCATAAGTAACCAATTTTCCATCCCATGGTGCGGGCATTACGAGATATTATCTTGAAAGCGTTCCCATGCTTCGGGACGACTCATCATCTTGTTCTTTGTTGAAAGTTTGCAATCTTCCCCGTAAGGCATTGGTCTTGCCTATAGGAAAGAACTTTGCAAGGAAGGCAGTAGAGCAGAGTGACCATGTAGTATTCTTATCTTTTGTAGCGTAGAACCACTGCTTCGCCCTTCCCAATAGCGAGAATGGGAAAAGACGGAGTAAGATTGCATCTCTTGGTACTCCTTTAATGGTGATAGTACTACAAATCTCCAAAAAGTGTTGGAGATGAGCGCTAGCATCTTCATGTGCCTTTCCATAAAACTGGCTAGGTTGTACCATATTAATGAGCCCAGGCTTAAGCTCAAAATCATGATCCCCAATTGCAACATCCGGTCCAGTGCGAATATTGGCCGTAGTTGGAGCTGAAAATTCACGAAGTGTCTTGTTGGCCATGGTCTCAAAAATAGGCAATAGGCTTCGCCTAATTTGATCAAGTCCAAATCAAAAAGGTGTAAAAGTTGTTCTGAGCTTGAATTCTTGCCCTCTTGATTAATAATTCTGATTTTCAATATTGCTCTTTGGACGATTACTCCAATGAATATTTTTACCCTGCATAAAATCAAAAACAAGTAGACAAACAAGGGTAAGCCTGTTTGAGTAGTTGATAATGGGTCCTCGATACATTACGTGATGCAAGTGATATCAATCTATCCATGTATGTGTGTTTTTAGGTTTGGCTAGCACCCTTTCTTCCCCGGCAACGGCGCCAGAAATGCTTGTTGACATCTCTAACGCGATCCACATCTAGGACGGCGCTAGAAATGTATAAATGGTATCTATCTAATAAGTTAGCTTGGATGTGGAGTTAATCTCACATTCCAATAAAAGTCAGATCGGAGAGTTAATAAAGTTAGACAGAGTTAGTTATGGTTTATGACTTTGTAACATTATCGATGGTGGAATTAATCTCACCACGATAGGCACAAAAGTTGTACCACACATTCTAGCATTGCCTACGAAACTAGTCTGTCACCCTAGCTCACAACGCTAAAGAAATGTGTGAACGGATATTCTTATAATGACACTTGAAACTCTTGCTATGATAATATAATTACGGTATCTACAAGCGTCATGGATAGAATTACCCAATTGTAGCACTTCACCGGAGTCTATCCAGGTATCGTATTTATATTCTACCGAAAAGAAAGGGATGGGCTATGGGTAGGTTGATGATTTAATGATGATTCACTTGCAGTGGTGTAATGTAGAGTAAACCATATACATCATACTTGTGGGATACCAATATTAGGGGTATCCTAAACACACGACTAATCGCGGCAAAAGCCATAACGGCATTCGGTCTAACCACACCAAAATAAAACCCATGTACGATTGTATCTCGGCGTAGGCAGGCTCTAGCTGAGCCTCAGCCCACCCTCGACACCGCATGCCTCGCCGGACGACGGCAACGCCAAGACCGCCCATGCCACGCCACACTTGCTGAGGCCGCCGAGCTCGGCCGTGCCCTCGGCCGCACGTCCGTCCGCGGTCGCCCGACGAGCTCTAAGGATCGATCACATCTGCCCCGGGAAGGCCAAGCCATGTATGCATACGTACATATATGGGTACATGCATAAAGACATGCAAAACTAGCAAGCCATGCTAGCAGCAAGCTAACAGCTCGTCCCCAAGCCCAAGTATACGTATATATATGTGGATATATACATACATATGCATGCATGCACAAACACACAGGAGGCCAGCAAAGCTAGCAGCGAGCTCGAGCAAATGCCCCGGCGGCCACGAAGCGAATATATTCTCCACAGTTGCAAAAGGACTAGCTCCTGTGCTGCCTAACCTTGGACCGGCTGGAATCCAGGAGGTCTGTTGCAGGTGGTACGAAACCACAGGAGACGGCATGGCCACGGCAGGCCGTAACAGTACCTGGAGGACAGCCCACAGGGCACTCGGAGGACAACCAGCCACGACGCCCGCTGCGCGGTTTCCACGCTGATCAACAGGGAAAAGGGAGGACAGCCATGCTTATAAATAACGCCGTCTCTTTCTCCCATTTTATCTTTTATCCTTTTCCTTTATCCACAATAATTGTAACCTGCCTTCACCCTTCGGTTATAAAAGGGCAGGCCAGGTGCACGCTCCAAGGGAGAAGAGACGCACACACACTCTCGTCTTCTTCTTCCTCTGCTCGTTAGGAGACTTGGGAGCCGTCCTCCCTCTCTCGATCTGCTTGTATTCACCCCTGATACGAGCGTTTGAGCTCGGCCACATAGTGACTCCGACTGGAGACTGGACTAGGGAGCGCCGATTGCCCCGAACTAGTATAAATCCCGTGTTTTGTGTCCCTTGAGCTAGGCTATCGAAGTCTCACACGAGCCATTTTACAGTGTCTGTGGCATACCCCGTGATATTAGACCACGGCGGTTGGCGCGCCCGGGTAGGGGAGCGCTCGTGTGACGATAGTCACCGCTCGATGGCTTCATCCACCACATCGCCGGCTCCCTGAGCCGATGCGCCGGGACGCCGGCCATCTCCTCGGGACGGAGGAGCCCCTCGTTGGGGCTACTTTCCCCGACCGAACGGTTCGACATCAACTCCGAAGTCGGCACGCCAGGGGCGGGAACCGATTCAGCGCCACCGAAGTCCGGTCCGCTCCGCCGTGGACCGCTTCTTCACCACCGTCACCACCCGGATGCCGCCTGCGGCGAGGATGCACCGTGGCGGCGGTCGGGCCATGCACGACCGGCGGTCGCGGCGGCGCCGCGCCGCCGTCTCCATCACGTCCCGGCCTCGCGCGGCATGAGGGTCGTGGGGTCACTTTCGCCTCCGCCTAGCGGCGTAGAGGCGGTAGGCGGCTCGGCCGGCGTCACATGGCCGGCACCATCAATGGCGGTGTCGGCTCGCGCGCTTCGAACCCTCACGCCGCCGGCCGTGGCAGCGGCTCACGTCACGGCTCCGGGCCCTCGTGCCCGTGGATGGCCGTGGTGGTCTCGTCCGGGCCGGGCACCGGCAGCCCGCGGGCGCCGCCGCGCCGCGACGACGACTCGCGACCTCGCGAGCCTCGCCACCGCCGCCGCGCCCGCCCGCCCGAGGCTGCGGACGGCCGCCGAGGCTCCCCGCGGCCGGCCTCCGCCCGACCGCATGCGGTCTCGATACCTCGCACGCGGCTCCGCCTCGATGACCAGGGACCGGCCGTTAGCCCCACGCCTCGCGACGGCGTTCGCGCCGGCGGCCGGCATACGGGCCCGGCAACTCCGCCTTGACTCACGAGCGGGGCGAGCGCCAGCGGGCCGCGTCACCGCCCGACGCACCTCGCCGGGCTCCGACGCCGCGGCCGCCGCCGAGCTCCACGAGATCTCGCCGCCGCCGAGCTCCGCCCGCCGCCAAGCTCCGCGAGCTCGCTGCGCGCGCTGCTCCACGAGCTCGCTCAAGTACCACGAGCTCCATGAGCTCTGCTGCCGCTGCCCAAAGAGCTTGCATGCATGTCCTACCTACATATATGTGTATATGTATGCATGCATGCACGTATATCAAATCTGCTTAGACTTCTTCCTGCTTGCTTGTGTGTCTCACGTAAAGAGACCAGGCAATCGCCGTGTCCAGCCGCTAGGCTTGAGCACCGCTGGCCCCTGGGCCTGCGCGTCGCTGGTTCATGCCCGGAGCCTCGCCGACCGCGCTCTGCCGCAGATCACGGAGCTGCTGCTCGCTGTCGAACAGCTCCAGGAAGGAGATGTCAGGGGCCACCACCTTATGGGGGGTGGGATTGTTAGCACCTCAGGGTTAGTACCACCTTGCCTAGCCTAGGGGGCCATGACCACCTTATAAGGGAGAGTTTCCCCCTCTCCCATCAGTCCGGGCTTTTGGGAGGAAATGGGCCTCTTGCCTTATAAGTGGGCCGTGATGCGCATGAACGCCCGAATCTAGGGTGAGTGTTGGGCTAGACCGAGCCGGATGCTAACATTTGGTATCGAGCCGGGTTCCTGTTCCGCCTTATGGGGGTGGAATGTCAGGGGCCACCACCTTATGTGGGGTGGGATTGTTAGCACCTCAGGGTTAGTACCACCTTGCCTAGCCTAGGGGGCCATGACCACCTTATAAGGGAGAGTTTCCCCCTCTCCCATCAGTCCGGGCTTTTGGGAGGAAATTGGCCTCTTGCCTTATAAGTGGGCCGTGATGCGCATGAACGCCCGAATCTAGGGTGAGTGTTGGGCTAGACTGAGTTGGATGCTAACAGGAGAGCGGCACCGCCGCGCAGAGTTGCTGAATACCCGAGGAAGCCGTCGCCATCGACCCTTTCCTGGAGGCCGAGCTCGCAGCCAGGAGGACCGAGCCCCAGAGTCCCCAGTCGCGCTCGAGGCCGCGCCCTTCCGAAGCCGCACGCACGCTCATCGAGGCCACGCCCGAGCGCGCTCGGCTCTCCCCCGAACACTCCGCCAGCTCCACGAGCTTCCACCGCCCGCCGCGAGGTCTGCGAGCTTTGCCACGAGCTCCGTGAGCTCCGATCCGCTCGAGCTCTCCCTCGAGCTCGGTCTCGAGTTCAGCCCACGAGCTCCGCCTCGAGCTCGGTTGCGAGCTCCACAAACTCCCCACCTCGAGCTCGGCCGCGAGCTCCACGAGCTCTGCCGCCAAGCTTCGACGAGGTCCACCTCACACCGAAGGCCACGCCGATGCCAAATAACTTCCTTGCATGTCTTTGCCTATGTATACGCATATACATATGCATGCTCACGTATTGAGTTTGCTTCCATGCCTCACGCGAAGAGTTCGAGGCTATTGCCACCGGAGCCCTCGCTGCCGGGCTCGAACACTTCGGGCCGATGGGTCTATACATCGCTTGGCTTGTGCTCACACGGGTATGCCGCGTCTGCCGCCAATATGGTCGCTAGCGCCGTGTTCGCCGTCGGGGCCGCGCGTCGCCAAGGACACGCACATCCGCCGCCCGCCTTCGAGGTCTACCCGCCGGGCGCGCCTCCAACCAAGGCCGACCATCCGATGGCCGTCCGCCGGACCTACCGGTCACCTCCGACCTCGCGCAGCGCCGCCGAGGGCGCCTCTGCGCCGCCCGCCATGGGCACCTTCGCTCGCCGCCGAGGGACCGACGGGGCAACGCGCAACGCACCACCACCCGAGGGCGCCTCCGCGCTAACCTGCCGAGGGCACCACGGCATGCCGAGGTCCGCCGGCCGGCCGGCCGACGCGCGCCCGAGGACGAGCCTCGGCACTCGCCTGCGGTCGCGGCTCGTCCAAGCTTCCGTCCAAGGTCGCAAGCTCATCGCGACGCGCCGACGACTTCCGTGTCGTTGCGCCTCCCAGGTCCGACCCGACCTCCGGCCCCCACGACTTATCTCGCACCGCGAGCTCTTCCGCCCGCACGAGCTCCGCCGAGCTCCGTCCGCGAGCACCTCGATCTACGCCGTCCGACATAAGCTCCACGAGCCGTTCGCCGCCGAGCTCCATGAGCTCCGCCGCGCGCCCCCACGAGCTCGCTCGAGCTCGGCCGCGAGCTCCATGAGCTCCCCAACGCGAGCTCTGATCCGCTCTGAGCTCTTCCTCGAGCTCGGTCTCGAGTTCGGCCACGATCTCCAAGCGCTCCGCCGAACGAAGCAAGCGACCTCCGGGTTCGCTCGACTTCTTTCCGCCTCGCCGCGAGCTCCTCCCGTCGGACCTCCGACCTCCCGGACCACGTCCACGTCACTCCGAATTCTTGGCTCCAAGAACCTACCTACAACCCGTCTACCACCATCACGACCGTTCCTTGACGGCCCTCTCCCTCGCGCGCCGCCGGAGCGGCGTGTCCTTGCCTAGCCAAAGTCGCCCGAGCTACAACAACGCCAAGCCCGTAGCGTCTCATCCTGTCCGCGACGATGCCCGAGCCGCGAATGCGCTAAGCCTGGACAAGCTGCTCTTCCACCACCGCCTCGTCGTCCTAACCGCGTCGCGCTTCACCGCCTCACAGACAAGCCACGGGAAGCCCAGCACCGCGACATCGACACACGTTGTGTCATCGTCAAGCTGGCCTACCCTCGATGGACCGAGAACGACAGCGACATCAAGCACCTCGCGCCAACCCCGACCGCGACGCCATATGCGCGTTGTGCGTCCGTAGGCCTCTGCTCCGGCCATGTCGAGAGGGGAAGGAGCTCGGACTTTGGAGGTAAACAAAAGGTAAAACTTCTTTCCTCCCCCGATTTTGACTAATACATTGCGCCCGGGGATGCGAATCGTCCGACACCGAACTCCACCACGAGCTCCGCCACGAATTCTGCCGAACGAGTTTCGCTGAGTCTCGGCGAGCTCCGCCACAAGCTCCTCCGCCGAGCTTCATCGACGAGCTCCTCCGCCGAGCTTCATCGACGAGCTCCTCCGCCAAGCTTCATCGACGAGCTCTTCCGCCAAGCTCTGCCGACGAGCTCCACCACCGAGCTTCACCACCGAGCGACACCGAGCTCTGCTGGCGGGCTCGGCCGCAAAGCTTCATCGAGCTCCGTCCCCGAACTTCAACACACGCGCGCGTCCAAGGCTCTGACCTCGACCGTTCGTGTGACCGCGCTCAGTCCCAGCACGAACGAGATCAAGGGCGCCGTCGATCGAGCCCTCTCAAACGCCTGGGACATCAAACAGCTACGTCTCTTTTACCCTTAACGTACTTCATAATTTCTAGCTGGCTTCCCTTGCTCGGGGGCTACAGAAGACGGGGTGCGCACCTCCGCTCTCGTTTATTTATCCACAAGAAAGTCGCACCAACCCCCGATCTGTTCGGGCCACCTTTACTTACTTTTTTTTTCACTCCCGCGGAATATCGTTCGACTGAGTTCCGGGTCAATGTTTTAAGGCACGGCGCGAGCGCCTACCGACCTCCCACGCCCCCGCGGCAAGCGAGGAATGGCCCGCCAATCGCTCCTTAGAAACACGACCTCGAACTTAGAAACCCGATAAGACGCACAAAGAAAGAAAAGAAAGTAAATCACGCGCAACTTAAACGTCGATAACAGTGTGCCCCGACTCCGGGGACTCGGTTCGTTTACAATCAAAATAGGCACTTCCTCGATCTACCTCTACTTCTATGATTGTGCAGGCGCATCGTCGGCGTCAGCTTGCACCATCAAGACCCACGAGCCAAATCTGGCGCGCGACTAAGCCAGGCCACACACGAGCTATGGTCAGGGCCGCGCGCACGCCTCGCACACCCGTGCCACCTTAGTAGTTTCACACGACCCAAGTGCCCCGTCTCGAGATGGCGACGCAATCATGCCCAGGGTTCAAAGGCCAGCCCGCCGAGGGTTCGATGGCCGCCATGGGCGAACCTGAGTAAGGGACAAGTCGACAGAGCGCCCCAAGCGGCCCATGTCTGTGTGCACGAGCGCACGGAGCTCAGCGACCTGTGCTCGAGTCGCCAGTTGCATCGAGTCGACCTTTGATTTCCTCTACGACGAGGAGGCGACGAGCCCTCGAAGATCTCCGTAGATCTCGGGAATTATAGAGGTTGAGGCGCTGGAATAAGAGGTCGATCCACTAGCTGATCAGACGAACGAACTCGCGATGGACTCACCGCGAAGGTGAGTCCGGGCCTCTCTCGAGCTACCCGCTAGTAACTCACTGAGCACCTCATCTCGGCCACCGAGGTAAGACGAGGCATGAGCTCGCCCCACCTCTCCGCGAGAGAGCAGAATGGCGAATGAAAAACGAAAAAAAAACAACTCAAACGAGAGTCAAGACGAACTCCGCCTATCGACTCAAAACACAAGCCTCTGCGAGAGTGTAACACTCTCGTACAGCCTCGGAGGCTACGCCCGGCGGGTACGCTCGCGCGCACCCTCCGGAATGGGAACGAACCCAACGGCGATCACAACGACCTCGGCCTTGAACGCATGTGGGAGAATCCATCTCCTCCAAACGCTCGGGGGCCGTCGAGCTCGAGCTCACCCTCTCCACGGGCAACCATGGGGAAACGAACAAAAACATGAAACAATTAAAGCCTCCGCGGGAACTTCTCGTTCCCACGGAGCCTCGAAGACTACACCGCGGGTGCGCTCGCGCGCACCCCGCGGACAAAGTCAACCCCGAGCACGGCCCTTATCCCCACCACGATCTCGAGGTCATCGCAAAACGTCTGGAGGAGACTCCATCTCCCCCAGACACTCGGGGGCTACTGTGGGATACCAATATTAGGGGTATCCTAAACACACGACTAATCGCGGCAAAAGCCATGACGGCATTTGGTCTAACCACACCAAAATAAAACCCATGTACGATTGTATCTCGGCGCAGGCAGGCTCTAGCTGAGCCTCGGCCCACCCTCGACACCGCATGCCTCGCCGGACGACGGCAACGCCGAGACCGCCCATGCCACGCCACACTTGCCGAGGCCGCCGAGCTCGGCCGTGCCCTCGACGCCGCACGTCCGAGGCGCCGCCCGACGAGCTCTATGGATCGATCACATCCGCCTCGGGAAGGCCAAGCCATGTATGCATACATACATATATGGGTACATGCATAAAGACATGCAAAACTAGCAAGCCATGCTAGCGGCAAGCTAACGGCTTCGTCCCCAAGCCCAAGTATACGTATATATATGTGGATATATACATACATATGCATGCATGCACGAAACACACAGGGAGGCCAGCAAAGCTAGCGGCGAGCTCGAGCAAATGCCCCGGCCCCACGGCGAATATATTCTCCACGCTTGCAAAAGGACTAGCTCCTATGTTTGCCTAACCTTGACCGGCCGGAATCCGGGAGGTCTGTTGCAAGTGGTACGAAACCACGAGAGACGGCATGGCCCGCGGCAGGGCGTAACAAAGACTGGAGGACAGCCCACGTGGCACTCGGAGGACAACCGACCACGGCGCCCGGCGCGGTTTCCACGCCGATCAACGAGGGGAAAAGGGAGGACAGCCATGCTTAAATAACGCCGTCTCTTTTCTCCCATTTTATCTTTTATCCTTTTCCTTTATCCACAATAATTGTAACCTGCCTTCACCCTTACGTTATAAAAGGGGCAGGCCAGTGCACGCTCCAAGGGAGAAGAGACGCACACACACTCTCGTCTTCTTCTTCCTCCGCTCGTTAGGATACTTGGGAGCCGTCCTCCCTCTCTCGATCCGCTTGTATTCACCCCTAATACGAGCGTTTGAGCTCGGCCACATAGTGACTCCGACCGAGACCGGACTAGGGAGCGCCGATTGCCCCGAACCAAAGATAAATCCCGTGTTTTGTGTCCCTTGAGCTAGGCCATCGAAGTCTCACACGAGCCATTTTACAGTGTCTGTGGCATACCCCGTGATATTAGACCACGACAATACTAAACTCAAACGAGGTAAGTCACATAATAAAGATAATAAGATAATAATAATGATAATAACATCCAAGTCAAAGATCATCATATGCCACTAGCCAGTATCATAAAAGGCTAAATACCATAGTATAGGTGAGATGGATGGAATATTCCTAAGTTACTCCTACTTATATGTCAATGCATACTACAATTAGTGCAATACACCTAGTCATCATCGTATGGAAGCATTATATCTACACATGGTGAATATTACTAAGGAAGATTAGGAACAAAACCAACCTACCATAGTAACAAAGCTCAACTAGCCCTACATTCGGGGGGTGGACTCCAAAGGACTCAATGGGAGTATCACATCCACGATCTACCACACATCCTGAATATATAGGGTGATGTCGCAGGCAAACGTTGTATAAACACCACGTTTACACATTGTCGACCACCCACATAGTGTACATCTAAGGGGGCGCTATACGACTCCATGCTTGAATATAAAGACAAACATACTAAACTAAATATATAATCATAATAAGCATAGAAGCATATAACTAAGAATATAATCATTAAATAGAATAAAGTCATGGCAATTGTATTCTAAATAAATACTTACAAATGAGATACAAGAGAGAAGCCACGTGAAGCTTCGCTTCCCGCTACTTCTTGACTATCCGGAATCCAAGACAATACTTGACTTCCTCTAGAGCTAACCTAGATAGCTATTGCTCTAATTATGGTGGAACTAGGGCTTAGGATCTTGACTTGGGGTCTTGATGATGGACTGGGTATGGAGTAGAATGACTTGAATGAATTAGGGTTTCACCCGAGGGTCGGGGGGTCTTGTTATATAGCCCCGTGGGATGCACGACGACCCCTTGGATCAAACCGACCTTGATGGATGGACTAGATTGCTCCTCATAGGCGGTCTTGAATCGACCTTGAATGGGAGGCGGCGGGGGGCCCCACCAAGGCGGCGGCCGCCAGGGCCTCAATCGGCGCCCGCTGGCTCTGCCAGGTGGGCCCCACCTTCCTTCCGGTGCTCTCTGGTCTCTTCTAGAATGTTCTTGCGTAGGTTCCACGTTGGGTTACGTCACGGATACGTCTTTATGTCGTAAGGCTTGCAAACTCTTGGGCATTTTCTGTTTAATCCCTGAAAAATATATAAATCACCAAAACTAGTGGAATCATGTTAGTCAAGCCCCTATACTATGTTAATATTCATTTTAAACCCTTATTTTCGTTTTAAAAACCTCTATATTTTATGCTATAAGATATACCAACACGGGGTTTCTTTTGGAAATAACTGGAAATCAAGGTGGTCATGCAACAAAAAAAATAGGTCATCACTCAACTCCTATTCACTTAATGCAACATATTATCATCATAAGTGATATAAAGCTTTTGAAAACATCAAGGAAGGGTTTAAATGCATCCGGGGCTTGCCTGTGTTGTAGGGAAAGTCAGATTCCTTAACGAGATCACCCGAGTCATACTTGACATCGACACCACTGATGGATGGATCTTCATCGAAGCTCGACCATCATGAACCATATCAACACCTTCTCCAAAGCTTCATCAACACGATCCGACTCACTCTCGTATACTCTACACGTAGATGATGATGTATGCTTTAGCATGATGGAATGTAAACATGATGCTTGATGAATGCATGAAAACAAACATCTTGAGTGCAACTTTCCTTCACGATAAAGTTGCAACCCAACAAAACCAACTTGTTGAACTACCCTATAAGATATCATCACCATTGCCTAAGGAGTTCTCAAGGACCATTTGAATGTGGTATGATCTATGATCCACAAAGCAATCTCAAGATCACACAAAACCTAAGTCAAAAAGCACTAAACACTACCCTTTTTCTAATAAATAAAATAAGGCATAAAATAATAAATAAATTAAACATCTCCAAAGGACTCCAAACTTTTTATACAAGTAGAACATGTCATATAACAACACCACATAAAATTTCATGAATTTTGGAAATATATTTTATTTTCTAAAAAACCATGGAAGATGCATTTTTGAATTAAAGATGGTATTTTTAAAACATGCAAGAACTACTCAAAATCAAAGTTTCAAATTTTTCATGGATACACATACTCATGGGAAGGCTCTACAAAAAGTTTCAGAATTTTTGAACAAGCATTTGAATTTACATGAAATTCACAAAGTGCAAAGACTATTCAAAACAAAGAAATTGAATAAACATTTCGAAAAAGGAAAACAGACCATCGGGCTCAAAGCGAGCTTGGCCCAAAGAAATAAGAAAGGCGAAGTGTGGCGGCACACGCCACGAGCGGCCCGCCGAGGGAGCAGCCCGCCCGGCCGACGGCTTTGCCCTGTGTTGCCCCGGCTTTCTTGCAAAAAGGTCCTCGTTATCTTCAATATTTATAAATCTACAAAGAAGCACTATTCCACCGAGTCATGGATTTTGCAAAAGGGTCCCTGAACTTTTTCCTATTCCTGTTTTCTCAGGTCCCTGGCCACTCCCGAGCAGAGCACCGGCCACGGCGGCGCGGCGAGCGGCGGATGTGGCCAACGGGGCTTTCCCCGGCTAAATCGAGGGTAACAGCACCTCTAGCACCTATAGGCGATCAAAACCCCTCACCTAATCGAGCCTAAGCTGAACCCTAACCAATGCAGCCACGCGCGCGGTGACTGGCAAGGCGGATTTCGCCGGCAGCAGCGTACCGGCGGCTCCTGCTGGGAAAACACGAAACGGTAGAGCCGACCATGACCACAGCATCGTGGCGAAACTAAATGGCAAGGTGGTTTTCCACGAAGCTCACCGGAGCAGCGAGACGACAGCAGGGCGGCTCGCGGCGGTGCTCCGGCCGGACCCGGAGAAGATGGCAGCGCACGACTGGCTCAAGCGATGCTAAGGTCTGCGAGGTGGCTCAATCGAAGCGCTAGGATGCTGCGGTCCTTCGACCGAGATTGGACGTCGAGCGGTGGAGTGGTGACGGTGGATTTCGACGGCGATGCAAAGCACGACGGCGGCGACGGGAAACAAAACGAGGACGTCGATGACCGACTAGGGCAAGATAAGGATGGGCGAGGAGCTCCCGATGTCTCCAGAGACGTTGCGGACGTGGCCAGCAGGCAGCTGCGTGGCAGCGAGGGAAGGGCGACGAGAACACGACGACGGCAGTGCTAGAGCTCGTCGACGGCGGCGAATTGGATAAGGACGGTCTGCTGCTCTCCTATCTAAGGGATGACGACGCGCGCGGCAACGGCACGCAGGTGATTGCCTCGACACGTCAAGTAGCTGCGTGGCTTGGGGGCACGCCTGGAAGCCGATCGAAGAACGACAGCGACGAACAGAGTGGCCGGGTGAACCTCCCCTGCCCGAGCACCGTAGCTATCTCCTCCCCTCCACCGATTTCTATCAAAAGCTCCAAGATTCGTGCGAAAAAGGAGGAAAAAGTGCCAATACAAAATTTGCTCAAAATTTCATGCTCTACACTTTTCATAAAAGGATCATTTTTAAATTCAGCCTCTAAATAGGACTTTTTGAAATGGGATCAAAAAGGAAGAAATTTAAATTCAAAATTACTTTTAAAAATATATAAAAAACTGAAAAAACCTTGAACACCTCTTTTGTACACCAAGAAAATATCTTCAAACTATCTTTTGGAAATTTTGTCAAATTGTGCTTAGATTTTGAATAATTGAAAAGGGGGTAAAAGGGTTTTGGAAACTAGGGTTTTCGAAAATCCAAATTACAAAAATGGAATTTGATAGAATTTCAAATCATCAATAAATATATATAAAAACAATCAATCAAACACATAATAAGGATCAAAAACATGTGATCAAAATAAAATCACTCTAACCCCGAGCTCAAACAATTGCTAATTAAATAAACTTATTTTACTTAATGCATAAGAGGTTATTCAAAATGCATGCTTTGCAATGCATATGATGAGATGGCCATTTTTAATTGCATATTAACATCGGGGGGATGTTACAGGTTTTAGCAAGAATCAAGGACTCTTTGGTGGAAAAGCTTACTAAAAGTGAATCCTTACTTTCAATATTTTAACTCATATTAGTTATTCATATAAACTAGGTGATCCCGCACTAGAGCAAACACTTCTTAGTCATTCCATCTGCCTTTCATAAGGTCCCTCATTCCATCAGTTAACTACGATGTAAGGGTAGAGGATCGGGTCTCCTTTTCCGAGAAGCAACGGCGATTCGAATTGATTAAACCTAGCTAGGGATTCCTTACCACACGACATATGTAGCTCTGAAGCTTGCATATATCAACCCTCACTCAGTTCGTCCAAAACGGGACTGGGTCCATCGCCACCCGAGAGCACAGTACTCCACCGCCCTACCCCATCCTAATGACAGTTTGACTAGCAGGGTGGGTACATGCTACTCTCGCCATCTCTCCACTGCTAGTTCGCGGTTGTCCGTTCCTGATTTTGTACACTGTTGACACCTATTATAGCATAATATTAATAGTCAACTAAACATGAAATAAGGGCTTAAAATAAATATCAGCAAAGTTTAAGGGCCTAACTAACATAATTCCATGAGTTTTGGTGATTTATATATTTTCAGAGATTAAACAGGAAAAGGCCAAAGTTTGCAAGTCATATGATGCAAAGACTTGATCGCAACGCAACTCAACTTGGCAACCAAGTAAGAACACTCTAGAAGACCCCAGAAGACAGGCCCTTAAAGGTGGGACCCACCTGGCATAGTGCCAGGGCGGCCACACCCTGGGCCCATCTGCAAGCCACCAGCTTCCTATGTTGGTTCACCACCGCCATTGAGGTGCAATCTATGCCATTGTTCAAGGTCGGTTTGATCCAAGGGCTATGGTGCATCCAATGGAAGACTATAGAACATGACCTATGGGATTAATTGGGCCCAAATCAGAATTCGGCTCATCTAAGCCTATGTGCATTATCATAAGACATGGTGGAAGGTTTAGTACCACATCGCTTGCTAAATGTGGAGGGAGGCCAGGAGACCCCTATATAACCAGACCCCCTACCCCCAGGGTGAAACCCGAATGTATTCCATTCATATCCTTTGATCTGTTGATCATCGAGGTGTCCCAATGTGAGGACAACCTCTCCAATAGAGAATTAGGGCTAGACCCTCCAATGTAGTAGATTAGCAACTAGAGAGTTAGGCAGAGCGGAGCTGCGCTCCGGTTCTAGAGGAGTCTTCAGAGTTTGGTATGTCTTGTATCCTTTCTTTGTAAGACTTATGATTTATATATTTATCTTCTCTATTACTTTCATGTCTTTCATATATTGGTTAGTATAGTTGTTATACAATATCATGGGATCTCCGCTTGTATTGAGGGCTATAATTATTCATGGTAGCTAGAGTTGAAATCGATAGTATAGACTTGGAGTCTAAGCTATAGGTTACCTGAGATTGCGCCCAATCCTACGGATAGTTGTGGTAGCTCTAGGGGTGACAGCCCTGACCGGCCTATGCAATCCTCCATGTTTGGGTTGGTGTTTCATAGAGCTTTTGGCAGCCTTCTCCGAACTACCTTCTTCCCATTCTTTCTCGAGAGTTGGAACAAATCTGCTACTCTAAAGTGCTTTAGTGTAATTGCTATCATAGAACCTAAGTAATAGAGAAGTACATAGGAACCTTGATCTCTTTCGTTGTCCTCTCAACTTGCTACTACACATTTATCATAGGAATTCTCTTGTGTGTGATATTATTCATAACTCTTATCATTTATCATTTACCCCCTCACTTTAGTCTAGTGGTTTGCTATGTTAGTAGATGCATGATTGTGAGTTATTAGAATTCTTTAGCCAAAGCTTCACTGTGGATACGATACTCTAGAATACTCTACTAGGGAAAAGCTACAATGGTATTTTGTGCGCTTGCGGAATCCTTCATATTCTTTTAGCACTTAATAAATACCAATACACCCCCCCCCCCCCCCAGATTAAGCTTATTGGAGTATGTGGCCAGTACTAAAAAGTACCGACACACGGTGGCTTACAACGAATAGTCCTTAATCGACACATACGGAAACAATACATTGGGACTCCACTCCCAATGCAAGTTACCTACCCGATCTCATATTAAACCTTATTCCTCATTAACCATCAAGATATGACATAATGAACCATTTAAAACATTTCTATTTTGAAAAGCCTATCTCATAAGCATGGCTAAGCATAACTACGCATTTTCAAATAAAATAGGTTAACAAGGATGATATTCGGATAATCAAGGTTGGGCATGCAGCAATTAGGTGATCACTCGACTCCTAACCACTTAATGCAACATATCATCATCATCATCATCATCATCATAGGTGATATAAGGATTTTGAAAACGTCAAGGAAGCGTTTAAATGCATTTGGGGCTTGCCTTGGTAGTCGACGAAGTCGGGCTCGGGCTCGGTTCCACAAATATCAAACCCCCAGCCCACTGGTGGATTCTCCTCTTCAGGAACTTGTTCAACCTTAACACCCTCATTCTTGTTCACCACACAAAATAATGTATGCTTCAACATCATGGAATTTAAACATGGTGCTTGAGGATGCATGAAATAATAAACAACATGAGTACAACTTTCGTTCACGATAAAGTTGCAACCCAACAAAACCAACTTGCTAAACTACTCCTATTTCTAAAGGAGTTCTCAAGGACCATTTGATTGTGTCATGATCCAAGATTCACAAAACAATCCCAAATCACGCAAAGTCTAAGTCATTATACACTAAACACTACATTTTGCTAATAAATAAATAAAGCATAATACAATAAATAAAATAAACACCTCCACTTGAACTCAACCTTTTTCTAGAGGTTGATAACAACATAAAATAGAGACAAAATAAATTTTATGAATTGTTGCAAATATATTTTATTTTCTAAAATCATGGAGCATGCATTTTTTAATTAAACAATGTATTTTAAAAATCCTTCAAGAACTATTCAAAACTCAAGTCTCAAATTTTTCATAGGTAGACAATATCATAGGAACGCTACACAAAAATTTTTCAGAATTGTTGAAACTATATTTGAATTTCTATGAATTTTGAAAGAATCAGCACATAAAAGCATTTGTGAAAATAAGAAAATAGCTTATGTCTCTCTTTTTTCACTTACAGGCGGGCCCCCACATCGGGCACAATGCTCTCGTGCTGACTCCCATCCCCGCCGGCTTTGACCGCGGTTTCGCCGACGGCGAGCTCACCGGCGACCGGACCTCGACCAACGTGCTTCCCTCTCTCCCGCACATGCCGACACCCTAAACCCGACACCTAGAGCATGACGGCAACCTCGCCGGCTGTTGGCGGTCCTTATCATACACTTTATACCGCCAACTTAGTCATATGATATAGCAAAATAACGTACTATTGCCACACAAACCTTTGCTATTAATCTAGTTCCACTTGTATTCGAAGAAAATATGTTTTGCGTGGCATAAACGTGGAAACAGGTAAAAGTACGTTAAAAGGTAGAAGAAAGCGCACTAGAACTACGCTTTGGACAAGGGGAATGCCACCAGGCCAAAACCAACGCGAATAGGACCAAAGCACCCTCGGGGACGCAACCTACAATGGGCCACAAGCCCACCAAAAAAAAACGGGCGCGAGGCGGCAAAGCCAAACTGGGCCGGCCGCCCCAGTGCGGCGGCCGCCGTGGCCCGGTGCCCGATCCCGCCGTGCTTTTGCCTTGACCCGCGTCCCGAAGGAGAAGAGGCGGTGCATGAAGGTGTTTTTCACGATGGCGCCAAAGACTCCCGCCAAAACTCCCGAAAGTCCCCTAGAACAAGGAGAACCCTCCATTTCCTCTTGCTTTTCCCTATATAAAGAGGCCCTTGCCTCTCTTTGTAACTCACCAATTCACCAATTCACATCATTCAATAAAGGATCACACTTTCCATCACACACTTCACCATGTGATCCATCACTCACCCCCACATTCCTTCGGGAATTACACTCCACGTCTCACATATAGGGTGGTTTAGAGAGTGCCAAGACACTCAGAGGGAGTGAGAGAGTGAAAGGTAGAGAGAGAGAGAGGAGTAGCGACCCCGCGGTCTTGTGCGGCATAAGGATTTGCGATGCCCATCCGGCTATCGGAGTACCAGACCTGTCGGCTCCCGCCTCCATACCTTGTACCTCTGCGGGTAATCTTTCGGCTTGGTGAAAGATATTCATGTCTTACCTTCAGTTACCATTCTTAAGCTCCACGCCATCATTTATTTTGTTGAGATTACGGGATCGTTGTTTACCTTGTAAATGCTCTAGTAGAGGGTCCCTGATGAAGACGGGATACCCTGATCGACGCTAGAGTAGTGACAAGTAACGTAGACGTGGTGTCTAAGTTATGAATCACCCTCGTTTGCTTAGCAACCCACGGTAGTGAGGTAGGGGATAGGTGGTGACAGCCCTATTCGCCCACCACATACTCCTCCACGTCCGGCTATGAGTAGAGCCGTAGACCGGCATCGCTTGGCAGACCAAGTGCAATCCGGTGCCCGAAGTAATACTCGCTTAATAGAAAGAGTAGCCTGACTTAGTCTAAGTGCTGAAGGAACACATCACTTCCACGATCACCTCCTATGCTTGACCCTCGATAGCTAGGAAGAACAGACTTAGCGCCCGTTCCCTGTGGAAATTCGATACCTGGAATACTTCTAGGTGAAGTGCTACAACGGTACTTTCCGTGCGCTTGCGGACTTTGCTGCTTACGCTAAGAAATACCAACAAGCATTTCTGGCGCCGTTGCCGGGGAACGATTGTCGTTATAGTTTGCAAACCTAGTATATCAGTGTGAGCCCTTACCCCTCGCCATTCTTTTGCATTTTTTCCTAGTTAGTTTAATTTATGGAGCAACCCTTTCAAAACCTTTCTGCTCCTAGGGGCGGGCTCTTAGAACCATGTCAATCTTCGATGCCAATCACAGCTTCGAGATTGGAGCTCCGCCCTGGCTTTATAGCCATGGTTTAGGTCCAAGCCTTTTTAGGTTTGAATTAGAAAAACCCATTGATAGAGCATCTATTTTACAGCTTGTGACATAACTACCGGAGGGTCATTTTCACATAAAAACCCAGCGGAAGAAGGAGCTTTCCTAAACCATATTTTTGAGAATACTCTCCCGCTAGAACCCATCCGAGTAGAACCCGAAAGCGGATCAAAGGGAAGTCTCTTCTACCAAGGCCGAACCCGATACACCTATAGAGAGACCCTTGCCCGAACCAAAACCCAAGGGGACCGCATGGTAAGATCTCCCGCTTTTTTTTCGCCGACCTTTGCGGAAGGATTCAGTAACACCTCAAAATACGAACAATAGAAGAAACCACAAATCCCGACTGATCCTGAAACACTCCTCGACGAACATATTTCCATGACTCTATTGAGGATTGGTGGAGGTCATGTATAACCTTGCTATGGGTATAAATATTCAAATCCCTTGCACAAAAATGTGACAAGGAATCCTTAGAACCCAAACAACACGGGCTTTTGCCAAGAGACCATACATGACCGAATTCTTCTGCACAAGAATGTAAAAAAGATTTTTACATTTTTGATATCCAAGAATTTGAAATTCCAAACGGGCATCCCTAAAGGAAAAAAATATTTCTTATCAACATCCGGGGATGTAGATGTCAAGCTGGGGAGGAAAACATTTTTCATTACAGTCACGTGAGATGAAAACTCAGTGACAGACTCTCCCCATGAGTATGACACACCCAAAGAGGTTAAGCTCTATGACAACCTTACTAGCCTCTTACAAGATTTCAAGGAGACGTGTTCATGCCAGAGCATTCTTCACATGACACGATAAATTCTTATGTGGAATTTGTTTCTGCTCTCCCTCATAGGGAAAGCAAAACAATGGTACACTAATGTCATAGAAAGTTTAACGGGGATTTAGAAGAACTCAAAGACAATTTTTTGTCTACCATTCTTCCTCATCAAACTCCCTACCAAGGACATTCCTTGATTTTGAATAAGATGAAAAAAAAGAGTCCTAGGTGCAGCTTGGGCCAGGTTCACTATGTTAATACACGCTGACCTAGACTTGTCATTACCCGATAGTATGCTTTCACATATCTTTTGTTCGGGTCTTGACATAGACACTGCCCTATGCCTAGACATGACCACTGGAGGGTCATTTATCGATAAAATAACGATGGAACAAAGGAAGATCCTTAATCACATCTTAGAGAAGCACACTTCTCCCATGGTAAAACACAAACCCCACCAAAACCAGGGCATGTCAAGCTTTGAGAAACCCTCATCAGCCGAATCCGTACCTTTACCATCATTCGAACCGACTGTTGAACCCTCACTCGAACCACGAACACCGAAGGAAGGGATGCTTTATCCTTCAGAGTTCCCAATCAAATTCAAGGATCATGGGAGAACCTTGAACCTTCTTTGGCACGAATGGAGCAAATGGAGCACATCTCCTTCTAAGGAAACTTCCTCTAACACGAAACCTTCCAAAGAATGGTTAATAGAGGTGAAACGTTCTTCTGAAGCAATTCAGGTTCTTTCACCTTCCACGACCATACCTTGTTCAGTACGAGGAAATTCCTTAGATGCCCTACACAACCCAACAACTGAGGCAAATATCATGTCACATTATCTTACGGAAACCCTTTTGGGTAATATGGTGCTAGCCTCGACCGATAGACTCTTCAAGGGTCAATTCGGACTCATCTTTGCATGTTGTGGGATTGCTAGGGCTGTGCCAATAAAAATTCATGAAACCGAGGTTCAGTTAGACTTCTATATCTATCCCATCCTCAGCTTTGATCCTCTCATAGGCCACCCTTTTGGAAAAACATTTTCACGAAAAAAAACTATAGAGGGGAACCATGATGAGAAGTTGGGAAAGATCGTTTCTTCCTCTCACCTAGAAATCCCAGAGGCGAAGCACCTTTCCAACCAAAACCTGTTCGAGGAGGCGAAGTTCATAACTCCATTCGATTCACTTAAGTTGCTACCGCATCTTTGTGAAACAAAACACCTGTCACCCTCGCTCGAACACAAGCCATGTCCCTCTGGCCAACAAAACATTGTTCTTGACAATGGTCAAGATACAACATTTGTCTTTCATGACATGCCTTTTGAGGATAAGAACTCATGTGCCCTGGACATGCCCGAGGCACCAACTCTAGAGACCAAGATAGAAACCACTATTGAGCATGAAAAATCTTCCTCTGAGATCCCTCATGTTTAACGCTCACCTTTTTGGGTCTCTAGAGCTTGCCTCGCCTCTGACCATGTGCTCTTACAAGGATCACAACCCCCTCTTGATCCTCGTTCACAAAACTCTCTAAGAGGATGGTTGTGTATGTCGTCATCAATCTTGTAGTAGCACGATGGCACTGACCTTGCAGTTTGATCTCAAACGCTCAATGCTTAGTGGAGAAGTTGGGAAACTTCACCACCCTTGATAGCTGCAAGAAGAATTCTCGCGGTCAAGCTTATGACCATAAACAAAAGCACTACCGGGAGGTACCCCGGATTATAAAAAAAACATTCCTTTTGAAATAAAAGCAAGGGCATGTTGTCAAGATAGTATGCACCCTCGGGCATTCTTGTCGTTAACCATCTCATGTCATGAACAAGAAGAACAAAGGGGTATATGATGCTCGAGAACATGGGAGCTACATCAACTACAAGCCTTGATGTTCTTGGGTGATGAAACACACTCAAATGGAGAACCAGACTCTACATTGGACTTTTACACAAAAGTCCAAGTGTGGGGGAGGATGGTGAGCATTCCACCAAGAGCCATCGTGGTTGAAGAAAAAGATAGAAAGATGATGTCACTTTTGCCTTCTTTGAAAAAAAAAAAAAAAGAGAGATAGAATATATATAGAAAAAAAAGAAAAAAAATAGAAGAGGAGAGGAGTAGGTTGGCCCCACATGGTCAAAGATAAATACCAATGAGCCGCCTAACTCCACCCTTCGTTGCTTCAACAAGCAAGAGGGGCTCGCTTCTGATCCTTTGCTGCTACCATCAAGACTCATGGTCCGTACACACAAAGTTGTGTGTGTGGCCTAGCCTTGGAAAGCACCTGGACAAAGCCATCATGCAAACCACAGCCACAACTTCGACGTTTCACCCATAAATGCTGCCAGTAAGTATATCCAGGTATGCAAGGGAAATAAAATATTCACCAACACTCTTCACTCATTTTTGTTTCCATGAAAATAAAACTTTTTGCTTCCCATGCTATGACATATGCTTAGAGTTTGGGTGTACCTGCATGGATCCAATACATCCATAGGTCTTTTTAAATTAAGCATGGTGCTTAGGTTAAAATGATCTTCTTTAATCAAAGCTTTGACATGGTGTCGAACTTGATTAATGAACTTAGAGTTTTGTTGTCATAGTCTATGGAGGTTTCTTATGATGGAGATGAATCAAGGCTATGTTTTTCACTACTTCTTTATATGAGCCTTGCTTGAGTGATGATGAGGTGAACAAATAAAAAAAAGAGAGATAAAATAAATAATCATAATAAAGGCTCCACAGTATTCATGCCAATAGAGCCATATGTTTGTTTTTGTTTTGTTTTCTTTGTTTGAATGAATAAAACTAGATACAAGAATAAGTGCGGGGAGATCTCTCAAGCATACAATCACACCCATCTGAGATTTCCCCAACATAATGCACAACCGTCGAGCAATTCACGATGGAGAAGGACAAGATGAACGACTATCATTAACTCCTTCCTCGTCAAACGGCGGTTTGTGCAAAACTCTCACTCTCACATCTCCCAAAAAGTTTTGAATGTTTAAATTTGAACACATCAACAAAACAAACCTTTTGGATGCACACTTGTTCCTTTTGTCTTTTACGTCTTTATAATTTGTCAAAGGAACAAGTGTGGGGAGAAAACCTACACATACTCTACATAAAGTAAAAATTCAAATCCTTACACATTCCCCCTTTGAACGAGATTTAAATGTATGATCATTAAAATGATTTAATCATCCTTGAGCTCCATCTCTTCAAATCTCTCAATGTTTTTCAGTCAGCATATATTTTATTCCTCACTAAAACCCTGTACTTTGATGAGCAACTTTATTTTAGAGACCCCACTTTATCTAAATAATTGAGCTTTGAGATATAGTAAGATGACTTGAAATTTTACTCTCTCCTGCAATAAGACTAGGATTTCTTTTCGAAAATTTAAACAAGCATGCTCTTGGTTTAAATTAGATTGATTCCCTATCAAAAAGCCTCTATACAATATCCACAAATAGCTACTTTCTTTTGTATTGAGTTTTGTTAGGTTCTGAGATCATTGTTGAGAGAGCTTCATACTCCCAAGATCGAAATCCACGTACACCTACCAAATAAAGCCAACTCTTATACCAAGAAGTTGCGCACAATATGCATCCATCCATCCACCTAAAAGAATCACTCCTTGCATTCTCATTATGATATCTCCATTCACCTTCTTCATATGCCAAAATAAGATACGGGCTATGCTAAAAAGAAAAGAAGAAAAGTTCCATGCTAGAAAGCATGAGATGGACGTGTGTCCACTAGAATAAAAGATGGCGTGCCAAAGAAGCCCGCCCAAAAAAAAAAAATCTATTTCCTTTAGCAAATAGCCCATATTCTTTTCCAAAGGCATTACAACTTGAAGGAGTATCTAAATGCAATGGAATGCCCAAAATATGCTTTTACACCTCATACTCCACACACACTTGCACATTTCGATCTGGGGTTATGACGCTTCCCTCCTAAGATCCGGAGCTTGACCCAACAATACATACAAGGTAAGTATGCACTTGTCACCACTTAAGATCTTCAGAACCCTACATAAATATTAGGATGAGTGCGAGTGACAAAAGAAGAGCTCTTGGTAAGGAAACAATCCACATATATGAGAGACTCATGTGAGAATTAACCATGGAGCAATGCTATTCTTTTCAAAAACTTCAAAACCAATTCTGTGCGCAGGAGTAGAAGTAAAAAGATAGGAATCTATGATGTTCCATTGTTCAATTATTCATGATGATTTGGTAGACACCTTGAATGCTCTCAAAGAAGGTGAAGTTTGGAATAATCTTTATGCAGACTTTGAATTTCATACTGAGGTTAACCCACTTGGTCTTGCACTTTACTCGAGGACGAGTAAAGACTAAGTGTGGGGAGTTGTTGGCGGTCCTTATCATACACTTTATACCGCCAACTTAGTCATATGATATAGCAAAATAACGTACTATTGCCACACAAACCTTTGCTATTAATCTAGTTCCACTTGTATTCGAAGAAAATATGTTTTGCAGGCATAAACGTGGAAACAGGTAAAAGTACGTTAAAAGTAGAGGAAAGCGCACATCAGAACTACGCTTTGGACAAGGGGAATGCCACCAGGCCAAAACCAACGTGAATAGGACCAAAGCACCCTCGGGGACGCAACCTACAAAGGGCCACAAGCCCACCGCAAAGGCACGCGCGCGAGGCGGGCCAAACCTGGGGCCGGCCACCCCAGGTGCGGCGGCCGCCGTGGCCTGGTGCTCGATCCCACCGCGCTTTTGCCTTGACCCACGTCCGAAGGAGAAGAGGCGGTGCATGAAGGTGTTTTTCGCGATGGCGCCAAAGACTCCCGCAAAAACTCTCGAAAGTCCCCTAGAACAAGGAGAACCCTCCATTTCCTCTTGCTTTTCCCTATATAAAGAGGCCCTTGCATACTTCACCATGTGATCACACTTTCCATCACACACTTCACCATGTGATCCATCACTCACCCCACATTCCTTCGGGAATTACACTCCACGTCTCACATATAGGGTGGTTTAGAGAGTGCCAAGACACTCAGAGGGAGTGAGAGAGTGAAAGGTAGAGAGAGAGAGAGAGGAGTAGCGACCCCGCGGTCGTGTGCGGCGTAAGGATTTGCGATGCCCATCCGGCTGTCGGAATACCGGACCTGTCGGCTCCCGCCTCCATACCTTGTACCTCTGACGGGTAATCTTTCGGCTTGGTGAGAGATATTCATGTCTTACCTTCAGTTACCATTCTTAAATTCCACGCTATCATTTATTTTGTTGAAATTACGGGATCGTTGTTTACCTTCCGGTAAATGCTCTAGTAGAGGGTCCCTGATGAAGACGGGATACCCTGATCGACGCTAGAGTAGTGACAAGTAACGTAGACGTGGTGTCTAAGTTATGAATCACCCTCGTTTGCTTAGCAACCCATGGTAGTGAGGTAGGGGATAGGTGGTGACAGCCCTATTCGCCCACTGTACTCCTCCACGTCCGGTTGCGGAGTAGAGCCGTAGACCGGCATCGCTTGGCAGACCTAGTGCAATCCGGTGCCCGAAGTAATACTCGCTTAATAGAAAGAGTAGCCTGACTTAGTCTAAGTGCTGAAGGAACACATCACTTCCACGATCACCTCCTATGCTTGACCCTCGATAGCTAGGAAGAACAGACTTAGCGCCCGTTCCCTGTGGAAATTCGATACCTGGAATACTTCTAGGTGAAGTGCTACAACAGTACTTTCCACGCGCTTGCGAACTTTGTTGCTTACGTTAAGAAATACCAACACCGGCGGCCATGGTTGTAACACCCTAGGTGTTAAGCACCTTGTTTGCATGATCATTTGCATGGCATAATCATCATTTCATGCATAATCATGTTGCTAGTGACATTCACTCTAATTTGACTTCATTTCATGCTTGTTTGATCTAGCTACTATAAGATCTTTGCTATAATGTGGTTTTGGACCTAGATTGTGCCTAGATATATTTTTGACATAATTTAGGACCATGTTTGGGCTTGTGTTTCAAATTAGAAAATTTTTATAAATCTAACCTAGAGCTTGTACCCTCTTTGAGTCATTTTGAAACTCCTTTCAAAAGTGCATGATAGAGTTGTTTCTAGCAAAAGTTTTCTATATATGAAGTGTAGTACTTTTTATATAGATCAAAAAGTCCTTTATGAGTTTCTTGTGAAAAGGTTTGCAAGTGGTTCAAATAGTGCCCAACAGTTTGGGTCAAATTTGATTTGAATTCAAACTCTGTTTTTGAGTTAGTGAGGATGACCCTGCTGTTTTATTTTTTATCTCCTAATCTAGGCTGAATTAGAAAAAGTTCATATTGAGAGTTTTGTAGCTTATGAAATTCTCTACAAAATCGCTGTTTTGAGTTTTTCCAAATTCTGCACGAATCTCGATGTACTGAGCAAAAAACTGAGGCTGACTCGAGAAAACGGGGAGGGGACCTATCGGCCGGCTCCCGCCGACACCGCCGTGACGACGTGGCCGGGCGCGAACGCCGATGTGTACGGCTCGGATCGCGCGCGTCCGTGCCTCACGCCGCATATAAAGGGCGGGCAACACCTTGCCCCTAACCCTAGCTCCACTCCACCGCCGCCGCCACCGCTCACCTGAGGGAAAGCGCCGCCCACCGCCCGCCGTCGTCGTTCGAGCCCGCCGCCGTGTTCCGTCGCCGCCACCGCACCAAACCACCCCAAATCGAATCCCTAACTCCGCCATGAGCTGCTCTACCTAAAGCCATCATCGAAACAAGGTAAAAGCCGAGGTATCGAACCCTAACCCGCATCGCCGCCGCCGCCGGGGCGAGTCCGCCATGGCCGCCGTCGGGGCCAGCTTCGCGTTCGAGCCTTTTAGGTCGCGTCTAGGCCTTTCTTTTTGTGTGTTCTAGCTTTGCCTAGATGTGTTCGAGCTTCCAAGCTAGCTGGTTGAGTGGATCTCGCTGTTGTTTTCGCCGGGCACGCCGCCGCCGCCGCGCGTGCCCTTGACCGCCGCCGTGCATGCGTCCCGTCTTGTCGCCGCTGTCGTTGCCGTTGAGCCCAAAACCAGCTTGCATGTCTTAGTTAAGTAGCGTGGAGTCGAACGAGGTTTGGGTCACTCGGTCGAGCACCGAACGGCCAGACCGCCGCCCGTCCGCGCGCGCGCGCGAAACCGCCGCCGCCGCCGTCGCCGCCGTTCGTCCATTCCAAAGGTGCAAACCAAGGGTACCATCGTGTTCGTTTCGCCGAGTAGAAGCGATTAGAGTAGCCGGTCGAGTGTTTTGGTCACCGTTGGCGAAGATCCGTTGCCGATCCGCCGCCGCGCGCCGCGTGCCCTGTTTTGTGTCACTCACACACGGGACCCATGCGGTTTTCTTTTTCTTTTATCTTTTTCTGTTTTTCCAGTTTTGTTTGAAAAGCTTAGAAAATTCATAACTTGGTCATTTTGAGGTGTTTTTGAGTGAGACAAATTTTGTCATGCTTGTTAGATAATAATCTACAGTATAAAAATATGAAACTTTATTTTCTGATAACTTTTATATAGAGTTTTATTTATGGCCATAAATGCATGGAAATGAGAAAAATCCATATCTTTTAATTGGTGCAAGATAAAAATATGCTTCCTGTACAAAATGTTCTTAGTTTTGTGAGTAGAGTCCAGGAAAAATATCATGCCTGGTATGTTCTGTAGAATAAATGTGATTTTCCATTTATGTGCTATTTTTAATGTGATCTTTGGAAATTCATAGAAAAATAAATACTAGGGTTTTAGATGTGAGACTTGACATGTTTGCTTTTGATAGGTTTTAGAAGCTTGTCATACTCAGAAATTTGTTGTCTGACACTTTTCATAGTACAAAGTATTTTCATGCATAGATGTGGTGCTAGCTTGTCATTTTTGTGTAGGGCTGTGTGTGCATGATCTTGCCCTGAAAATTTTATGGTAGCCTTGTTAGGTCAGTAAGATGCTCTGGTAATTTTTGTAAAATTTTCTCAAGTAGTTGTGTATTTACCATATTTATGTTGCATAGAAAATAGCCTAGAAATGCATGCTTATATTAAAGTAATGTGTTTTGGGTAATTCACTAATTGTTCTTAGCATGAATAGGACCTGTTGGTATGTTTAGTGTGATAGTCTCACCTGTTTTGTCAATTTATTATTCCTAGCATTTATATAATTCTTGTGTGCATGTGTAGTGTTTATTAGGGCATATCATTTTATGTGCTTTAAATTATCTTTTGGCTTATCCAGTAGGTTTGTTTAGTAGATAATGTATTGGTTTACCTGCTGGTCAAGTTTGATAAGGTTTGCATGAGTAGTTTGCAAATTATAGTGGTTGTATGTGATGAAATGGGTTAGAAACAGAGCCTCTGTTTTCTCTGTTTTTGAGGCCGTTATTGTCAGAATCAGGCCGGGGTGGTATGGAATGTTTTGTAGGAAATTTCATTA
The DNA here is from genome assembly GCA_015847255.1 of Hyparrhenia diplandra. Lineage (NCBI taxonomy): Eukaryota > Viridiplantae > Streptophyta > Magnoliopsida > Poales > Poaceae > Hyparrhenia > Hyparrhenia diplandra. The sequence continues at coordinate 88,273 of JADLZK010001344.1, read as the reverse complement.
GCTTTCTATAGAGTATTTGTTCACTGAATTTGGAGTTGTAGAACTCTCTATAGGACTGTTTTTAGTGACAAAGATGTCTAGCTGCCATTTCTAGTGATTAGTGAGTTAGGGTGTTTGCTTGATGTAGATTAGTAGGGTTTCTTGTGTAGAATTAATTGTGTTTCTACGAAAGAGATATCCACTTACTAATAGCATGCATCATGAAACATTCATTCATCATACAAATCTTATTTCATACAAGTCTTTGATTATTTATTTGTAACCATTTCTTTTCTCCATCATATGCATCATCTCAGGATCGGGAGAGGTGATAGAGGAGCTGATCGAGGAGCGCACCGGGGAGCTTCACCACCTCGAGTCCAGCCGAGGAAAGAGGTCATCGGAGGAGAAGACTCGACCGTTGAGCTTCCCGAGTGCCCGAGCACGTGTCACCTTTACGTTCTCGCGAGGCAAGCCCCGAGCATTCTCGCCTTTCCTATTCTTCCAAATTAATTTTGACTTGAGTCTTTTATATGTTTCATGCATTCGGTTAGGAAATGGTTGAAACTGTTGATGCATTAAGATCCTTGCTAAAAGTTGCCTATCCTATGTATGAGTCTAGGTTAAATAAATGCTCAGTATCATGATTGTAGTAGACAGTGATTCCGGTCACTTAAGGAAATGTTGTGAACAATCGCATGGGTGATTGTCAAGCTGCTGCTGATAATTGGTTAATAAAACATGTGAGATTGGATGGATATTGTGGTCTTTCCATCCAAATAATTAAGGACTTATTCTTTGTCGGAATGTGGTCGGAAGTTGAACGCATGCACGTCATATAGTAGGCTCCGCTGGGTCGTGAGCCACGGCTCGTGGGAATGTTAGGGGCCGGCTTTGCACGCCGTATCGCTCCTCCTTTGGCGTGGTAGGTTGGGATTGATTGGGCGCAAGAAGATGCGCCTGGCGTCGTCTTCGCCGCCGCGCTCACTTGGTGGCCCGAGAAGGAGGGGTAGCCGGGCAGACCGAGACTTTACGCCCCTAACGCCCCGGGAGTGATTGGGTCCGCCTTTGCAAAGTAGATCTAGTTTATGTCGTGGTATTCGCCACCGGTTTGCAATCGATTCGAATCGCCATCTCTCCCGGTCGGTGAGAACCCGGGTTGCGCCCACGACATCATAGTCTTAATTATTACAATATATGTTATATTATCATGTTGTTGTTGTTCTAATAATGATCAAGTTACTTATGCTTTGTTATTTATTCTAATGAGCAATGATTAATCTTGACTATACAGATCTACGGTTATATTTAATTAAGTAACCTTTTAACTTGGAAAATATAAGTAGCATGTGTAGGCTCACTAATCAACCTTATTTTGGAAATTACTGTGAGTCAGCTAAACCCCAGATAAAGCCTAACATATTCCTTGGAGGCTTTTATTTTATTTTGTCGGGTAAGTCTAGCTGAGTATTTTGTACTCGTGGTTTTTATTCCCGTTGTTGCGGTGAGCATGTGTACCATGGGTACTGTAAGACTTGTTTGTTTCCTGTCGATGAGGAGTAAAGCCAGGGCAAGACATTCCTATATCCCTGTCTCATGTTGTTGCAGGGTTGACTATCTACTGGCACTACCTTACCTTTGTTTTCGCTAAAAACTATTTGGTTTTCAAGAACTACTGCTTCCGTACTTGAACCTCGAGTTTGTATTAAATCATACATCACACTCTGATATTTAATATATGTCGAATTTGGTTTGAAATACCTGCGGATTTTACTACCAAACTCAACGATCCTGTTTGTGATGTTGATCGATGAGTTGAAATCACTCGAAGATTTCCGGAATACCGGGTTTATATGGACTCAAGTGTAGACTGCGATCACTTCAGTGATTGCGAATTGTACTTGATTTCTTATAAATTGGTCGGCTCTGTCACAGTTGGCATCAGAGCTTAGTTTGGTAATTAACAATCTGATCTGGTATTTAAATTAAAATGAACCACTAATCTTTTACGAAAAGTTTGCGAAACAAAAATCTTATAAGTGGTGTGAGTAAAAGGTTTGCAAAATTAGTAGTGTCATGGTCATACCCTTTATGCCCAATTAAGGACAGTTAGGTGGCTTGGCTAACTGGGATGGGGTGAATGCATCATATTTTGTTGTTTGTGATTGGTTGCCGTGCGACCAGTAGTACGGGGCTACTCACTTGAGTGGTCATGAATGGATCGAAATACCTCTACGCCCAAGGTAATGGTGTGAGCTTTGAGAGCATGATCGGACAAACGCCGGTCTAGGGGGGAAAATAAAATGTTTTGAGAGCTCCTTGGTCGGGTAGTGCCCCCGTAGACTTGTGTATGGGTACACAGGTGTGCTGGGTGTAAATTGTGTTTTTCCGCATGGTATGTGATGCCGTCGGGTGGACCTGACGAAGCAGGTATATGCAATTTTAATTCATGCATTGCATAAATATATTGTGGGCTGAAATGAAACTGCAGGTACACTAACAGCGCAAAACGTGTAGATCGACTAGACATGTCTTATTTTCTTTTGAGAGATCGTTGGATGCCACCATTAATACGAGTAGGAACTTATCTTTCCTCAATCTGTGAGATACGTAGGAGACGTCATGCATCATATTTAAAATTATACATCATGTCATTCATGCATCTTTCCATCTTTTCCCCTAATTAGTACTTGCCCTATTTGGTTAAAACTGGACTGTTAATTCTCAATCTCACTTTATCTCCTAAATCTTGCTACAGATGGCTTCAACACCAGCTTCTGGTAGTGGCACCATTGCGGACAAGAAGTTTGGCATGCCCACAGTGTTGTGGCGTGTACTCAGGCAGATCGGGTACACAGAGGCACCTACTTACACTTGGGAGAAAGCACCGCAGGCAGAGCAGATTGTCACCAGAGTCCACCTCGTGATCCCTGCCCTGGCAGACAACTCTGTGTGGGTCGGTTGGGATATTGTAGAGTATGGGCTATCACCTGAGGCTGCAGCCGACAATGCTGCATTTCGTGTACTGAGGAGTCTAATGGTGGAGCACCCCGAGGTTCTGGTTGGGGCGGCTGCTTCCAGCTTTTCCTGGGCCGACCCCCTTTTCACCGCATGGGAGCAGGGTGGTGTGGACCCCTTATGGAGGGGGCGAGACGAGGAGCGAGGTAGTACTTGTGACGCCATGAGTGCTATGTTTGCTATGATGTAGATGGCAATTGGTTCAGAGGACAAGGCACAGGGAGCTATGGCAGTCGTGGTCCAACAAAGGGGAGAGATAGACCAGTTGATCCGTGATCACAGGAGGCTGCAAGGTATGCTGAGGCGTGCTACAGAGAAGAAGAATGCCGCTTGTAGGACCAAGAGCAAGGAGGAAAGCCAAGCGAAGCAAGAGTTAGTCAAGATGAAGAAGCAGGTGTCGAGTCTTCTGACGCAGTTGGCAGTTAGCAGGAAGGCAAATGGATCCTTGAGCATGCATCTTCAGGCTGCCCAGTTGGCAAGAGAGAGGGCCCAGGCTGCTTACGAGGAGATCAAGAAGAGGTTGGAGAGCGTGGAGTGTGAGTACACCAATGTTAAGGAGGAATACTACCGCTTGTACTATGCTTATCACTATCCCATGGGTGCTGATGACGAGGACCTTCAGATAGAGGGTGCTGCAGCAACGCCAGATGGAGAGGACCACCAGGACGATGAGGATGGAGACCCCACTTTCCGCACTTCACGGGAGTAGATGACTGTGATGGCATATTCTAGAGTCACGCTAGATGTTAGCACGTAGACCCTGATCTAGTTGACACACCCTTGTAGCCGAGCGGTGTAGTGCCACTATTACCATGTAATTTCCCTTTTATTCGTGAGTTGTCAGCATGTAAGACTTGGATCCGTGATATTCTTGAGACCTTATTTGTATCAGTTGAGACCTTAATTTAGTTTGCAACCTATATTTGTGTTCGGTTTCATGGTGCTTGTGACGTATTTGTCAGTTGCGGAATTCATACTGATTATGTGCAACATTTTGTTGCCCCGTTGTTGCGAAATCTTGGTACACATATTGCGTTAACATAACCGTGATGTTGATGAAAGACCGTATTGAGTTTATTGTTACCTGTTATTGTGGATGAATTTATTCTCTCAATAAATTCCGCGCAACTTAAATTCAATATCTATACTTTAGACAACATCATCTGATGGTTATCGTTGATTCAATTGTGCAGATGCCGCAAACTCGATCAGGTGCTGAGGGAGATCGACAGCCGCCACCTCCCCAAAACTAGGAGCAGTTCTTTGATCAGTTCCTGGGAGAGTTGCGTAACATCTCACGCAACACTGAGCAGGGAGGAGGCTGAGGTGACGCGGCTAGGGATGGATTCCAGTCGTAAAAGGACTTTAAAGCCACGGAACCGCCAAAATTCACTGTGGCAAATGAACCAATGGAGGCTGAAGAATGGCTTACTTCAGTAGAGGAGAAGTTTCATCTGGTGAACCTGTCTGATACACAGAAGGCCGAATATGCAGCACACTTGCTTGAGGGACCTGCAAGAATATGGTGGAAGAATCACCGTGCCACTTTTCCTGCCAATGTTCCTATCACTTGGTTTCAGTTTACAGCAGCTTTTCGTGATACCTACATACCTGCTGGTGCCTTGGCAAAGAAGTTGGGAGAGTTCATTAAGCTCAGTTAGGACAACAAGACCATGAATGAGTACCTACAGGCTTTTAACAGTTTGTCTAGGTATGCTCCAGACATGGTTGACACTGAGGCTAAGAAGTTGGCTAGCTTCAAGAGAGGGTTGAACACGAAAGTGCAGAAAACCATGGGAAATTCCACTAGGGATACTTTCCAGGCCTTTATGACTGATTGCATCCATCAGGAGGCTAGTAATGCTTTATATGCTGCTTCCAAAGGCAAGAAGAGGACGTTTGAGGGAAATCCATTACAGGGCGGTGCTTCTTTTGGACGCCGTCAGAGCTATCGTCCACCTGCCACACCTTCGCGGTATGCACCCCCACAGAAGAAGAATCAAGCTGGAAACTCACGCTTCAGGAAGGTGTTTGTTGCACCTGCACAGAAAGGAAAGCCTGCACAAGGGAATGCTTCACGCTGTTGACACCTATTATAGCATAAAATATATAGGGTTTTAAAAACTAAAATAAGGGCTTAAAATGAATATCAACATAGTTTAGGGGTTTGACTGACATAATTCCACGAGTTTTGGTGATTTATATATTTTTAGGGATTAAACAGGAAAATGCCCAAGAGTTTGCAAGCCCTACGACATAAAGACTTATCTGTGACGCAATCTAACTTGAAACCCACGCAAGAACATTCCAGAAGACACCAGAAGGCACGACCCACAAGCTGGGGCCCACCTGGCAGTGTGCCAGGGCGGCCACCCTAGTAGCAAAAGGGGCGGCCGTGGGCCATGGGGCCCACCGGGCCTCGCCTTCGACGTCGGTTCCTAACCGCCATTGAGGAGCAATCCCGTCCATCTATCAAGGTCGGTTGGATCCAAGGGCTATGGTGCATCCAATGGAAGACTCTAGAAGGCCCGCACTGAATTCGCCCATCTAAGCCTATGTGCATTAGCATAATACATGGTGGAAGGATTAGTACCACATTGCCTCTTTTAACTAGGAGGGAGGCCCGGAGACCCCTATATAATAAGACCCCTCGCCTGGGGTGAAACCCTAATTGATTCCATTCATTATCTCTTGACCTGTTGGTCTTGGAGGTGTCCCAATGTGAGGACAACCTCTCCACTAGAGAATTAGGGCTAGACTCTCCAATGTAGTAGATTAGCAACTAGAGAGAGTGGGAGAGCGGAGCTGTGCTCCGGTTCTGGAGGAATCTACAGAGTTGGTATGTCTTGTATCCTTTCTTTGTAAGACATTATGATATATTTATCTTCTCTATTTACTTTCATATTATATTTGGTTAAGTATAGTTGTTATGCTATTGCATGGGATCTCCGCTCGTATTGAGGGCTCTAGTTATTCTAGGTAGCTAGGGTAGTAATCGATAGTGTAGACTTGGTGTCTAGGCTATAGGTTACCTGAGGTTGCGCCCAATCCCACGGATAGTTGTGGTAGCCCCAGGGGTGACAGCCCTGTCAGGCCGATGTAGTCCACCACGTTCGGGTTGGTGTTTCGTAGAGCTTTTGGCAGCCTTCTCCCAACTACCTTCTTCCCAGTCTTTCTCGAGAGTTGGGACAGATCTATTGCTCCAAAGTGCATTAGTGTAATTGCTATCATAGAACCTAAGTAATAAAGAAGTACATAGGAACCTAGATCTCTCCCGCTGTCCTCTCAACTTGCTAGCTACACATTTATCTTATGAATTGTCTTGTGTGTGATTATGTTTAACTCCTATCATATACCACCTCACTTTAGTCTAGTGGTTTGCTAAGTTAGTAGATGCATGATTGTGACTTATTAGATTCTTTAGCCAACGCTTCCCTGTGGATACGATACTCTAGAATACTCATATTAGGGAAAAGCTACAATGGTAGGTGTTCTGTGCGCTTGCAGAATCCTTCATATTCTTTTAGCACTTAATAAATACCAACACACGCCCAATTCCCTTCAACCACAACAATTGCTACAATTGTGGTAAGCCCGGGCATTTCTCCAGGTTTTGCCCGCAGCCCAGAAAGAACTACAAGCAGCATGTGGGGCAGGCACACTTTGCCAGTGTTGAGGAGGTTCCTGAAGGAGAGACCGTGATAGCCGGTACGTGCTTAGTTAACAATCGTAGTGCTGTTGTTTTGTTTGATTCTGGATCATCGCATTCATTCATGAGTCAAGAGTTTGCAATAAAGAATGGTGAACAGATATCTGACTTAGGTTTTGGGTATTGAATTAGTTCAGCGGGGGCTGACCAATTGACTAGGCAGCAAGTCAATAATGTGCAGATTAAGATTGGGGACTTAGAAGTAGTCACTTCCTTGATAGTTTTACCCGGTTTATGCTTGGATGTCATCCTCGGGATGAATTGGATGAAGAGCTGGGGAGTAATCATAGACACTGTAAATAGAGTAGTACACTTGAAGAACCCTCATGACATGTCAGAACACCAGGTTCTGTTACCCAAAGCTATTGACCTTAACCGAGTTTCAGCCGCTTTGCAAGTGACTTGCATTTCTGATATTCCAGTAGTCTGTGAATTTCCGAATGTGTTTCCGGAGGACCTACCTGGATTGCCACCAGATAGGGATGTCGAGTTTGCAATAGAGCTAATTCCCGGGACTGCCCCTATATCCCGAAGACCTTACCGAATGCCACCCAATGAATTAGCAGAACTGACAACACAGATTCGAGAGTTACTTGAGAAAGGTTTCATTAGACCTATTTCCTCACCTTGGGGATGTCCAGCCCTGTTTGTGAAAAAGAAGGATCAGACGTTGAGAATGTGTGTGGACTATAGGCCACTCAATGCGGTAACTGTCAAGAATAAATATCCTTTACCCCGCATTGACATTCTTTTTGACCAATTGTCCTGAGCCAAAGTTTTCTCGAAGGTGGACCTTCGTTCAGGGTATCATCAAATTAAAATCAGACCACAGGATATACCCAAGACAGCATTTTCAACGCGATATGGTTTGTACGAGTATCTCGTCATGTCCTTTGGCCTGACGAATGCTCCAAATAAGCATTTCATGTGCTTGATGAATTCGGTGTTTATGCCCGAACTTGATAAATTCGTGGTTGTATTCATCGATGACATCTTGGTGTATTCTCGAGAATGAGGAAGAACATCTTTGGCGCTTGAGGATAGTCTTGGAGAGGCTCAGAGAACATAAGTTGTATGCCAAGTTTAGTAAATGCGAGTTTTGGCTGAAGGAAGTGCATTTTCTGGGACATGTGCTATCTGAGAACGGAATTTCAGTAGATCCCAGTAAGGTGCAAGAAGTGATGGATTGGAAGGCACCAGTTTCAGTTTCCGAGATTCGTAGTTTTCTCGGGTTAGCTGGATACTATCGTAGGTTTATACCTGATTTCTCCAAAATAGCCAAACTCATGACCCGATTGTTACAGAAGGAAGAGAAATTTGTGTGGACACCGGAGTGCGAGGCAGCGTTTCGTACCTTACGAACGTTGTTGACTACCGCTCCTGTGCTCACGCAACCTGACATTGAGAAGCCCTTTGATGTGTATTGTGACGCATGTGGTACAGGATTGGGATGTGTACTCATGCAGGAAGGCAGAGTTATTGCGTATGCATCTCGACAGCTAAGGAAGCATGAGGTTAATTACCGAACCCATGACTTAGAGCTTGCTGCCGTGGTACATGCATTGAAGATTTGGCATCATTACCTACTCGGTAATGTATGTCATGTCTATACTGATCACAAAAGCTTGAAGTACATTTTCACTCAAGAGGAGTTGAATATGAGGCAGAGAAGGTGGTTAGAGCTGATAAAAGATTATAATTTGGAATTGCACTACCATCCGGGCAAAGCTAATGTTGTCGCGGATGCGTTGAGCAGGAAATCACATTGTATGCTGGGACAAGTCGAATCTACAGAGGTTTTTCCTCCTATGCATCCGGCTATCCTATGCAATATTCAAGTACAGAATGAACTTGAAAGCAGAATTGTTGAGGGTCAGAAAGTGGATAAAGGGATCTCGTTTATTAAAAAGAAACTAGAGAGAGAGTCTAGTGATCATTTCCGAGTTGATGAGAAGGGTATTCTTTGGTATTATGATCGTCTTGTTGTACCAAAGGATCGAGAGTTGAGAGAACAGATTCTAGCAGAGGCTCACTCATCAAAGATAACAATTCACCCCGGTAGTAACAAGATGTATCGGGACTTGAAAACCAGATTTTGGTGGACTAAAATGAGAAAGGAGATTGCTGCACATGTGGCTAGATGTGACAATTGCTGCAGAGTTAAAGCTATTCATATGAAGACTGCGGGATTGTTGCAACTATTGCCAATTCCTGATTGGAAATGGGATGAGATTACAATGGATTTGATTGTTGGGTTGCCACATACTCAAAAGGGATTTGATTCTATTTGGTTGATTGTGGATCGTTTAACCAAAGTTGCCCATTTTATTCCCATTAAGATATGTTATGAGTCCCATCAATACGCAGAGCTATACATTTCACACGTACTTCATTTGCATGGAATACCTAAATCGATAGTGTCGGATCGTGGATCAAGTTGGACCAATCGATTTTGGGAGAGCCTACAGGAAGCTTTAGGTACCAAATTACTTCATAGTTCTGCTTATCATCCACAAACCACAGGCCAAACAGAACGAGTGAACCAAATACTAGAAGATATGTTGAGGGCATGTGTGTTATCAGCAAAAGGTTCTTGGGGCAAATGGTTGCCATTAGCAGAATTTTCGTACAATAATAGCTATCAAGCTAGTATTCGGATGGCACCGTTCGAAGCATTGTATGGAAGGAAATGTAGGACACCTCTGAACTGGATAGAGACAGGAGAACGACCTTATTATGGTATTGACCTGATAGATGAAGCTGAGCAAAAAGTGAGAGTGATAAAGCAACACATGAAAGCCGCTCAAGACCGCCAAAAGAGCTATGCGGACAAGCGTAGGAAACCCATTAAGTTCAAGGTGGGTGACTTTGTTTATTTGAAGGTGTCACCAATGAAATGAGTACAACATTTTGGAGTGAAGCGAAAGCTAGCGCCTAGGTTTGTAGGCCCATATCGGATTATTGCCACCAAGGGAGAGGTAGCATATCAATTGCAACTACCACAGGAGATGAGAAATGTTTTCAATGTATTTCATGTGTCACAATTAAAGAGATGTTTGAGGGTTCCTGAGGAATAAGTGCCAATTCGGAATATCGAGGTTAATCAAGATCTAACTTATTACGAAGAACCTACCAAAGTACTAGACACCAAAGAGAGAGCCACTAGAGGCAAGGTAGTTAAGCAATACAAGGTCCTATGGGGAAATCATGGGGAGAATGATGCAACATGGGAGACTGATGAGTATCTTATGAGGAACTATCCACAGTTTTATCACAAATGGTTAGTTCACCCAAATCTTGGGACGAGATTATTTTTAGGGGGAAAGATTTGTAACACCCTAGGTGTTAAGCACCTTGTTTGCATGATCATTTGCATGGCATAATCATCATTTCATGCATAATCATGTTGCTAGTGACATTCACTCTAATTTGACTTCATTTCATGCTTGTTTGATCTAGCTACTATAAGATCTTTGCTATAATGTGGTTTTGGACCTAGATTGTGCCTAGATATATTTTTGACATAATTTAGGACCATGTTTGGGCTTGTGTTTCAAATTAGAAAATTTTTATAAATCTAACCTAGAGCATGTACCCTCTGAGTCATTTTGAAACTCCATTCAAAAGTGCATGATAGAGTTGTTTCTAGCAAAAGTTTTCTATATATGAAGTGTAGTACTTTTTATATAGATCAAAAAGTCCTCTATGAGTTTCTTGTGAAAAGGTTTGAAGTGGTTCAAATAGTGCCCAACAGTTTGGGTCAAATTTGATTTGAATTCAAACTCTGTTTTTTGAGTTAGTGAGGATGACCTTGCTGTTTTAATTTTTATCTCCTAATCTAGGACGAATTAGAAAAAGTTCATATTGAGAGTTTTGTAGCTTATGAAATTCTCTACAAAATCGCTGTTTTGAGTTTTTCCAAATTCCACACGAATCTCGATGTACAGAGCAAAAACCGGGCCTGACTCGAAAAAAAAGGGGGGAGGGGACCTATCGTCCGGCTCCCGCCGACACCGCCCCGTGACGACGTGGCGGGCGCTAGCGAATGCCGATGTATGCGGCTCGGATCGATCGCGCGTCCGTGCCTCACGCCACATATAAAGGGCGGGCAACGTCTTGCCCTAACCCTAGCTCCACTCCATCGCCGCCGCCGCCGCTCGCTCCGCGGAGGAAAGCGCCGCCGCGCCGCCCGTCGTCGTTCCGGCGCCGCCCGCCGCCGTGTTCCGTCGCCGCCACCGCACAAACCACCCCAAATCGAATCCCTAACTCCGCCATGAGCTGCTCTACCTAAAGCCATCGTCGAAACAAGGTAAAAGCCGAGTATCGAGCCCCTAACCCGCATCGCCGCCGCCCGCTGGGCGAAGTCCGCCATGGCCGGCCGTCGGGACGAGCTCGCGTTCGAGCCTTTTTAGGTCGCGTCTAGGCCTTTCTTTTGCGTGTTCTAAGTTTGCCTAGATGTGTTCGAGCTTCCAAGCTAGCTGGTTTAGTGGATCTCGCTGTTGTTTCGCCGGGGCGCGCCATCGCCGTCGCGGTGCCGTGCCCGCCGCCGCCGTGCATGCGTCCGCCTTGTCGCCGTCGTTGCTTCGTTGAGCCCGAAACCGGCTTGCATGTCTTAGTTAAGTAGCGTGGAGTCGAGAATGAGGTTTGGGTCACTCGGTCGAGCACCGAACGGCCGGACCGCCACCGTCCCGCGCCGCCCCGCGAGCCGCCGCCGCCGTCGTCGCCCATTTTTCGTCCATTCGGTGCAAACCAAGGGTACCATCGTGTTCGTTTAAATCGAGTAGAAGCGATTAGAGTAGCCGGTCGAATGTTTTGGTCACCGTCGGCGAAGATCCGTCGCCGATCCGCCGCCGTGCCCTTTTTGTGTCATCGACACGCGGGACCCATGCGGTTTTCTTTTTCTTTTATCTTTTCTATTTTTCCAGTTTTGTTTGAAAAGCTTAGAAAATTCATAACTTGGTCATTTTGAGGTGTTTTTGAGTGAGACAAATTTTGTCATGCTTGTTAGATAATAATCTACAGTATAAAAAATATGAAACTTTATTTTCTGATAACTTTTATATAGAGTTTTATTTATGGCCATAAATGCATGGAAAATGAGAAAAATCCATATCTTTTAATTGGTGCAAGATAAAAATATGCATCCTGTACAAAATGTTCTTAGTTTTGTGAGTAGAGTCTAGGAAAAATATCATGCCTGGTATGTTCTGTAGAAGAAATGTGATTTTCCATTTATGTGCTATTTTCAATGTGATCTTTGGAAATTCATAGAAAAATAAATATTAGGGTTTTAGATGTGAGACTTGGCATGTTTGCTTTTGATATGTTTTAGAAGCTTGTCATACTCAGAAATCTGTTGTTTGACACTTTTCATAGTACAAAAGTATTTTCATGCATAGATGTGGTGCTAGCTTGTCATTTTTGTGTAGGGCTGTGTGTGCATGATCTTGCCCTGAAAATTTTATGGTAGCCATGTTAGGTCAGTAAGATGCTCTAGTAATTTTTGTAGAATTGTCTCAATTAGTTGTGTATTTACCATATTTATGTTGCATAGAAAATAGCCTAGAAATGCATGTTTATATTAAAGTAATGTGTTTTGGGTAATTCACTAATTGTTCTTAGCATGAATAGGACCTGTTGGTATGTTTAGTGTGATAGTCTCACCTGTTTTATCAATTTATTATTCCTAGCATTTATATAATTCTAGTGTGCATGTGTAGTGTTTATTAGGGCATATCATTTTATGTGCTTTAAATTATCTTTTAGCTTATCCAGTAGGTTTATTTAGTAGATAATGTTTTGGTTTACCTGCTGGTCAAGTTTGATAAGGTTTGCATGAGTAGTTTGCAAATTATAGTGGTTGTATGTGATGAAATGGGTTAGAAACAGAGCCTCTGTTTTCTCTGTTTTTAAGATCAATTAATGTCGAATCGGGCCCTGAGCATTCTGCCTTTCCTATTCTTCCAAATTAATTTTGACTTGAGTCTTTTATATGTTTCACGCATTCGGTTAGGAAATGGTTGAAACCGTTGATGCATTAAGATCCTTGCTGAAAGTTGCCTATCCTATGTAGGAGTCTAGGTTAAATAAATGCTCAGTATCATGATTGCAGTAGACAGTGATTCCGGTCACTTGAGGAAATGTTGTGAACAATCGCATGGGTGATTGTCAAGTTGCTGCTGATAATTGGTTAACAAAACATGTGAGGTTGGATGGATATTGTGGTCTTTCCATCCAGTCAATTAAGGACTTATTCTTTGTCGGAATGTGGTCGGAAGTTGAACGCACTGTCATATAGTAGGCTCCGCGGGTCATGAGCCACGGCTCGTGGGAATGTTAGGGGCCGGTTTTGCACGCCAGATCGCTCCTCCTTTGGCGTGGTAGGTTGGGATTGATTGGGCGCAAGCGGATGCGCGCCTGGCGTCGTCTTCGTTGCTTGCGCTCACTTGGTGGCTCGAGAAGGAGGGGGTAGCCGGCAGGACCGAGACTTTACGTCCCCTAACGTCCTGGGAGTGATTGGGTCTGCCTTTGCAAAGTAGATCTGGTTTATGTCAGGGTATTCGCCAGCTGGTTTGCAATCGATTCGAATCGCCATCTCTCCTGGTTAGTGAGAACCCGGGTTGCGTCCACGACATCAGTCTTAATTATTACAATATATGTTATATTATCATGTTGCTGCTGTTCTAATAATGATCAAGTTACTTATGCTGTTATTTATTCTACTGAGCAATGATTAATCTTGACTATACAGGATCTACGGTTATATTTAATTAAGTAACCTTTTAACTTGGAAAATATAAGTAGCATGTGTAGGCTCACTAATCAACCTTATTTTGGAAATTACTGTGAGTCAGCTAAACCCCAGATAAAGCCTAACATATTCCTTGGAGTCTTTTATTTTATTTTGTCGGGTAAGTCTAGCTGAGTATTTTGTACTTAGGGTTTTATTCCCGTTGTTGCAGGTGAGCATGTGTACCATGGGTACTGTAAGACTTGTTTGTTTCCTGTCGATGAGGAATAAAGCCAGGGCAAGGCATTCCTATATCTCTGTCTCATGCTGTTGCAGGGTTGACTATCTACTGGCACTACCTTACCTTTGTTTTCGCTAAAAACTATTTGGTTTTCAAAAACTACTGCTTCCGTACTTGAACCTGAGTTTGTAATAAATCATACATCACACTCTGATATTTAATATATGTCGAATTTGGTTTGAAATACCTGCGGATTTTACTACCGAACTCAACGATCCTGTTTGTGATGTTGATGAGTTGAAATCACTCGGAGATTTCTGGAATACCGAGTTTATATAGACTCAAGTGTAGATCGCGATAAACTTCGTGATTGCGAATTATACTTGATTTCTTATAAATTGGGCGGCTCTGTCACAATGGTGGCCTGGCGGCGCGGCGGACGGCGGAGGCAGCAAACAGGGCTTTTTCCGACGATGGCGAGGTGACCAACAGGTGCAGCACATGCTCGCGACCAAAACCACTCTCCAAATCGACCCTATACCGCTCCCTACAAGACGTGGCTATGCGTGCGGCGGGCGACAGAGCAGAACTCGCCGACGACAAGCGCGTTTTGATGGCTACGACGCGGGAAACAACAACCCGAGGACACGGGCACGACCAGAAGCAAACCACAACTTCACTTCTCTAGCTAGTTGAGTCGGGGACGGAGCAGAGGTCGTTTGACGGCGGTGACAGCGGCGCCGGCGGCAATGGTGGCGTTCCGGCACGTCTGGGGCACAACTGCGAAAACAAACGGGTCGATCATGACCATGACATCAAAGGCGATGCAAGCACACAAGGTGGTTTGCCATGAAGCTCACTAGAGAGGCGAGTCGACGGTAGGGCGGATCGCGACGGCGCTCGGCCAGCCATGAGGAAGACGACAACGCGCGAGCGTTTCTGGCAACGAGGCGAGGCGTGAGCATGCTCAATCTAAGAGCAGGATGCAGCGGAGCTTCGAGCAAAGATGGAGCGGATGGTGGTGCAACGACGGCAGGGAAATTGGTGGCGAGTCAACGGCGGCGGCGAAACAGAGGAAAAGGAGGAGCTCGATGACCGGCACTGCCACTTAAAGGCGAGGACGACGAAGAAGGAGAGGAGGACGGGTGCAATGGACTTGCCACCGCAACACGAGAGGATAAGGTTGGGCATGCCTAGAAGTCGGCTGAAGGCCACAAATGGGCGAGATCTTTTCCCCTCGCCACTATAGCACTCAAAAGCCTAATTTGCTGTTTTTTGCCAAATACTCCAAACATTTGAACAGAAGTTGAAAATATCCAAAAATAGAAGTTTCTCAAATTTTCATACTCTACACTTTTCATATAGAAAACATTTTGAAAATATGTCTCCAAATATTACCTTTTGAAATAGGGTCAAAATAGGATTTTGAATAAATTTGCAAATACTTTAAATTTCATATAAAAACTTGAAAACTCAAAACATCATCTTTGTACATCTAAACAAGATCTACAAAGATGCTTTAGGACTTCATATCAAATTTGGCATAATTTTGAAACTATTGAAAAGGGGTAAAAGAGGATATAGAAATTAGGGTTTTTGGAATTTTAAAAATCAAATAAAAATCATCCAAATCACATCCTTTCACTTAAGCACAAACAAGCCTATGAATTAAAGTTGTTTTAGTGGATGCAATTCAAAGTTGACTAATTATGAATGCTTTGCAATGCATATGATGACATGGCCATTTTTAGTGTGCTTAACACCAGGGGTGTTCTGATTGTAGTAGCTCATGCCTGTTTCAACGACAAACCACACATATTGCATCACAGTTAGTCTGTTGCATTATAGGCACATATTGCTACCATTTTACGGTAGGGTTGCAAAACGACCCCCTATAGCAACCAAATTAGTGTTGTTGCAATCATGTGGCGTGGCAAACCGATCCTTAACTAGGACAATAGACAACGTGTTGTTTTAAATTACTAATTAGTCTTTTTTTTTCTTGTTAACTACAAGTTAAATTGACTGGCACGCCTACAAATCCAAAACCGGCAGGACATGCTTGTTAAGCAAATCTTCCATGCTTGTCGTGTCTTGCGTGGTGATCAAAATTTTGCATCGCTACACCACATCTATCTATAACTCTTATAAAGAAACACCCTACTATCTAATCTCTTGACATGCAAAGCATCCACCTCAGCAGTCCACTATCAACCCAACTATCTATTTCTTTTGATATGCAAAGCGTCCACCTCAGCAGTCCACTATTATTTGCCACTAGCAATTTCTCTTAACATGCAATATGTCCACCTCAGCTGTCCACTTTTATTTGCAATTAAAGTTCACTAGCACAAGAAATATGATATCCACATCAGCAAGACTCATAATCCATTCTAACTCGTTTATATTCCTCCTTCGTACTCGCGGCAACACGCTCGGATGCTCCTAGCTAGCAATACGATGGTGCCAAGAACACTCCATTAACTTCCTTTTCAAGCACATTTGTGATAGAGTTACTTCCAACTAATTTTTAGGCTTTCTCTAAGTCACCTAGTGTTAAGTTTGCCAACCATGCACCACGCCTAACTCACTACACTCATCTAGATCAAGCTATTATTTCATACCACCTTTATAGTACGGCAAAAAAAACCCACTATCTAATTCTCATGACATGCAAAGTGTCCACATCAGCGGTCCACTATCAACCCAACTATCTATTTCTTTTGATAAGCAAAGTGTCCACCTCAGCGGTCCACTATCATTTGCTACTAGCAATTTCTTTTAACATGTAATATATGTCCACCTCAGCAGACCACTATCATTTGCAATTAAACTCTTATAAAGCAAAACACCACTATCTAATTCTTTTGATATGCAAAGTGTCCACCTCAGCAGTCCACTATCAACCCCACTAATATTTCTTTTCACATGCAAATCGTCCACCTCACCAGTTCACTACCATTTGTCACTAGCAATTTCTTTTGACATGCAATATGTCCACCTTAGCAGTCCACTGTTATTTGCAATTAAAGTTAACTAGCACAAGAAATATGATATCAACATCTACAAGACACATAATCCATTCTAACCCTTTTATATTCCTCCTTCATACCCGCAAAGAACGCCAATCTTCCTAGTGAACAATACGATGGTACCAAAAACACTCCATTCACTTCCTTTTCAAGCACATTTGTGATAGAGTTACTTCCAACTAATTTTTAGGCTTTCTCTAAGCTACCTAGTGCTAAGTTGGTCAAGCGTGCACCACACCTAACTCACTAAACTCATCTAGATCAAGCTATTAGTTCATACCCCTTTTATAGTATGGCAAAAAAATAACTAAAGAATAACTATTGTAAGTGTGACACTTAAAACTAGTTCTTAACCTTGTCATCCATCCTTTAAAAACCGAAATGTATTCAATCAATAAGGGCATGAAAACCATTAATTGGCCAAACAATCATCATTATTGTTAGCTAACTCATATGCCTCTACAAAACACACGTTAGTCACATTAATTGGGCCTTTTTTAATCATTGAAACCAAATTAGGGGCTTAAATGATTTCATACAGCCCTCCAACTCTTCAGTTTCTACATCTATATTATACACTTAGGTTGTGTGATTTATATTCCTAGATTAATTTGATAGGTTAGTAGTAGTATTGAAACCTAGATTGCATTACTCTTTTGCAATATGGATAGAAACCGATGTGACCGTAGGGTTTGCTGGCTAATCTTCCGACAAAAATACGTCATTAGTGACCGTCAACAGCGTGTCAAGCCTCTTGGTGAAGCCATATACATTTATTATTGACATAATTCCACTTGTAGTGCACAAATATTGTTTTGCAGGATTTATATGAAAAACAAGTAGAAAATGTCCAAAAGGCGCCTCCCTAGAAAGCGCACTCCTGAAGATAAATAAGCCCAAGGGAGAAACAGACCAAAATGACACAACTGGGCCGAGCACACGCCACCACATGACTTTTCAGGCCCACACACGCCCACCTGCCAAAGCCCGACCCGATCCAAGCCCGGGGAGGTGCGCGCGCACCCCAAGGTGCGCCCGCACCCCTACTGTGGCGGTTCGGGCCCAACTTTGGCAAGGCGGTGCATTAAGTGTCCAAACCGACAGTGCGGGGGTGCGTGGCGTGGTACAGTGAACCTGGACAAGTGTAGAGGTGGTTTATGCCATTAGGAGGAGAATGTTCCATGGTTTATTCCTCCACCCTCCTCCTATAAATAGATGGCCTCTCCCCTCTCACTCACACACACCTCACAAGAAGAGCCACTCTCTCCCACTCCACTCTTCTTCTTCCTCTACCTAGTAGGTTAGGATGTGGAGCTAGGCAAAGCTACCAAGGAGGGCTTGGCTCCTTGGAAGATGGATTCTCGGTATGAATATATTCATGGTATTCTTCCAAAGCCTTGCCCTTTATCTTATCTTGGTTGTGTACTAGAATTAGAGTCTTCATGTTATTCCTATGCTTCATGATTTATCTTATGATATAACATGTTGTTCTCTTGGCATGATCATGACATATGAACTAGTCTATAGTTTCCATGTTATGATATCGTCATAGAACTTTATTCTTAAACCATTCATGCAATATAATTGAGTAGTGTCGGGATCGTGCTGAGGTGGCGGTTCGTTGTTCCTTCGGAGTTGCTCGTGTTCTATTTCGTCCATCTGTAGGGTGGGGACCATGGGGGACATGAGTAGTGTCCTTGTATGCGGGCGTGGTGTCCGGATGCTAGCTATCCTGCGAATATGACGGCATGCCCCGGTCGAGGGGGTAGGCGGCAGGGTCGTGATAGCCTTATCCGTTGTTGACGGTAGAAACACCCTGTTTTTACATAGTCAAACCAACAACAAAGTATTCCTTTTGGAAGCTAACATACATATAAACAATGATTTCTTATGCAAATAACCTAGTTCCACATGTAGATGTCATTATTTGTATGCAGATGTGAAACTGGAGGAAAACTGGCTGAAAAGACACATTTGGTCATCATCCAGTCGACACTCCAAGTATGGCCATTGGACAATTTGATATCACCATCATGACCTCCATGTCCTATGAAGCTTCCACACAAAATTTGAAGACATTTGGCCACAAGACCCACATCGGCCGACCAAGGGCCATTTCATCCTGAGACATCCTGACATATGGGGACACCTTCTAGAAGAGTTGGAGAAGGCCAAGGCCCAATGGACCAGCATCGGCCGACCCATGACCTTTGGCCCAAACTCTTCCAATGCGACCTGCACGTCACTAATCCATGGGAGAACAAGAGAAGGCACCTGATTGGTCCATCAATACGTCACATGGATCGTGTTGGTACAAAATATACGTCACAACAAGTTTCGGACTCAAGACACAGAAAACTGAGAGTGGGGCCAACGTTTCCAGCACCAGGGGATGGCCCACAGGTCATGGACTATGGTCGGCCGACCTGGGCCCACTTGGCCAAAGACGTCCTTCCACGCCCAGCACATTGTCCACATGCTGAAATTACCTCACACGTTGATCCTAAGGCGGTTGCATGGCGGTTTGATCCAACGGTGGGCAATAGAGGTCACGCGGATCGATGACATGGTGCTGGAGTAGCCCCTACTCCACCTTGGGGCTATAAATACCCCCTACCCCCCTCACTTCCAAGACATGACCACAAGGAAGATTTCCACTCTTATGTAGTAGGTGAAGCCCTACTCCTTTAGTGTATCAGTAAAGAGTGAGTGAGAGAGAAGTCTTCTGGAGGAAGCCCCGGATCTGTCGGGAATCTCCTCCAAGGTGTATCTCTGAGGGTGTACTTCTTCTAGTAAGTAATATATCCTAAGTTCTTCTATAGTTCGCATATCTGGTTTAGTATAATAGCTATTCACTCATCTTCACTGGTATATTGCTTTACTCTAAGTAATTCACTTACTTCTAGTAGAGTGCTCTAGCTTTTGATCACAGTTAGAGTAATAAGCGTAGCATAGACGTGGTGTCTAGGTTATTCTTATCAGTATTTGCCGCTTGCTGCTCGGATGGATTGTGATAGCCAGTAAGGTGGTGACAGCCCTTCTGGTCTCTGTATAAATCACCACGAGTCTAAGCAAGTTCTTAAAAGGTAAGGCTCCAGTAAAATAGTAGTTTGGTAGTGGTGGTAGTATTCACCAGTTATCACCTACTGCCTCCGTGTTCGAGGGCCAACAAAGCCACGTTTAGCTATCTAGCCTATCCAGATATCATAGCTATAGAAAACCTCTCATCTCAACTACCAAATACACACCTTGTGTCATCATAGAACGAATCTTGATTCTCTGTTAGTTCACTTCATGTTCCTTGTTGACATTTCTTAGCGTCATCATGAAAGATAGATAATATCCTTAGTGAAAACGTCAAGAAATGCTAGTGATAGATGGATTCATATGTGCAAAGGTCAATCCGCAAGCGCACGGATCTATCATCGTAGCATTTCACCCGGAAGTATTTGGGTATCGTTCATTTATATTTTCCCATGGGAAGGCATGGTGTAAAAGCCTCTAGCATGAGCATGGACAAGATAGCATGACTAAGGTTCATAATAGAGAGATAACAGTAAATGATAGTTTGACACACACACTTGAACCAATCTCAAAGGATAAAGAGAAAACATGCTAGGAGAAGGATATCCTAAATAGCTTTATTAAGATAGTAGATATACATGCATGCCTTATACCGTCAGAGATTCTACCTCGAGATAACCTGAATTACTAATGGTTTACTTCGGGCACCGGAGTGCACTTGGTCTGCCAAGCGATGCCGGCATCCAGCTCTACTCCGCAACCGGACGTGGAGGAATACAATGGGCGAATAGGGCTGTCACCACCTATCCCCTACGTCACTACCGTGGATTGCGTAGCAAACGAGGGTGATTCATAACCTAGACACCACGTCTACGCTATTCATCACTACTCTAGTGTCGTACAGGGTATCCCATCTTCATCAGGGGCCCTCTACTAGAGTACTTACCAAGAAGGTAAACAACGATCCCGTAAACAGACTAGTAACCCTAAATTAACTTAAGGACTCATCATGGTTTAGTCATGTATGTATAATACATTAAGCATAAAGTTCTATTTAACAACATCATAGCATGCAAACTATATGCTAGTTCATATGCTAAGATCATCTCGCATGAACTGTGCTCTATTATAGCTATTGATAATAAGAACAAGAATAATGTGGAGAGCAAAGTATTGATCAATATAAGAAAAGACTATAATGATCATACCGAGTATCTCCAAGAAGATCTTGATCTTCTACATTGTGCCTAACTCCTAACTAAAAGGGAAAGAGAACAAGTGGAGGGAGAAAGGTGCTTGTGTGTTGTGTGTAGAAAGGGGGGTGTGGCCTCTTATTTATAGTGGAGTGAAAGTGGTTCTTGGCGGGAGTTTTGGCGCCAAATTCCCGAAAAGCACCGCCATGCACCGCCTCTACTCCTCTGGAGTCGGACACGGAGACAAGACGCGGCGGGATCGGGCACGGGCTGCTGCGGCGCCGCCGCCCTAGGGCGGCCGGCCCGGAGTTTGGCCCGTCCCCGTGCCCGTCCTTCACGTGTGGGGGCTGGTGGCCCATTCTAGGTCGCCCTTCCGAAGGTGTTTCGGTCCACTTTGCGTTGGTTTTGGCCTAGTCATGTTCCCCTTGGCCAAAGCGTATTCCCTGAGTTGAGTGTTACTCTTTATTTGGTGTACTCTCACCTGTTTTCGTGTTTGTTCCTGCAAAACAAATATTATCGAATACAAGTGGAACTAGGTGAGTAGTAAATGTTTATTTGGCATAAGTGTGATCCATCTCTCTTAATTAGAGCTAAGTTGGCGGCATAAAGTGTGTGATAGTGACCGCCAACATTCCTCGTGGAAATCGATACCTGGAATACTCCTGGGGAAAAGCTACACTGACAGCCGTGCGCTTGCGGTTTACCGTTGCCATCCTTAGGTGTATCAGTCCTTTAGTGGTAATACTAAAGAACTGTCAACAAGCTTTTCTGGCGCCGTTGTCGGGGAACGGTAGTTGTCTTAACATAGAATCGGGTCGTCCGAGTTATCTTTTATTTTTTTTACCTTTCTTTTAGTTTTATCCTTTTTCCATCATAAACAAACACCCATGGAAAATCTTTCCTATCAAAACATTTCTATCCCTACGGGCGAGTTCGTCTTAGAGCAACCATCAACTTCATGATCTAGCTGCGAACTTCGTCCTGAGCTTATAGCCATGGTTCGACATCAACCTTTCTCTGGAGCAATTAGTGATGATCCTTATGATCATTTAGAGGAGTTTGAAGAACTGTGTTCATGCTTGGTAGTCCCTAGCATGACACAAGAGACTTTGAAGTGGAAACTGTTCCCTTTCTCTCTTATAGATAGAGCGGAGCAGTGGTACACCTGCATGGTAGAGAGTGTGGACAATTGGGATGCACTACAAGATAACTTTTGTTACTCGTTCTCCCCTGTTGGATGCACAGATTCTTTACCGTGTAGCTTCCTTGACTTTGAGCAATTAGAGGGAGAATCTGTAGGTTCAGCATGGGTGTTGACACCTGTTATAGCATAATATTACTAGTCAACTAATATGAAATAAGGGCATAAAATGAATATCAACATAAGTCTAGGGGCTTTACTAACATAATTCCATGAGCTTTGGTGATTTATATATTTTTAGGGACTTAACAGATAAATGCAGAGAAGAATGGAGAAAGTTCCAGAATATACATCTCATACGATGACAAGACTTGACCGTGAAGAAACTCAACCCAAAATGTGGACTAAAACACTCTAGAAGATACTAGAAGACACCAGAAGAAACGAGAGCCGAGAGGAGACCAACCCCCAAAGCCGCCAGAGGGGATTTAGGCCGGCCGCCAAAGCTACAAGAGCCAATCAAAGCTCATCTTCCTAGGTCGGTTTGTAACCGACTTTGAGGTTGTATCTACACCGTTATTGAAGGTCGGTTTGATCCAATGGTCATCGTTCATCGCCAAGGCCTATATAAGAAGACCCCCTGACCCCAGGGTTAAACCCTAACTCATTCTATCTCATTATCTCTTGACCTTTTGGTCAGAGGTGTCCCAATGTGAGGACAACCTCTCCTCTCTAGTTCTAATCTATATTAGAAGATCATGTAGAACTAGAAGGATTAGAGTGAGTTGAGAGCAAATATCAAGTTGATAGATTAGATCCATAGTCCTCCATGAAAGTGACTAGATCTAGTCTTGAGAGCTAAAGAGTGGGTGGAGGAGAAGAAGGGGAAGCACCGGACATGTCGGTGACTCCTCTACGCTTGTACCTCCGGGATCAAAGGCCTTGTGGCACTTGATCCTGAGACTTCTATGGTGGATTAACTTCTTTTTTGAGTAAGTAATCATCTTATCTGAAGTGTTAGTATTGTTCTGATTGTTCATAACTCTTTGAGTACTTTAATCTATGGGAATCTATAGATTAGAGGGGTATGCTTAGGTGTAGGCGTGGTGCCTAGATCGAAGTTGCTTATGAATGCACCCTACCTTCCGGATTGTGGTAGTTCGTGGTAGTGACAGTACCATTGATTCCTTTGGATCCACATCCCGTTGGATAGGACAAGCAGGACTATGTTGCTGGAGGAATAGTAAGTTTCGACCTTGCTTTCCTTTGAGTACGTCCCTTTAAGACAATATCAACATAGCTTACAAGAAGAAGAACTAGACAACCGCAGGAATCTTCTTACCTCTTTATCCTCTCCCGTTCCTTGATTGCTGCTCAGGGATTAGTTATATGCCTCAGTTATCCTCACACCATCCTCCCTGTGGATTCGATATAAAACCCTCTCCCGGGTGAAATGCTCACTAGTATCCGTTCTCTTGCGGATTATTATAAATATTTCTGTAGGCTTATCAAATACCAACAAGCATTTCTAGCGCCGTTGCCGGGGAGAATGGTTGCTGAGAAAACATTGAGTATAACTAATCTTGTATCATATCTTAGTGTAGTCTTTCTTTTTATGTTTTCTTTTCTTTTTATATCTTTTTGGGATCTTCGGATTCCACACTTATCCTTATGTTGCACCCATAAGCACAAGCTTTAGGCCACTAGAATCTTTAGAACCTATCCTATCACTTGGCTATGAGCTGTGCCTAAGGTTGATCTAAATGATCATGAAACAACCCATTATAGGAGAGAATTCTGAAGTTAGCCTCAGGCCAAATCCTATCCTTTAAAAAGGATAGTGTATTTGGGGCTTGTGACAGAGCCGACCAATTTATAAGAAATCAAGTATAATTCGTAATTTACCGAAGCAATCGCAGTCTACACTTGAGTCCATATAAACCTGGTATTCCGGAAATCTCCGAGTGATTTCAAACTCATCAACAACACAACAAGGATCGTTGAGCTCAGTAGTTCAAATCCGCAGGTATCTCAAACCAAATTCAATATATTATAATCGAGTCGACGCGTACACATTTGTTTACAAAGTAGTTCGAGAGTGCGGAAGCAATAGCTTTTGAAAACAAGATAGCCATGCAAATGGAAATAAAATAAGATAGTGCCAACATAGTGTCAACCCCGTAATAGCAAGAGATAGGGAAATACGGAGATTGCCATGCCCTAGGCATTATTCTTCAACCACAAAGAACACACAAACCGGATAGAAACATGCTAGACGGAGTCACCCACCAATGGGGAATAAACCCGTGAGTACTCAATTGTACTCCATAAGACTTACCCGCCTTAAAGCCGTAAAATAAGGAAAAAGACTCCAAGGATCATGC
This sequence comes from Hyparrhenia diplandra, assembly GCA_015847255.1. NCBI lineage: Eukaryota > Viridiplantae > Streptophyta > Magnoliopsida > Poales > Poaceae > Hyparrhenia > Hyparrhenia diplandra. The sequence continues at coordinate 63,822 of JADLZK010001344.1, read as the reverse complement.
TTGGCTTTATCCGAGTCGGGCCGACTCACATTTAATTTCAGAAAATAGGGTTGATTAGTGGGCCTACACATACTACTTGAATTCTTCCAAGTTAAAAGGTTATTTAATTTATACATAACCATAGATCCTGTATAGCCAAGGTTAAAGACATATGCTCAGTAATATAAATAACAGCATAAGTAACTTGATCCAGAATTTTAACAGCAGCAGCATGATAAATATAACATATATTGTGATATTAAGACTACATTGCCGTGGAAGCATCCCGGGTTCTCACTATCCAGGAGAGATGGCGATTCGAATCGATTGCAAACCAGCTGGCGAATACCCTGTCATAAACCAGGCCTACTAGATCAAGGTAGACCCGATCACTCCCAGGACGATACGGGACGTAAAGTCTCGGTCTTGCCGGCTACCCCCTCCTCCTCGAGCACCCAAGTGAGCGTAAGCAACGAGTACGACTCCTCGTGCGCATCTTCTTGTGCCCGATTAACCACACCAACCATCACCAGAGGAGGAGCGATAAAGCGAGCATGGCCGGCCCCTAACATTCCCACGAGCTTCGTGGCTCACGACCCCGTGGAGTCTACTTTATGAACAGGTACGTTCAACTTCCGACCACAGCCCGACAAAGTATGAGTCCTTAATCGATCAGATGGAAAGACCACAATATCCATCCAATCTAAGCATGTTTTATTATTCATTCTCAAGAAGAAATTGTTAGTCACCCATGTGACTAACCACAAACATTCTCTCAAGTGACCGGAATCACCGTCTCTGCAATCACCATACTGAGCATTTATAACCTAGACCTCTAGATAGGATGAGATAACAACTTCAACAAGGATATCTGTGCATCAACGGTTTCAACCATTTTCCTAAACTTAATGCATCAACATATATAAAGGACGCAAATCAAATTAGTTAGAAAGCATAGGAAAGGGCAGCATGCACCGGGGCTTGCCTTCAGAAGAGGGTTAGAAGGTGCCTTGGCACTTCAGCAGCTTGACGACAGGCTCTGTCTCTCCATGGACCTCCTCCTTGCTGCACCTCCAGGTGTATACTTCTCCTTCCTGCTGCTCTTTGATCTCCTCGTGCTCTCGTTCCTTCGATCCAATATGAATATGTATGCAAGGATAAATATTAAGGAATGCACGATTGACAAGGAATGGATGAATGCATTATGATGTATGATAATAGTAAGTGGATATCTCTTCGGCAGAAACACAATTATAACTGCACAAGAAACCCTAATAATCTACATCAAGCAAAACTCCCTAATTCACTAATCACTGGAAAATGGCAGCTAGACATACTGTCAGTAAAACAGTCACACAGGGAGTTCTATAACTCCAAAATCAGCAAACAAATACTCGTTGGAAAGCTAACAAAATTATCTACAAATCATTCCATATCACCCTGACCTGAATCTGATATTAACAGCCTCGAAAACAGCAAAAACAGAGACTCTGTTTTCAGGCAACCTACAACTTACAACATCTACTATAAGTCACTCAAGCATGCACTTCACTTGGGACTTTTCCAGCAAGCAAACCAAGTCATAATCTATCAAATAAACCTACTGAACAATCCAAAAGATCAACTAATGCACATGAAATGATATTCCCTAAATATCCACTACACATGCACACCCTTAAATATAAAGGCTAGAATTAAACTAGTTTACCAAAAACTCAAGACTAGCAAACCAACCATACCAACAGGTCCTAATCATGCTCGGAACAAACAATAAAATTATTAGCACACATTACTCTAATATAAACATATACTTCTAGGCTATTTTCTATGCAACATAATTATGATAAATACATAAACACCTTAGGAAATTCTACAAAAATTACCAGAGCATCCTACTGACATAACAAGGCTACCATAAAAATATCATAGCAAGACCATGCATATACTGTCCTACACAAAAATCACTAGGAGGCAATAAAATATGAAGTGAAAATACTTTGTACTATGAAAAGTGTCAGACAACAGATTTCTGAGTATGACATGCTACTAAAACCTATCAAAACCAAGCATACCAAGTCTCACCTCCAAAACCCTAGTAATTATTTTTCTATGAATTTCCTAAGAAAGCATGGTAAATAGCACATAAATCGAAAATGGTATTTCCCCCATAGAACCTAGGGTCAAACATATTTTTCCCATGCTGCACATCTCAAAACATGAACATTTTGTACAGGGACCACTATTTTATCATGCATCAAAAGAAAGATACACATTTATCTATTTTCATGGCATTTACTAGCATAAATATAAATAAATATAAAAACTACCAGAAAAAAGGCATCTCATATTTTTTATACTGTAGATCTACTCATAAGAAGCACAACAAAATTGGTTTCACTCAAAAAGGACTTAAAATGAGCAAGATATGGAATTTACAAGCTATGCATGCAGTGCGGAAAAACATAAATTATAAAGGATATTCGGCCGACAGACGGGCCCACGCCAGCGTCGACCGGAGCGCGAGCACGGCGCTGATCTGGCGGGATCTCCGCCGTCGGTGAGCTTTCCGGTGAGCCGGGGTACCGTCGGGTTCGTCTCGTCGAGACCTACGCGTTGGTGGTCGTGGCACGGGCTAAGGTGGACGGCGGCATGGTCGACGGTCGAGGCGGCGGCGGCGGCGGCGCGGTCATCGGCATCCCGCCGTTTCGGCGATGAGGCGGCCGGGCGAGCCGAGCACGGGTGCGCGGGTCGAGGCGGACCGGATCCGGGGTTTGGCGGTCGGGGGCGATGAGCTGGCGGCGTTCGACGGCGTGCATGCCGACGCGCGGCGGCGTGGCGGCGGCGGAGCGGCCGCGTTCCGGCGAACCGGGGCGGAATGGCTCGATTGGTAGGCGTCACGAGCAGCAACACGTCGAGGCGGCTCGGATCTTGCTACCCGGGACGCGCGGAAGTGGGCGAGGGCACGCCGCCATGGTGGGGTGGTGCGCGGCACACTCCAGGGATCGGCGGCGGCGGGTTTACGGCCGGTGGCGCGGCGGTGTTGATTTGGGGCGGGGCTCAGGGTTGGTGAGGTAGAGGGGCGATGGCGGGGCGGTGAGCAAAGCTAGGGCAGGCAACGGCGCGGTGGTGGTGGTGCTCGGCGCCGGCGGCGGCGATGGTGGCGCGGCGGCGCATCCGGTTCTTTGTTAATTGCGTGGCCGTGGCGAAGGGAAAGGAGGATGGAGTGCGGCGTACGGGACGCGCGCGGCTTCTTCTACAAGGCTCGGGAGCGGCGCGGTGTCAGACGGGCGAAGCCACGCGGCGTGCGCAGCCTGGGAAACGGGCAGAGGGCCCTGTCGGCCCTGATGTTGCCGATAGGGGTGATTTCCCTTCCCAAACTTGACCAGCTGCTGGTTTTTGCTCCGTACATCGTGATCCGTGCAGATTTTGGCAAAAACTTTCTATACATGGATTCCTCAGAATTTCCTAAGCTACATTTCATTCCATTACGACATCTTCAAATTCAACACCGTTTGAAAACTATAGGCCAAAACAGTAGCGTCACTAAAGATGATTCCAAACCCTAATCAACCTATTTTTCCTTGTGCATCGAGATTCGTGCCGATTCAGCAAAAACTCTAATTGAACGAAATGTTCCTTACCAAATTCTGAGCAAAACACCTATACAAACTTTCTCCTAAATCGACCCAGATTGGAAACTACGATCGATCGAAGCACGGTTACTCCAAAGGTCAAACAAACCCCGATTTCATGCTCGACCAAACTAATTTCGACTTTTCGAACACGATCCACCCACTTTCATGAACAAGCATGTGATGACTTATGTTCTACACTAAATTACCCACACATTTCATGAAGAGTGCACACACATGCATAAACCCTAGCTAGGACTTTTAAGCAAAACAAGACAATTCACTTTCATGGTCAAATCAAGTCAAACCAAGTCAAACTATCATTATAAAACATAATTAGACAACATGACCAACATCAACCTTGCTCTAAAACATCTTATAAATATAACTAAGAATAAATAAATATTAAACAACCAATTATGCAAGCATTTCATACATGAAATGATAAGACAAAGCATGACAAGCAAATTCCATGCAATTTAAACATGCAAACAGCATGTATCATTTCATGTGCATGAATGCATATAATTAACTGATGATTATGCTCATGAAATGCTGATGCTAATGACATGCTTAACACCAGGGTGTTACAGGGCTCATCCTAGAAAAGTTGTTCGCATGACCATCATGCAGTTTTCTACGGAGGAACTTTTCTTTCCTTTTCTAAAGCAAGGTTTGTTTTGACAAACTCAATGGGCGTGATCTTTTTCTTAGAATTTTTCATAAACACCCAAAGGAAGAGAAGGAATCATCCTCTAGACCAAAGAAGAAGTTTTTGATAGCCAGATCATAATCATTCCAATCCCTTGATTTAGCTACCAATCCTAAGTCATCAATACTCTAAACCCCTCTAAGAGGAGAAGTAATTCTACCCTTGATTCTTTTATGGTGATGACTTTGGGAGACAAACTTCTAGCTTCACAGGAGACCTTTGAGTGCCTATAAAACCAAATCCTCTTAGAGAAGAGTCTCTTAGAAAGCATCCTTATTCTTAAAAAGAACGTTGGGAGCCCAAGGATGGCATATCTAATAATGCCATAGAAGGAGAGCAAAGCTATCTAGAATCCATTCATGTCTTCTTTCCTTCTATTTCAGACTAGATAACGTATCTAATCCCCATCTTCAACCTCATCCTTGACCCCAATGAATCCTCTAGTGTTCTTTTTCTTGAGTCTACCTATGATCCTAGAAATACCAAGTATAGACATCATGAAAGATCTATGGGAGACTAGAAAGAGCATTATCATTAGCTGGAGAACATCCATGAGCCTAGGAGTTACATCCTAAATATTCTATCCAATCCTTGCCCATGTGAGCAAACTCCTGAATTAATTGCCATCTCTAATCTAGCCACTTAAAAGATCTCAAACCCCCTTGAGATAATTGTTCATAAAGATTTAGAAAGGGTGGTTGTTGATCTTATTGGCTTGAATATTGAGATTGGTGATTTAACGGAAAACCTCTTCATCATCTTGAATCATATTTGAAGGTTTCCCAAGGACGAGCTTTTTGTCCTAAAACAAGCACTCTAGGGGAAGTAATATAAGTATAGATCTTTTTCTATAACACCCCCTTTGTGTAGTGAGCATAGAGATATAATTGTGTGAATATTCCTTCGGGTATTTTTGTTACTAACCATTTCATGTGTAGAACAAAGAAAACGAAGGATGACAATGTAAAGGTATGTCTAACCAATATTCATGCAACATTGAATCACTCACATAATTCTTGCCATGTTGCTACCTTATGTTGGTTGTCTCTACCTTTAAGACGTGCTCAAGTTGCTACACTTTTTCATCTTCACTTGAGTAAATCTCTATAATGCCTTCATGCTATCTTTGTTTGCTATAGTATGCTTTGGTTTGGAAATTTTACACGTGAATTTTCCAAAGGTTTTTAAATTAAGCATGGTGCTTAGGTTAAATAGCCTTCCTTAATTGAATTAGACATGGAGTCTAGTTTGATTATTGAACTAAGAATTGCTTGTGTAGACATTGGATATTTTGTTGGACTAACCCATGTAGAGAACTTTCAAATACAATTGGGGTAAGTCAAGAGATGAACTCAGATCAGAGATGAAGCAAGGCATATAATGAACTCCAACATTATGCAAAAGACACGGCTCATTCATCATTAATGGAAGAATTGTAAGTATCAAATCATTCAATCTGTCCTTTGCTACAAGTTACCTTTGCCTTGATCCACATGCTAGAGTGTGTTGACACCTGTTATAGCATAATATTATTAGTCAAATAACATGAAATAAGGGCTCAAGTCAAAGACCAACATAAGTCTAGGGGTCTAACTAATATATTTCCACGAGTTTTGGTATTCTGTGACTTTCCAGGGACTTAACAGATAATTGCAGAGAAGAATGGAGAAAGTTCCCGAATATACAAGACATATGATGACAAGACTTGACCGTGAAGTAACTCAACCCGAAAAGTGGACTAAAACATTCTAGAAGATACCAGAGGACACCAGAACAAACGGGAAGATGAGGTGGCACTCCACCCTGGCGGCCGCCAGTGCCATGTAGGCCGGCCGCCAGGTGGGGTCGGCCTGTCAGCCTCACCTTTTTATGTCGGTTTACTACCGACCTTGTGGTTGCATCTACACCGTTATTGAAGGTCGGTTTGATCCAAGGGTTCACGTTCATTGCCAAGTACTATATAAGAAGACCAGCTGACCCCAGGGCTAATAATCATATTCATTATCAATTCATTCTCATCAAGTCCAACCAAGTCTAGACCTAAGCCCTAGTTCATACTAGAAGTAGTTAGCTATCTAGCTAGTTCTAGTTGAAGATCAAGTTCATCTTGAGTTCCTGATAGTCAAGAAGTAGCAAGGATCATCGTTCTTGAGACTTCTCTCTTGTATTCGATCTGTAAGTACTAATATATTCAGAATACAATTGTTATGGCTTTGATCTTTATAATGATTATATTCTTATTGATATGTGTTTATACATGCTATGATTATGTGTTTAGTTTAGTGAGTTTGTCTTATATCTTATGCATGGAATTGTATAGCATCCACGTTGATGATCACTATGTGGGTGATAAGCAATGTGTAAACGTGGTGTTTATACAACGTTTATCTGCAATTGCACCCAACATTCCGGGCCGTGTGGTAGATCGCGGGAGTGACAGTCCTGTTGAGTCCTTTGTAATCCACCCTCCAAATGATAGGACTAGTCGAGCTATAATTACGGTAATGATCAAGTTTTGTCCTTAGTTGTTATTGGTAATGCTTGCCATGTGTAGATGTAATCCAACCTTGCCATGATAGCTAGATGTATTGCACTAATTGTAGTATTCATTGACATATATGATTAGGAGTATCTTAGGAATATTCATTCTATTCTTTCTATAACATGCTAATAGCTCGTATGATACTAGTGGCATATGATGATCTTAGACTTGGGTAGTTATCATTTATATAATTATCTTTATCTTGTGACTTATCCTGTTGAGTAATGTTAGATGCATATGGCTACTCTGTATTATACTACTGTAAGTGGATCTCATAAGTAAATCACAGTCTAAATCATTAGATACCCCTTTTCTCTCTACTTTCCATAGACTTACCTTCCATGTGGTAAAATATAAATACGATACCGGATTACTCCTGGTGAAGTGAAGTGCTACGATGGTATTTCTATCTCGTAGGCGCTTGCGCATATCATGTTCATTCTTTTATCAAGGCCTATCAACAAATACCATACCCGCATTTCTTTGAGCGTTATTGCTAGGGTGACAGACTAGTGTATAGGTAATGCCTAGAAATGAGTGGTATACCTTGAGTACATATCCTGATGAGATTAACTCCACTATGGATAATGATGCTAAGTTTACATCCCACTATTAACACCGCCTAACTTCGCTTTGTTGGATCATGAGGTTAATCCCTTATCCAAGCTAACATGATTAGATAGATATCCCATATATATTTCTTTCGCCTTCCTAATGTGGATCGTGTAAGAAATATCAACAGAGTGCAACCATAATTAAAATATGTATAAGACATGAATAAATAAAATCTGTGCTAAGGTAATCAAAGAACCACCTTTTCATTAGCATAGATTGGATCATATGAACCTTGGGCAACAACCCCTTCTTCAACCATGTTGTATTCCCTCGGGTATGTGTCCGTTGACATTTTGCGGGAAAGGATTATGCTAAGTCTATTCATAGAGAGAAATGAAACTGCAAACCAAACCACCACTTTAGAGATGGAACAAAGAATGACATTAGTGTCATATATGAGAAAAAGCTCTCACTCAAAAGAAGTGGATGGATAAAGCAACATGCCATAAGAACATCAAAGGCAGGGACGGTTCAGCATTCACACTTAAAGTGTCGAGTGACAAGAAGGCTCGAGCATGGGGGAGGAAGGTAGACTTCTCTAAAGATCATCCGATATTACTCCTCCTCTTCTCAAGCTCCCGTCACTCTGACATGCTGGTTTGCAATCCCTCTACTCAATATTACTTTGACTTTCTAAGTTTGAATGGTTAATAAATGTCATACATCAAAATCAAACTTAAGATATAATAAAATTTTCCAGTAGAGAAAAAGTAATAGTGAGCACTTAAAATATCCAACCAAAACTTTTTCTAGCATAGAAGCAATCTTTAGCTCCATGACAATTCTACCCTTGTTTACAATTACTTGTATATTCCTTCGGGTATATGTTGTCAATTAATACTACAGAAATAAAATCATAAGAGGAGCAAAAAGATTCAAGCACAATTTAAAGAGCAAGAAAGAAAGGATGATACAATAAAGGAGACAAGTTAGGAGCAAGATATACAAGAGGCCAAATAAGGAAAGCTCTAAGCAGAAGGAAAGAATCACCACAAGTTGTTACGGTGCCATCACACTCTAATAAAAGGTAACATCTTGAGGTAAGCTATCATCAACTAAGTTTTTCCTAATTATGGCATGCTCATAAATAAGGAATCAAACATGTTGGAGTCAAAATCTAACCTTATCCATCCTGCTTAGCTTCGCATGTTTAGTTCTTTGTTCCTAAACACCACTGTTCTCCTGATCTCATAATCCCCAGATCATGTGAATTAAAATATTGCTCATCCCGCTCGGAAGATAGTTATAATCATTAAGCCGTTGATGCTCAATCTCCTGATCTTATCACCCTCATCATAAATAAATGAAACAATTTAAACATTAACTCTGCCTTGTTTAATGTGCCTAAGGTTAGAGAAGAATGAATAAAGTTTTGGTTACATTCTTTGTTTTCCCACCAACAGGCCCATGCACTTGATCTCTACCTTATCTTTGCAAGCGACACATACTTTAAGTACAATGTGGAGGAGTAGTCACTCTCCCAAAATTCTACAAGGAAATGTCCCGACTCACAAAAGTACGCACACTAAACAAGATGTTGCATGCTTCCACTTTGTCAAAAGCTTCACTTCAAACCATGGGACAAGCAAGCAACATGGGTGATGCCATCCTCGAGAGATCATTATCTCGGGAGACGCAACCACCAAGATCAGATGATGCACTTGAGGAGTGAGTAAGGTAAGAAGTCTTGTTCAAGAGGACTTAAAACATTGAACCCTCTCCTAAGGTAAGATCGGTAGTTATCATGCATAACATATTTATTTCCTTGCATTGCATAATCATTTTCCTTTAGCATATTTAAATTTTTGTATTAGCACTTTGCATTGAAAAATTCTCAAGCCCCATGTGAATAATCTTGTGGCGTATGGCAACCCACAAGGATATTCACCGTGGTGGCACAAAAAAATAATTATTATGCAATCATTTAGTTGCATTTGCATCATAGTTCTTTGCATGCATATAAATATATAAAACTCAAAAACATTTAGAAGAAAAATCTTCTTTGAAGATCTATCTGGAATAATCATGATCCATCTTGAAAATCTTTAGACACATGAGGTTTATGTGGTCGATCACTAACGCTTAATCAAGTTCCACTAGCTTTGTTGTCTATTTGAGTTCAAAGATTTGAAGGGAGAGAGACATGATAGGCCGACTTCATCGTCACTATCTACCTCAACTTCCACATCAACAAACATGACACTTCAATCCATCTTGGGGAGAGCACCCCCAGTTATCCCGATAAGTATCTCTATTACTATCTATATATATATTATTAGTTAAATATTTGGTTTGCTTAGTTGTTAAAGAGTTTGTTAAAAAGTTTAGTTCTATAGAGTCAAGTCGTTTAAAGAGTTTTTAGTAGAGTGTGATCTTTAGATTGTGGGAATAAACAAATAAGTTTAGAGAGTGTACAAGAAGTTGTTTACGCCAACATAAAATGATCTCTCAAGCTAAATCTCATGCTTGGAAATGATGAATAGTTGCTCATTTTGTAATTCCTTTTTCAAGTACCTAGCCTTCAAGCTTAATTTCTCTTGAGCCTTAAATACAAAACTGCTTTGACTTGAGACTTACTTTGAACCTGAAACCTGCAAGGGTTGCAAATTGCTTGCTCTAAAGTCTAGGTAATTGACGGATATGATATATGAGAGTCTAAGCTGCTATTGATCTTACTCCTAGTGATGCTAGATTTCTGGAGATTTATTTTGAAACTTAAAAAGTGCACATGATAAGTTCCTGTGTGATAGAGTGTTGAACCTCCTACCACAGCCATATATACATGCTCCTTAGATTAGGAAAACCTTTTGACATATATATAGGCTGCTTGCTTTGCATTGAGTTTGTTCAATCTTTGTCGACCCTTAGAAACTTATCATGCTGATCATGTACACTCCACCACCATTCCACTCCACTCATTCATATGCTATTTCCATCCTGAAAGTACGCATCCACCACTACACCACCATATACACTCATTATGCATCCACTATATCCACCAAAAATGTTCTACTCCTATCCTAGGAGAGAGCAACCAAAAATATTCCCTATACCCATCCACTCATTTATTGCTAGCCAATATCTTATAAAAGCTCCATTACATTTATTTATCTCTCAAAAGTTATTGCAAAAAAGATTTGGGTTGTAGATTAAAAAAAAGAGAGAAAGGGAGATGAAAAATGGACAAGTGTCCTACGGGCGAGTAGAGCCTACCTCCCTAAGAAAAAGAAAAAATAAAGGAGAGTTAAAAATGGACAAGTGTCCGATGAAAACAATGGGTACTTAGATACTCGCCTCTCCATAAAAGAAAAATAAAGAAAGAGAGATACAACCCAGATTCTCATAAAGTTTCCAGATCCCAAAGAGAGATGATTCCTCAAGGAGCAAAAGTAAGCTTTCCCCTCATTCATTCCTTACTATACCCCTTGTCCACTATATTCTATCCACCATACACATGCATCACTTGATCAGTGTGACTCGTGACTTTGGATCCATTGCTTGAACTTACAATATATGCTTAGTAAGTAGAATTAGTTTTCTCCTACCTAGAGCTCTAGATATAAGCCTTAGATATCTTGATGCCTTAGTGAGGATCCACAAATACCACAAATAAGAGAGGCAAAAATATATGCATAGTGTCCTACTGCCTTAGTCCAAAAATATCACATATTATGAGAGAGAGGCAAAACAACCTTGATGCCTTAGTGAGGATCCACAAATACCACAAATAAGAGACTTGAGAGAGTCATACTAGGAACTTTGAGTTTTATTTTGAAAACTTGCAAACACTCCAGAAGGACAGTTGAACAAAGAGTTTGAGATATGGTGCTTGACTTAATTGTTCTATCTTTCAATTACCCAAGATCCCAAGAAAAGGCTATAAGCTCCATGGTTAAAGGTAACATGGGTAAGTTGAAAGTTGAACAAGTTTATTCTTATCTGGAGGAGAAATTTTTGTTTGAAAGCATGTGTACTTTTGAGGTGTGAAAGCGTTGTAGCAACTCCTAATCCATTGCTAAGTTTGGCTTTGTAAGGGACTAGCAAAGGGTAAGCTTGGGGGAGCTTGTTGACACCTGTTATAGCATAATATTACTAATCAACTAATATGAAATAAGGGCATAAAATGAATATCAACATAAGTCTAAGGGCTTTACTAACATAATTCCACGAGCTTTGGTGATTTATATATTTTCAGGGACTTAACAGATAAATGCAGAGAAGAATGGAGAAAGTTCCGGAATATACATCTCATATGATGACAAGACTTGACCGTGAAGTAACTCAACCCAAAATGTGGACTAAAACACTCTAGAAGATACTAGAAGACACCAGAAGAAATGAGAAGCCGAGAGGGAGACCAACCCCCGGCGGCCTCCGGAGGAGGGATTTAGGCCGGCCGCGCCAAAGCTACGATATGTCGGGCTCATCTTCCTAGGTCGGTTTGTAACCGACTTTGAGGTTGTATCTACACCGTTATTGAAGGTCGGTTTGATCCAATGGTCATCGTTCATCGCCAAGGCCTATATAAGAAGACCCCCGACCCCCCGGGGTTAAACCCTAACTCATTCTATCTCATTATCTCTTGACCTTTTGGCAGAGGTGTCCCAATGTGAGGACAACCTCTCCTCTCTAGTTCTAATCTATATTAGAAGATCATGTAGAACTAGAAGGATTAGAGTGAGTTGAGAGCAAATATCAAGTTGATAGATTAGATCCATAGTCCTCCATGAAAGTGACTAGATCTAGTCTTGAGAGCTAAAGAGTGGGTGGAGGAGAAGAAGGGGAAGCACCGGACATGTCGGTGACTCCTCTACGCTTGTACCTCCTCCTGGGATCAAAGGCCTTGTGGCACTTGATCCCGAGACTTCTATGGTGGATTAACTTCTTGTTTGAGTAAGTAATCATCTTATCTCAAGTGTTAGTATTGTTCGATTGTTCATAACTCTTTGAGTACTTTAATCTATGGGAATCTATAGATTAGAGGGGTATGCTTAGGTGTAGGCGTGGTGCCTAGATCGAAGTTGCTTATGAATGCACCCTACCTTCCGGATTGTGGTAGTTCATGGTAGTGACAGTACCATTGATTCCTTTGGATCCACATCCCGTTGGATAGGACAAGCAGGACTATGTTGCTGGAGGAATAGTAAGTTTCGACCTTGCTTTCCTTTGAGTACGTCCCTTTAAGACAATATCAACATAGCTTACAAGAAGAAGAACTAGACAACCATAGGAATCTTCTTACCTCTTTATCCTCTCCCGTTCCTTGATTCTTTGCTTTCGGGGATTAGTTATATGCCTCGCTTATCCTCACACCATCCTCCCTGTGGATTCGATATAAAACCCTCTCCCGGGTGAAATGCTCACTAGTATCCGTTCACTTGCGGATTATTATAAATATTTCTGTAGGCTTATCAAATACCAACAATGGGCTAGGTTCTTACACCTATTGGCATCTAGCCCAAACTTGTCTATGCACGATGATGCATCATTGTGCATCTTTTACTCGTGCTTAGACATAGAATCTGCACGAGAACTCGACATCCGTGCTGGAGGTTAGTTTGAACACCAAACTCTAATGGAAAGAAGAGATAACCTAGATTGCCTCTTAGAAACCTCTTCTTCCCATACCGATCAAAATGAACCGCACCCAGAGTTTGAGCCGATCCATGAGAGTCTCTCATTAGATGAATTTGAGCCATCATCTTACACACTTCACGATTCTTTTAGAGAGCCTTCTCCCGAACCACAAACACCGAAGGAAGAAGAAATTCAACCTTTGGAATTCTCTTCCCAATTCGAGGATAACCCTTCTATAGACATTAGAAATGCCTCGAATCACTCTAGGCACGAAAAGCCTATGGCATTGATGTGCCCTTATGAGTCCCGTAACGAAGTTTGGAATCATGTGGCAACAATGGACATGTCAAAGGAGTTAAAGCATACACCTGAAGCAATTCAAACGAGCTTGACTACCACGACCATCCATTGTTCCATCAAGGGAAACACTGTAAAAGCCATTCATGACCCTATTGCCGGGGCTTGTATCATATCTGAGTACCTTTTGGATACTCTTGTGGGTAGCAAGCCTATGATCCCTACCGATAGATACCTTAGAAGTCCCTCTGGAGACTACCTTTTCCAATGTCGGGGGATTGCTAGGGATGTGTCGATCATCATAGACAAAATAGAGGTACGATTAGATTTTCACATCTACGACATCATCTATTTTGATCTTCTCCTAGGTTTCCCATTAGAAAAACTTCTTGATAAAACTCAAGGGTGCTCAGATGGAAAGTTTAGGGAATCCGCTTCTATCCATGCTGATCATTCTAGAAATCCTTCGACAGAACCTTCCCCTAGCGCTACGGTACCTCCTTTACCTCCTAAGCCTCCTAACAATTCTTCTCTTAAGGAGGCCAAGAAGGAGGAATGGTTAGTTGAAGTGACATGCTTTTCCGAAGCAATTTGGAATAGTACACCTTTTTTTTTTATCCTCACACTCGGCTCTATGGCCTTGTATTGAATGAATGAAGCTCAGCTAAATCGCGAGCACATAGACACGATACAAACTCTGGGAGGGGGTCAGACCAGAACTGATATACACCTTCTACGATCATTCCATGTTCTATTAGAGGGATTTTCGTAGAGGCCCATTGTAACCCCATCATGGAGGTAAACAACATGCCATGCCACCTAGCGGAAACTCTTTTGGGCAATGTCCCGCTAGGACCATCCGATATGCTCCTCAAGAGTTGTCCTTTTGGACACATTCTTAAATGTCGAGGTGTCTGTTGACACCTGTTAAAGCATAATTTTAATAGTCAACTAAACATAAAATAAGGGCATAAAATGAATATCAACATAGACTAGGGTTTGATTCTAACAAGTTCCACGCGAGTTGTGTTGCTCTCAGATGTTTTGCAGGAATGTTGAATTTTTCGTTGAATAAAAGTATCTCATATGAAGAATTGGAGTACACCATTACGTAGAGTTCGTCGCACTGATCGAAATGGATATATAACTTGTTATATTTGGCCTTCGGACGGAAGAGATATCAAATTTGCCATAAATAGAAATCTACATGCAATAACAAAACCATGCATGACTGACACATGGGTCCCAGCTGCTCCCCACGGCCGGACATGCGACAGCGCGGACCTGTCAGCCATCGACACGTGGCGCTGGTGCTCCCCACGCTGAGACGCACGCGCGCGCGTCCGCGTGAGAAATCGGGCGAGCGCTCCGCTCGGCCGGCAGACGGGCCACGTGGCGGCGCAGCAATGGAGGAGCTAGACAGGGCGTGGTCCGCTCGCCCAGATTTGGCTGGACCACGGGAACCGACCGGTTCAGCTGCCCAGATTCCCTTTTCTTTCTCCAGTAAACGCAGACAGCACCTGGTTCGACCGGTTCGACCACTTTTGGACCTGTCAGCAATCTCTAGGTTCTTTATTTATTATTTCTAAGTATTTAATTTTAGTTCTTGCTTTACCTTATTTACTGGATCTCCGCTTGTATTGAGTGCTCTAGTCTTTAGATCTAGATTAGAGTAGTAAACGGTAGTGTAGACGTGGTGTCTAGACTATAGTTTACCTGAGGTTGCGCTCAATCCTACGGTTAGTTTTGATAGCCCCAGGGGTGACAGCCCTGTTAGGCCTGTGCAAGCCACCACGTGTGGATTGGTGTTTTCGTAGAGCTTTTGGCAGCCTTCTTCCAACTACCTTCTTCCCAGTCTTTTTCGAGAGTTGGAACGGACCTGTTGCTCCAAAGTAGATAAAGTATAGTAAGCCTTTAATTAGATAAAACCACTTAGAAAACTCAAAAACCTCTCTACCTATACCATATATCTTTCTTTGAACGATCCTAATTCTCCTAGTACACTTCACGTTCCCCGTGAAAATCGATACCTTGGAATACTCCCGGGTGAAAGCTACATCAGTGTCCGTGCGCTTGCGGATTTTTCTGTTTGCGTTAATTTATACCAACAGTGTCGCAAGTGCCATACCACTCATAATAAACAAGATCGAGATTAATTTGGACTTTAGCATCTTCGATATCCTCGATCTTGATCCCCTCCTAGGCTACCCACTAGAAAAACTTCTTAACTCATCCTTAAGGAGCCTAGACGATAAGCTTAGGGAAGCCACTTCTGCCATTCCTACCTCTTGTATAGAACATCATATGGCGAAGCGTCTTCCCAAGAAAAACCCACTAGAGGAAATGATGCACGAATCCCCATTCGCATCATCCGATCCTACTCTCGTCAAGGATGTAGAACTTTCTACTCCTCACGAGTATGAATTGGAAGATTTTCTTCACCATTGTGAAGATGGACTATCATCCTCTCTCTTGGTTGAGTCTGAGCCTCTTCCCGCTGGCCCATACTACGTTGCCCTCGACCATGATCGAGAGCCAACATCAAGCTTTCATGATGAATCTCTTATGTTAGAGAATTCATGGGCCATGGAACCTTGTGAGGCATCAACTCTGGAGATCATAGGAATGGATTCCATTAACAAGCATGGTAGCTTCATCCTTGGTACACCAAATGAACCATGCTCACATCAGGCCTCTCCAGAGTTAGTCTTGCTGGGTGCACAGTGCACGCATGCGTACTACAACCACTTCTGGTCCTCTTTAGCAAAATGTTTAGAAGGTTGATTGTAGATGCATATGTTTACCATAAGCATTGCAGATTTCGTGGATGCACTGTGGAACTAACCTTGCAGCTAAAACTTCAATGATACATCAATAATTGGTGGTGAGATGGGAATGACAACACCAAAGATAGCTGCAAGATGAAGTTCCCTTGGTCAAGCTTCTAACCAAAAAAAAAAAAAAAAAAAAAAGCACTTCCAAGATGAAGTTCCCTTGGTCAAGCTTCTAACCAAAAAAAACAAAGCACTTCTAGGAGATAGCCTGGATTAACATAGATTTTGTTTTTCCTTCTCAAATAAAAGCAATAACACGTTTTAGAATAAGTTGTCCTTTGGGTATTTTTGGTCGCTAACCTTTCAGGTGGAGATTGAAAAGAAAGACAGATTGGTGGTGCCTATGAACATATGAGCTACATCAGCTAAAACACCTTACAATACAAACTTCAAGTGTGGGGGAGGAATGAAAGAAATAAAGATACAAGTTGTTCAGGCATGGAAAGCTCAAAATCAAATGGGACGGACCATACCTCATCAATAACGCCTCGAGTCATGGAGTCTACATGACGACGGCAACATCTTTAAGGTAAGTGGTCAATGTCTTAAACTTTTTCTCGAGCGTTCTTTACCTGAACCGAAAGTTGACATGATAGATCTTATGCCTGTGCCTAATTTCATATAACTAAAATCTACATGTTTTTACTCTCGAGCTTGCACATAAAAAGTAAATAGATTTTCTTCATATACATAGTCACAACATTTACCACACCTATTTTGGGCCACTTTGGCATATTTTGACACATTGGCCGACTGTCAATGTTTTACGACCGAGAGCCTGCCACGGGGTGAACCGGGCAGTTTGTTCGGGCCTCGATGAACCTGGAGCCCGGCGGTTTGTTGCGCAGCTGACATTGAGAGTGGGGTTTTTATACTGGTTCGGGCCCTCGATCCTTGATCGAATAAAGACCTTTACGTCCAGTCAGCGTGAGCCTGTTTTTGATTGATGGGGTCAACCGAGAACTGGTTGTGGTGTTTACAACGCTTGCTGTGTCCAAGCTTTTTCCTCCCTCTCCCTACGATGTGCTCCTTGTCCACCTTTTATAGTTTAAGGGGCCAAGGAGCTTGCTACGATCCTAGTCGGGTACAGAGAGGGTTGTTCGATGAGGATTCGAACACCCGATCTCTAAACATGGTACTTGACTAGAGTTCTATCCTAGTTACAACATAAGTCACCATAGCTACGCTTCCATTGCCTTCTATGAGTTGTTTGTGGTCGTAGGCTAGGATAGAACCCTGCGAACAACTCGGTAGAGCTCTTTGGTGATCCCGTATCCACAAGCCCCCGAGCATCTCAAGGTTGAGTCATGAGAGCTGCTCTGCTCTTCTCGGATGAAGCCTTGATATGGTCTTGAGATCATACGGTGTGTGCTTTTGAAAAAAGTGCACCCGTAGGGTGTAGCCCCGAGCTTCTTGCTTTTTGGCACAAAGAGCCGGAAGATCTTCGAGTTCTCCTCCTATGTCTTCGAGTTCTTGGCATATTAGGGCTCTGTCTTCGAGTCCTTGCCGTGTTAGAGCTCCGTCTTCGAGTTCTTTCTTGAAGGATCTCACCCTACGAGCCCCCGAGCATCTCGAGGTTGAGTCGTGAGAGCTGTTTTTGCTCTTCTCGGATGAAGCCTCGTCGCGATTCTTGAGATCATACGGTGTGCACTTTTTAAAAAAAGTGCACCCGTAAGGTGTAGCCCCCGAGCTTCTTGCTTTTTTGGCACAAAGAGCTGGAAGGTCTTCGAGTTCTCCTCCTCTGTCTTCGAGTTCTTCTCGCTCCAGAGTTATTTTTGGAGAAATTCTATCCCGGGTATACTGTAGCCCCCGAGCATCTTGAAGTTCTTTTGTAGATAGAGCTCCTAGAGGTTCTTCTTGTCCTCCAGGAATTTCGACTGTTTCTCTTTTTCCATGCAGTCACGGGTCGCGCAGTGCGATTTTACTGCACCGGCTTTTCAGGAAACGTCTGCGTGTTGCAGTCATCACAATGAATTGGCTGCTCCTAGAATTGAGGTGACCGTTCACTGCTGATTGCCTCGTCTTCTGTGGACCTGGTCCATAGGCATGGCGATTTTTGCCTATAAATTGGACCGCCTTTCTTGTTGGAAAACCAGAGCGTCTTTCTTCTTCTCTGCTTCTTCTTCCTCTTGGAGTATCTCTCCTCTTGTAGAAAAAAGCTTCTCTGAGCTTCTGGTCCATGGCGTTGCCGTTGAGTGAGTTGGATCAGCCCCCGGGCGTAGTCTTGAGCCTTCTGAGGTTCTTATTTTGCGAGTGAGGGATGTCTTGTGAAACGGAGTAGAAGGGGACTTCTCCGGTGGTCGCTCCACTCCTTTATGCTACTGGCAGTGGGAGAGGGATGCTCTGTGTTGTAAACTTGGCCATAGCTGGCTAAGTTCATCGTTGCTCCTTCGTCTTGTCCCACTTTGCCGGCCTCTGTTGAGGAGGGGGGTAGTTTACTTCTAGTTTCACACTAGCTTGCTACGGGCTAAGGTGATTTCTTGGTCGGCTTGTCTGATCCTCTTCATCTATATTGGGTTGTTTGACATGGACATGCTTGTTCCTTTTGCTTCATGCAAGGGGGCCATCTTGTCCTGTCTTTCAGCCTTTGAGTTCTTGAGGAACCGCCATGGTTGCATTCTTATGGTACTTCACTCCTGTGGAGAGTGTTGTGCTTGCAAGGGGTCTTCTTCCCTCTCTAGCAACTTTGGAAATCTATGGCTCGTTGTTCCCCTGTTCCACCAGGGTTCTTCGTGCTTCGAGTACTTTTGTGCAGGTGCCGACTCTTTCGTGGTGGAGTTTGGGAGCAGGTCCTGGCGCTCCATCTTCGTCGCCCTTGGACGTGGACTCCTACTGCCTTCTTGGAAGTACTCTTCAGAGTTGTTGGGCTCCTAGTCTTCTTTGTATCTTGTACGTGGGAGTTCTTTTCGGGCTCCCCGTGCACTTGAGTCTTCTTTGTATCTTGTAGGGAGTTGTTTCCCATGTAACTTGTAATAAAGGAGTTTAGGGTTTAGGCTTGCTCCTGGCCGTCTGGTTTTTCCGTTAGGCCTTTAGCGTTGTCTTTTTCAGACTTGCTAATATGATTTGGTGGAGTCTTGCTCTGAAAAGAGTTGTTCTAACTCTAAGTTGCCTCTTCTGGGCTAGGGAGCTCCCATGCTGTCTAGTGGACTATAACATGACGTCCCATGTAAGGTTCTCAGCCCGGGCCCATTTAAGTGCACTGCGGACTGTTGACGGTAACCAACTACAGTTTAAACACCGTCAACATACACCAAAACAACCTAGAAATAGGGGTTATAAATTAACAAATTCCATAGTTTTGGTGTATATTTGGCTTTGTAGGTACAAATCAAGAATGTGTGCACTTTGGGCCAAAATACAAAGAAAAGAAGAATAAAAACAATAAATAGAAAAAGGCCCAAAGGAGACAAATGGCAAGCCAAGCCAACTTACCTCGGATGGGCCATGAACTCAGGTTTTCCACGTCAACACCAGGCCCAAGATAACGAATGAGGATGACACGCCAAAGTTGGGCTGGATCAGGGCCAGCCAGGGTGCGCCCGCACCCTGATCCCGACAGGTAGGGCCAAGCCAGTGCGTGGCGGTTCCTTTACTCCAGAGAACATCGGTGGCAGGCTTGACCAGGTGCAGTGAACCTCCAAACCGCCTATTCCTGGTCGGTTTGGCCATAATGGGGGCGGAGGACATTTTCCAAAGACCCCCTACACTCAAGCTATAAAAGGAGACCCTCTACCTCTCCCTCAAGCATCACTTCAAGGAGAATTCAGCACACTTGAGCAAGAGAGTAGATTAGTCTTCTTCTCATCTTCCAATTCTAGAGAGTGAGAGAGGGAAAAGCTAGAAGGAAACTTTGCTCCTTCTACTCGGAGTTGTCGGAGTGCCCTCGGTGATCCGCGGTTCCTAGGAGGTCGGAGTGCCGGACTTGTCGGTACCACGACGCTTGTACCTCTACAAGCTTCTTACATTTTGGTGAGCAAGCTTGTGATTATCTTTCGGCTTATTGTCTTTCCAAGCATATTATCTTAAGTTGTTATAATCTTGCTAGATCGGTAGATTGTCTCGTAAGAGCATTAGTTCTTGGTGAAGGAACTCTTTGACCGGGGAACCTTGGCCAACATCAAGAGCTGTGACCAATAGTGCAAACGTGGTGTTTGGACTAGCGTTCACCTACCTTTTGCGAAGCACCCCACGGTCGTGAGGGTAGGCGGCAGGGTCGTGACAGCCTTGTCCGTCCCTTGTAATCCCTCCACGTTCGGGTGTGACGTAGATCTAATTGCCGGACTCTACCCGGTTTGGGCGAGGGCCGGTGCCCAAAGTAAGGAGATAACAACACGAGAAATCCCTGCCTGGAAATCTAATCCCATAGAGATACCTCATTACTCATAGAACCTAACCTTGCCTTGGGTAGACACAGGCCAGAAAGCCCTCTACACGACCGTCCTTGCGAATTATACGATACCCTATTTATCACCGGGTGAAGTGCTACAACGGTATTTCCCGTGCGCTTGCGGACTTTGCTGCTTTCGCTAAGAAACACCAACAAGCATTTCTGGCGCCATTGCCGGGGACGGTTGTCGTAGTTGTATTTCAGACCTAGTCGACCTGTGTGTCTAGATTTTCTCCTATAAAGAAAAACCCAAAAATAGTTCCTTACCCATGGAGCAACCCACCTTACAAATCCTATCCGCTCCTAAGGGCGAGCTCGTAGAACCACGCCGATCTGCGAAGCCAATCACAGCTTTAGATTATGAGCTCCGCCCTGGCTTCATAGCCATGGTTCAGGCCCGAGCCTTTTCAGGCTCGGAATATGAAGACCCTTATTATCACCTATGGGAGTTTGAGCAGCTCTGTGGATGCCTGACTATTGCGGGCATGACACATGACACTTTACGGTGGAAGTTGTTTCCGTTCTCTCTCACTGAGAGGGTGACTCAATGGTACGCCCACAACGTAGGGTTGGTAAATGGAGACTGGGAAGAATTGCGACATAGGTTTTGCCTCGCGTTCTATCCTTTATCTAGAATCGCGGCCCTACAACAAGAGATACTCAACTTCCAACAAAAAGAGGGTGAACCCATAGGTGCAGCCTGGGACTGTTTTACCATTCTTACCAGATCTGGCCTAGATCTGTCCATCCCGAGCCACGTGCTTTTACAGCATTTCTAGTTAGGCTTGGATAGAGCTACTGCTCTACTACTTGACTTAGCTACCGGAGGGTCGTTTGCACATAAAACCACAGTGGAAGGAGAAGCTCTCCTAATCCGTATTCTTGAGAATACTCCTCCGTTAGAACCCATCCGAGTAGAACCCAAGCAGAAACAAGAGGAAGTCTCTTCGGCTACTACCAAACCCAAATATCTTTAGAGAGACCCTCGCCTGAACTAGAACCAAAGGAGACCGCATGGTCAGATCTCCCGTTCTTCGAGGATGACCCTACTGAACAATTCGGTAATACCTCGAATTACGAATAATGGAAGAAACCACCAGTCCCAGTTGGTCCTGAACCGCCCCTGGACGAACTCTTTCTCTAGGAATCTATTAAGGAGCTAACCGCTATAATGAGCATGGAATGGTTACCGAAGGAAGGGCCCT
This sequence comes from Hyparrhenia diplandra, assembly GCA_015847255.1. Taxonomy (NCBI): domain Eukaryota; kingdom Viridiplantae; phylum Streptophyta; class Magnoliopsida; order Poales; family Poaceae; genus Hyparrhenia; species Hyparrhenia diplandra. The sequence goes on along the minus strand of JADLZK010001344.1, from coordinate 42,042 downwards.
CTTTCGAAGAAATTCGATTGAACCATTCCTCTACGCCTATCCGTTGTAAATATCAAGGGGACGTAGTGGAGGTCATGTATAACCCTGCTGTGGGCATAAACATCATGTCCAAATCCTTTGCACAGAAATGTGACAAGGAAACACCTAGAACCCACACAGCACAGACTTTGCGCATAGCGCCACGAACCATCATAAAATGCCGTGAGGTTATACACGACCAGATTCTTCTACATAGGAATGTCAAACTTTCTTTGGATTTTCATATTTTTGATATCCAAGATTTTGACATCCTAATCGGGCATCCCTTGGAAAAGATTCTTGATCTACCAGAATCTAGGGATTTAGATGTCAAACTGGGAGGAAAATCATTGTCCATACTAGTTACTTGAGCCAAAAACTCGGTAACGGACTCCCTCCATGAGTATGACATACCCGAGGAGGTCATGGGAGTCATGCTCTATGAAAACCCTGAGATAGACTTAGAACTTGATGCCCAATTCTTCATAGAAGAAGAGGACAACTCAGGGGAAACCATAGAACTTCCCCAAGAGGAAGAGCTGACTCGGCCTCCTGTTGAGCTTAAATCCCTGCCCCCTGGCCTACGCTATGTCTTCCTAAACGGTGACACACAAACTCCGGTTATCATTAGTGATAAACTTAGTGACCAGGAGACGACCCAACTCATAGCCGTTTTAGAGAAGCATAGATCGGTCTTTGGGTATTCCTTACAAGACCTAAAAGGGGTAAGCCCAGCACTCTGCACACATCGCATACCTATTGACCCTTCTAGTACCCCATCACGCAAACCCCAATGCCCAATTCTTCATAGAAGAAGAGGACAACTCAGGGGAAACCATAGAACTTCCCCAAGAGGAAGAGCTGACTCGGCCTCCTGTTGAGCTTAAACCCCTGCCCCCTGGCCTACGCTATGTCTTCCTAAACGGTGACACACAAACTCCGGTTATCATTAGTGATAAACTTAGTGACCAGGAGACGACCCAACTCATAGCCGTTTTAGAGAAGAATAGATCGGTCTTTGGGTATTCCTTACAAGACCTAAAAGGGGTAAGCCCAGCACTCTGCACACATCGCATACCTATTGACCCTTCTAGTACCCCATCATGCAAACCCCAGCGAAGGCTCAATAACGCGATGCGTGAAGTCGTGAAGAAGGAAGTTCTCAAACTTCTTCACGCCGGGATAATTTATCCCGTACCACACAGTGAATGGGTTAGCCCGGTCCAAGTGATCCCTAAAAAGGGAGGAATGACGGTCGTTGAGAACTCTAAAAACGAGCTCATTCCACAAAGACAAGTCACAGGGTGGAGAATGTGCATTGACTATAGAAAACTTAACAGAGCAACTAAGAAAGATCACTTTCTGCTTCCATTCATCGACGAGATGTTGGAATGGTTAGCGAAACACTCTTTCTTCTGTTTTCTTGATGGGTATTCTGGGTACCACCAGATCCCGATCCACCCTGATGACCAGAGCAAGACCACCTTCACATGCCCATACGGAACCTATGCTTACCGTAGAATGCCATTTGGGCTGTGTAATGCACCTGCTTCCTTTCAGCGGTGTATGATGTCTATCTTCTCAGACATGATTGAAGAGATCATGGAAGTCTTCATGGACGATTTCTCAGTGTATGGTAAGACTTTCGAAAGCTGTCTGAAGAATTTAGACAAGGTCTTGCAATGATGCCAAGAGAAGGACCTGGTACTTAACTGGGAAAAGTGCCACTTTATGGTCCGGGAAGGCACCGTTCTTGGACACCTAGTGTCCGAGAGGGGGATTGAGGTAGACAGAGCTAAGATAGACGTTATCGAAAAGCTACCTTCCCCGGTGAATGTCAAAGGGATCCGCAGTTTCCTAGGTCATGCAGGGTTCTATAGGAGGTTTATCAAAGATTTTTCACAAATCTCAAGACCCCCTCACAAACCTGCTAGCCAAGGATGCACCCTTCGACTTTACAGATGAGTGCATGCACACTTTCGAAACCCTTAAGAAAGCACTCAACTCGGCTCCGATCATCCAACCCCCGGATTGGTCGTTGCCGTTTGAAATCATGTGCGATGCTAGCGACTATGCCGTTGGTGTGGTCTTAGGCCAAGCCAAAGACAAAAAGCAGCATGCGATCGCATATGCCAGCAAGACTCTAACAGGAGCCCAGCTTAACTACGCCACTACAGAAAAAAGAGCTGCTTGCAGTAGTCTTCGCTATCGAGAAATTTCGCTCTTACTTAGTGGGTGCAAAGATAATTGTTTATACCGATCACGCTGCTCTTAAGTATCTACTCACTAAGAAAGATGTGAAACCTCGATTGATCCGTTGGATTCTTTTACTCCAAGAATTCGATCTCGAAATAAAAGATAAAAAGGGAGTAGAGAATACCGTTGCAGATCATTTGTCGCGTATGCAGGTCACTAACATGCAGGAACCTCCTATCAATGACTACATGTGCGACGACATGTTACTAAAGGTGTCGGACTCCAATCCATGGTATGCAAATGTCAACTTTATGGTTGCAGGATATGTACCACCTTGAGAGGACAAGCGAAAGCTGCAAGTAGAAAGCCGATGACACCTTTGGGATGAACCGCACTGCATGCAGTATGTGGTGACGGCTTGCTGAGAAGATGTGTACCAAGGGAAGAGGAGATGCAAATCATTGAAAAACCCTATGCCGGCCACACTGGAGTATTCCGTGCACAAGCCAAAATCTGGCAGTGCAGATTCTATTGGCCGACCATGTACGAAGACACAAGAGAATTCATCAGAAGATGCTCAAGCTGCCAAAAGACTAGAAATAACACTGCTCGTGATGCAATGCCCCTGCACTACAACCTTCAAATAGAAATATTTGATGTGTGGGGCATTGATTACATGGGACCATTCCCTAAGTCCCATGATTGCGAGTACATCCTGGTGGCAGTGGATTATGTGTCAAATTGGGTAGAAGCATTACCATGCAGAGCTGCTGACGCCAAACATGCACGCAAGATGTTTCACGAAGTGATCTTCCCCCGTTTCGGAACACCACGCATGGTGATAAGTGACGGAGGATCACACTTCATGGACAAATCATTCAGGGCATTCCTGAGGGAACTGGGCGCCAAGCACAACATTGCTACCCCGTACCATCCGCAGACCAGCGGTCAAGCCGAAACCTCAAACAAACAAATCAAGAACATACTCCAGAAGACGGTCAACGAGATGGGGAAAGGCTGGAAGAACAAGCTGCCAGATGCTCTCTGGGCATACTGGACAACATACATAGCCCCCATCGGCATGTCACCCTATCAGCTGGTATATGGCAAAACCTGCCACTTACCAGTTGAATTGGAACATCGAGCTCACTGGGCCATCAAAAAGTGGAACATGGACGTCAAACTCGCCGGAAACAACCGACGGAGATAAATCTCTGATCTTGAAGAATGGCGATAGAAGGCGTACCACAGTGCAAAGCTCTACAAAGAGCGCACAAAAAGATGGCATGATCAGCGCATCAAGATAAAGGAATTCACCACGGGCGATAAGGTACTCCTATTCAATTCCCGGGTGAAATTATTCGGCGAAGGAAAGCTGAGGAGCAAATGGAATGACGCAGGTACGATTCAAAAGGTAAACGGTCAACGCCTCAAACTTTTCTTTGAGCCATTGCCTGATCTTAACCAAGAGCTTGATAGAATAGATTTATGCTTTGAAAATAGTTAAATGATAATCAGCATACAAAAAAAAACTTGTGAGGTCATGTTCATACTATTTTTACCTTTTTGCCCTCAGTAGTTCATGCTGATTAGTGCTTGCTTAATTTATTTATCCTTTTGCACAAATCATTTTCTATTTTCAAATTTAAATCACAAAGAAATCTAATCTGGGATTGGGAATCTGGGGATAGAGCTGTGGGGGGATGAACCCCTATCCCCTCACGGGCTAGTTTGGGTTAGGCCTTCCAGGCCGGCCCAAGACAACGGACTGAAGCCCTTGGTGATTAGAAGACCGCAATCGTCGAGGATCACGGCCTAAACGTGGTCGCCAAGATAGTTTCCTAGTATAGCTCAATACTACATACTTTCCTATTGTAACCGATCAGGATAGATCTTGTCGGAGCGGATCCGACCTGTAACCCTGCTCCCCGGACTATATAAGGAGAGCAGGGATCCCCCCCGAGGGACACGATATTCTCAATCAATCAATACAATCTAAGCAGGACGTAGGTTTTACGCCATCAAGGCGGCCGAACCTGGGTAAAACCCGTGTGTTTTGTCCTTCGCTCGTTCTGCTTAACATCCTGTTAGTCGTCTAGCGCATCTCTACCGCTCAATCTACTAGCCGGGCATACCCCTGCTAGACTATCGCCGATAAACCGACGACAGTTGGCGTGCCAGGTAGGGGGTGTGCTCGAAGACGCCATGGCTAACAAGATGGTGATCTTCCCTGAATCCATGGCGGTCGACCCGATGGAGGACATCCAGTTCGGGACGCTCGTCTGGAACAACGGCGCCGTTCCCGGCGTCAACAACCCTGCGCCGGCTCAGATCCAATCTGCGTCGGCATGCGCTTTCTACAAAGATCGGCACCGACTCCAACTCCGGAGCCGGGGCCGCTTGGACTCCCGATCAGGCTCACCCACCCGTTCGTACAATACACGCGGCGCTTCGTCCACGACGTTGACAATCTACTCGGCGACTTCGACAGGCTCCAGATTGGTATGGGTGAGTCTTCCCCTTTGGTTGACTCGGCTACGTTGCTCTCTGCCAACAGGGACAACATCGACCACAACATGGGCTGCCCGACGCACCTTCGAGGAGAACAGATCTGGTCGAGGACTATGCTCCCCTTGGCCAGGGTCTGGTCGTCACCGCTACTCCCGAAGGGCGGGTTGTCCGCTTTTCGCCGCCCCCGCGCAGCGGTGACCAGGTGCCTGGGCTCTGGGACTGGTCGGAGGGCCGTCCTGGACCCTATGACTTCATCGACGCACCAACTTACCATGAAGGCGCCACGTCGATGACACGCGACCACATCTGCATGGCCAAGCTCTCTCCGATCCGAGAGGAGGAGGAGGACACCGAGGTCCGTGACGGCCGCACCGCTTCCTTGTCTTCGTCCGAAGCCACCACCACCGTCCTTCAGGAGCCGACGGAGTTGGAGCTCGGCTACGACTCCCCGCTGTTCGACCAGGGCACCGCTCCCTGGGAGATCTGTGGTGGGGGAGTCTTCATCAGCAATGACTCGGCACCCCTCGAGGGGGAGACCGACGAACAACGCGCTACTCGAGAAGAATGCAACGCCGATCGGGCGCGTCGTTGGCGGCGGGAGCGGGATGCGGCTGCTCGAGGCTCGGCCGGCGGCGTCGGCTGGGTCTCCGACTTGCCCGGGGACTCTCCCGAATCTGCGGGATCGGTTTGGCGGTGTGGCCGGAATCCCGGTTCACAAGACACCAGAGCAGAACATCACTGCGGCTGCGACTCTCCTGCTACGGGAGAACATTACTATATGAGGTCCGTGGGTACGTCTACACCACCCACGCCCGGCTCAACCAGTCTCGGGTTCATCTGTGCCCTCACGCCGGTCATCCGTCGGCGCCACCGCCCAGAGGAGTCGCGGCAACGAGGCGAGGAAGAGGCATCCTCCATGCCAAGAGGAGCGAATCAGTCCTAGCGTCGCGACGACGCCGTCCCGGCGCAAAGACCGCCCGGCGGGGCAAAATGCTGGCCAGGGAAGGTCGGCGGTCGGAGCACGGCCGGGCGCGGTGCTCCGGCCGGAGGCGCGGGTGGTCAACCACCCCAAATGTCCCCGGTCAGGATGGTAACCGGTGTCCCCCCGACCTCCGTAGTACCATCGACATGGCTCGTGACGCCCGCTACCGCATTACCGCTAGCCAGCAGGCTCGCGAGGACGCTGAGATCCAGCGACGTGAGGAGTACAACATGCTGTACGGGAACCCGACTGGGAACCTCACGATCACGACGATCCGGCCCTACCACCCGGACCTCCGCCGGGTTCGCTGGCCTTTGGGCTTCAAGGGCACCAACGCCCTCTCGAAGTACTCCGGCAACCAAGATCCCGCGGCCTGGGTCATGCTCTATGAGATCGCGATTAGATCAGCCGGAGGCGGGGAGGATGTTATGGCAAACTACTTCCCGATCAGCCTCGACCAGGCGGCCAATCGCTGGCTCCTGGCCCTCCCGGAAGGAAGGCTGTGAACGTGGAATGACGTCAAGGAGATCTTTGTCAGCACCTACAAGTCCACATGCAAGCAGTCGGGCACGAAGTATGACCTGGAAAGGTTGCGCCTCGGGCGTAATGAGCCCCTCCGGGAATATATCTGCCGTTTCTCCGAGGTTCGGCTAACGATCCCAGACATCACCGAGGAGGAGTGCGTCGGCGCGTTCACCAAGGGCCTTGTCTCCAACGGCAACTCAGCGGCCCAAGAGCTGCGAAAGAAGCTCCACAGGACCAAGGTCACGACCATGTCCAAACTGTTAGACGTGGCACAGAAATTCGCCGGGCAGGACGAAGCTGAGTACGTTTTCCACAAGGATTACGGCTACTCTGCCCGACGGGAGCACTCTCCCCGACGTGATGCTCCCCGCGATGATAAGCGACGCGACGAGCGTCACGATAGCCGCCGCCCTGACGACGCCCGCGATGTTAGTCGCCGGGAAGAAGGTCGCAGCAGCTATCGCGAGCGCCGCCGCGATCGGAACCGCCGCGGAGGAGGCATTAACAATGTCAAAGCTGGCGGAAAGAAGAAACCGCTCAACTGGCAAGACCCGATCAAGAAGCTCCTGCACGGCAAGTGCCCCCGACACCCAGACTTGAATCATAGTCTGGCAGAGTGTCGGCACTTTAACGCCGAGTATGAAAGCGAGCGCAAGAAGCTCAAGATCACCGACGAGCAGCTGGAGGAAGCGCCCAAGGTTGCCTGCAACAACCAGGAAGAAGACCTAAACGAGGACGCCGATCCTGGGCACCGCTATTGCGCCGAAGACGGCATCATTCACATGATCATGGGCGGACACTACGGTTGCGAGGTGGGGCGGGATCGTAAGATCTCCGCCCGTAATGTCCTGACCGTCAAAGACTTCAGCGAGGGGGTCACGGACCCAATATGGCCCATGTTCTCCGAGCGGGTCATCACCTTCAGCCGTGACGACCTGTGGTGCAATAACCCGTATCCCGGGCGGTTCCCACTTGTCCTGGATCCGGTGATTGGACGCCTGCATTTCGAGAAAGTCCTCATTGACGGCGGGAGTGCCCTCAACATGCTGTTCCGGAACTCGATGAAAGCTCTGGACATCACGAAGGACGACCTCAAGCCATATGATCACCCGTTCTGGGGAATCCTGCCCAGAGAGTCATCAATTCCCCTCGGGCAGGTTACGCTCCGCGTACAGTTCGGCAGCGCCAAGCATCATCGCATCCAGTACATGAAGTTCGTTGTCGCTGACTTCGATTCATCATACCACGCCATTATCGGGCGGCCTGGACTAACCAGGCTTATGGCAGTCCTGCACTACGGCTACCTCATCCTCAAGATCCCCACGGAGAAAGGGGTCCTTACATGCAGAGCCAACGTGCACATGGCCTACGTCTGCGAAAAGGAGGGCCTCGACAAGCGGGAGTTCATCCTCCAGTCCATACAGCAGGAGGAGGTCATCAAGAATGCGAAGAAGCTAAACCCCGCCGACCTCGAGATACCCGAGGAAGAGCGGACGAAGAAGAGCACCAAGCCGTCGGATACTAAAGATATCCAGCTGGTGGAGGGCGACGCGTCCAAGACGACCAAGATAGGCGTCAACCTTGACCCGAAATAGGAAGACGCGCTCGTCCGGTTCCTGAGGGAGAACGTGAGCATTTTCGCGTGGAAACCCGCGGACATGCCCGTAGTACCTCGGAGCTGGATCGAGCACCGCCTACGTGTCAAGCCGACGGCAAGGCCGTGCGCCCAGAAAATGCGTCGTTTCAATAAAGAAAAATTAGCTGCTATAAAAGCAGAAGTAACTAGGCTACTAGCTGCTGGTTTTATTCGTGAAGTGTATCATCCCGACTGGATAGCTAATCCGGTCCTTGTAAAAAAGAAGAATAAAGAGTGGAGGATGTGCGTTGATTATACCGATCTCAATAGGGCTTGCCCTAAAGACCCTTTCGGTCTCCCGCGTATCGATCAGGTTGTCGACTCCACTGCAGGTTGCGAGCTCCTCAGCTTCCTGGACTGCTACTCGGGCTATCATCAGATTGGCCTTGCGGTCGAAGATCAGGAGAAGACTTCCTTCATCACTCCGTTCGGCGCCTACTGCTACAATACTATGTCATTTTGGGTTAAAGAACGCCGGAGCTACCTACCGGCCGGGCTATCTGGCTGCTTAGGGAACCTTATCCCCGACCTCGCTCAGGCTTATGTCGATGACATCATGGTGAAGACCCAGAGCGCCCTCTCCCTGGTCGATGACCTTACAAGGGTGTTCGCTAAACTAAACGAGTACCAGTGGAAACTAAACCCGGGAAAGTGTGTTTTTGGCGTCCCTTCCGGCAACTTGCTCGGCAGCATCGTTAGCAGGCGAGGTATTGAGCCGAACCCCGAGAAGATTGGCGCCATCATGCGGATGAAACCGCCTCAAAATGTTAAAGACGTCCAGAAGCTGACTGGATGCATGGCGGCCTTGAGTCGTTTCGTCGCACGGCTCGGTGAAAAAGGACTGCCATTCTTCAAACTCCTTCACGCAGGAGAGGCATTCAGGTGGACCAATGAGGCTCAGGAGGCTTTCAACGGCTTCAAGAAGTTTCTTACTACACCACCGGTGTTAGTGGCCCCAAACGACGAGGAGGAGATACTGCTCTACATCGCAGCGACCAACCGGGTAGTTAGCACCGCCCTGGTTGTCGAGCGCGCGGAGGAAGGGCACGTGTACCCCGTCCAGTGGCCGGTCTACTTCGTTAGCGAGGTCCTCAATGATTCCAAACAAAGGTACCTGCATATTCAGAAGTTACTTTATGGGATTCTAATCACGTCCCGTAAGCTACGGCATTACTTCGACCTTCACCCGATCACCGTGGTGTCCGATTACCCCTTGGGTGACGTCCTCCGGAATAAAGATGCTAACGGTCGTATATGCAAGTGGGCGATCGAGCTCAGCCTGTTCACCATCGAATACAAGAATAGGAGTACAATCAAGTCGCAAGCATTGGCGGATTTTGTTTGCGAGTGGACGGACCTAGAGACTCCCCTCGAAGACACCAGCCGAGAGCGCTGGACAATGTACTTCGACGGCTCGCTCAACATCGACGGGCCAGGAGCCGGCGTCTACATCATATCACCCTCCGGGGATACGCTCCGATATGTTCTGCGGATCCACTTCCCGGCGTCTAACAATGCTGCAGAGTATGAGGCCGCTCTCCACGGCCTCCGTATCACCGTGCAGCTTGGGATTCGCAGATTGCAGGTGTTCGGGGACTCGGCGTTGGTAATCAAGCAGGTCAATAAATATTGGGATTGCAAGAGCGAGAAGATGGATGCTTATGTGGCAGCTATAAGAAAATTGGAAGGCAAGTTTTACGGGCTCAGCTTTGATCATGTGGTTCGGGATTACAACCAAGCCGCCGATGAACTTTCCAAGCTCGGCTCTTCTCGGGCAAAGATACCGGCAGGCGTCTTCGTCGAAGATCTTTGGAAACCGACAATCAGTGATCCTGCACCGGGGCCTCCACTCGAGACAGCCGACCACATCGTCGCCACGTTATCCAATACCATTGATGAAGATTAGCGGGTCCCGATAATCAAATATCTGCAGGAAGCTCTCATCCCCGAGGATAGAACAGAGCAAGAGCGTCTCATCCGGCGAAGCAAGAATTACGTCCTAGTCGACGGTTTCCTCATGCGGAAGAGTCTAGGAGATCGGGTCCTGCAGAAGTGCATCTCCGAGGAAGATGGTATAAAGCTGCTCGACAAAATCCACGGCGGGATCTGCGGCAATCATGCTGCCTCTCGTACTCTGGTCGGCAAGGTTTTCTGCCCAGGATTTTATTGGTCGACAGCGGTTGCCGACGTAGAACACCTGGTACTCCATTGCACGAACTGTCAATTCTTCGCGAAGCAGACACACGTGCCAGCGCATGAGCTCCAGACTATACCGGCGGCATGGCCTTTCTCGTGCTGGGGACTAGACGCCATAGGGCCTTTCAAAGCAGCCACAGGTGGTTTCAAGTGGATCTTCGTCATGGTCGACAAGTTCTCCAAGTGGATTGAGTACCTCCCGCTGGTCGACGCCAACCAGCACAAGGCCGTCGAGATGTTAGATGAGGTGATACATCGTTTCGGCATCCCAAATTCTATTATCACGGACCTTGGCAGCACCTTCACCGGCAGCCACTTCTGGGATTTCTGCGAAGACAAAGGCATTCGGGTGAAATATGTGTCTGTCGCCCACCCTCGTGCCAACGGGCAAGCCGAACGAGCAAACGACATGATATTGGAGGCATTACGGAAGCGACTATTCCGACCAGATGGGAAATACCTTGGTCGCTGGCTTAAAGAGCTGCCTGCTGTCGTCTGGGGACTCCGCACCCAGCCTAGCCGAAGTACCGGCGTTTCTCCATATTTCATGGTGTTTGGCTCTGAAGCAGTCCTCCCGGCCGATATCGCCTTTCGCTCTCCCTGGGTGGAGAATTATAATGAAGACGCTTCGGATGCAACTCGAGAAGATGAGCTTGTCGCGCTCGAAGAAACACGACTGTAATGTTGCACGTGGAACGCAAAATACCTCGAGGGCGTTCGACGATATTACAACTGCAATGTACGTGGCAGAGCCTTTGCGGTTGGCGACCTGGTCCTTCGAAGGAAGCAGAAGAGTGTTCACAAGCTGGGATCTCATTGGGAAGGCCCCTTCAAGGTTAAGGAGGTAACCCGACCAGGAGCTTACCGGTTGACGACCATGGATGATGTTGATATCCCTAACTCCTGGAACATCGAGCATCTACGACGATTTTTCCCGTAACTCGGGGACTCTATAAGCCAGCTTGTATCATCTTTTACTTTCTGCTGTCGCATGATTAATAAAGTTTCTTGAGTATGTTGACATGGTTATATTTTCTTTCAATCGATATAACAATTTATTTCCATGCTCGACTAAACTCTAAAGTCACTGGACCCCCTATGAGCCGTCCCTGTACTTGGTCGTTTCGCAGTATGCGTGACTGGTGTACTCCCCGCATAGACTGGCGACTAGCAGGTGACTCCTTAGCGTAGTCGAACAGCCCAATAGCTTGCCTGAGCATCGTGTCTCCTTGCTGCGGCTATACCGGCGCGTTAAGGCTAGGACTGGCGTCTACCATAGGTGACATCTTTTCTACTACGACCTACATGATAGCATATTATCGTCGACCATAATCGTATGCATGCTAAAACGGTTAAGAAAAAAAAACAAAGTAATAGCTATTCATGCCACCCACATCCGGGCGTGGCTCGGCTAAATCCCAAGTGTTTTTCACTGTTTTTTCACAACTAAAGTTCCTTGCTACGGCTAAAGGAAACAAAATATTAGGCCTGGGGCAACTTCACCCAGGTCTTCACCTTCGTCGATTCATAGGAGGGGGTTCATCTCATCAGCAAGCTATGTCGCAGCCTCCTCGGCCTCCTGGCGCAGGTTTAGAGCGGCGGCCTCCGTTGTCCCCTGTGCGTAGCCTAGGCGGACGCGCTGAAACACCACATTGGGATAATGGGAGCGCACCACCGCCAGAACGTGTTGAGCAGTGTCACGGGTCGCCTGGCGGGTGAACTCCATGAAGTTCTCCCAGGCCACCGCGCTGCGTTGCTCCACGTTCTGAGCGTCTGTCGGGGGCGCTTCCTCCGGATTGGCCCCGCCAACCGCGTAGCCATGGATGGCATTGAGGATTGGCCCGACGCCTTGCAGGAGGCTCTGTGTACGACCCCTCCAGAGGGCACGCTCGACCTCTAGATCGCGGATTTGCATCCTATAGGCAGCCCGTCTAGCTACAAACAACATACACAGTAAGTTCAGCACAATTCATTACTCTAAAGTGTCGAGCAGGTGTTTGATCGGGTATCAAAGAAACATACCATCACGCTCGGTGGCGGTGTTCCGGAGCTCCTCGCGCACCACATCTAGCTGCTCGTTCGCCAACACGAGCTGCTGCTGGAGGGTCTCCACGGACGACTCATATTCTACAAGGTATCATCGAAACAGAGTGTAATTTCCATTACTAGTAACTACTCTTGCCCAGATTTCTACAGCAACATAGTTCGACCAAATGACGAAAGCTTACCAAGCACATGCTCACTGGCTTCGCGGCGCGCCCTCGGCTCCGTGTAGCGGCCTTCGCTCCTCCTCCTCGAGCAGCTGCGATCGGCGGCCCAGAGCGCTGCGCGCTGCGCATCCAGTGGTGGGGCGGCGGCCCGGACGGCCTCGCGCTCCAACCGGAGGCGCTCGACCTCCAGCAGCTCACGCTCAGTGGCCAGAGATGCCCTCTCCTGTGCAAAGGCACGACGCTGGGCGCTGCCATTGCCGGCCAACAGGCGGTCCCTCTCAGCCTGGAGCTTCGCTCGCTCTCGTGCGAGTCGGTCACGCTCCTGGGAGAGCTCATCCCGCGCCTGTCTGGCCTCACGAAGGGCCTCCCGGCACTCTTCAAGTTCCTCCTGCAGCCGACGGGTCTCCTCGGTTTGCATATGCTGCCAGGAGCACAAGGTTACAACAATACAAACACAAGAGACAAGCACGATGATGATTGGCGAAATACTTACGCGCAGGCGGCTGGCTCCCTCCTCGAGCTGGCGTGCTAGGCGAGTCGGCTCGTCCTCCTCTTCGACGTCGGGCCACTCCTCAGCTGCCTGCTGCGGTGCGTCCTCCGCCGCCTCGTACCAGCCCTCGTCTTCATCCATCTCCAGGTCCTTGCCCTCCACTTGGATGTAATCCAAGGGAGATTCTGGCTGATTGAGGGATGGGGGGTCTTGAGGTCTCGGCGCCGCCGGTGCTGGAGCGTCCTCAGCTGGCATCTGTTGCCTAGGCACCTCTTGTGGCTGCGGAGGAGCAACCGGCTGGTCACGCTGCTGGGTATCTGTGCTGCCCGCTGGCTGCGCCGGCTCGGTCACAGGCCCCCTACATTAACAAGCATCATTTATGCACCTTCATATCGACAATGTGCATGCTCATGGTTAACAGATTTGTTTACTTACACGTTGGCAAAGTGAAGACCACGAATGCGGCCTCCCGAGCTGCCACCGCTGCGGCCACCTCCGCTTCGCGGCGCCAACACACCACCGTGGGGGCCGGTGGACACGCCAGGTGTTCTCTCTCCTCCGGGCTGCTGTGCACAGTGCAACGATGATCAATCAATAGAACGTAACTCGGGGACTCGAGAACACTGGAGATAACTTACAACTACTGCAGACTCAACAGGAACATCTTCTTCTTCATTAGACAAAACAACAGCATCACGAGGGCGAGCTTCAGCTTGGTGACGACGGAACGGCCGTCCCGCCGTCATCTTCCTCCTGATAACCCCCGGCACAGTTGGATTCTCGAGGGGGCGCTTGCCGCTGGCTCGGTCCTCAGCTGCTGCCTCACCCTCTTGTCTCCTCGGTGCTGTGGGTGCAGTGGCGGCGGCATCTGGATGAGCGCGACCACGCACGGCGGCGGCTTCCTCGGGAGACAGACTGAAGTAGCGGCTGCGCGACATGCCGTGAATCTGCATATATACACGACAGTGGATACATTCACAATCTGCGAGTCTGGGAATCAATCAATCAATACAACTCAAGCGACACTTACCAACGGTGGCGGGTTCCCGGCATTGAACGAAGCCACTGCGCGTGGATCGTGGGGTGCCCCGGCCGTCAGCAGGATCTTCGACACCCGGTTGCGCACCTCCGCCGATGGCAGCCACTCCGCCGACTCCCGGGTGCCGTCGTTCAGTCCAGTATACTAGAACCTGGGATGATCCCTCCGCTTGAGTGGCTATGTGCGGCGCTCCACGAAGGTGTGCACGATGTCGATGCCGTCCACGTGTAGATCATCGATCATCTCCACCAGCTCCATCACCCGCTGCATGTTGTTGGCCGGGGCTCCTCGTTCCAGCTTGGTCGCCTCACCGGCACACGGGTCGGATCGGCCGGTATCGGCACTTCCGATTGCGGCAGGTAGAACCACCGCGTGAACCAGCGTGCAACGTTGGATGGCAGTGGCGTGGTGGGGAACTGGCCCGCTCGGTTCCCCCGGAGCTTCACATACACGCCGCCCGCGATGCGCGACCCAGAATCCCCCTTCAAGCCAACATAGAAGAAGTACCTCCACAGATTGAGGATGGGGAGGATGCCTAGGAAGCACTCACAGAGGGTGATGAAGATGGCGATGTCGAGGATGGCATTCGGTGGCAGATGGCAGAGCTGGAGCCCGTAGTAGGCAAGGAGCTCCAAGAGGAAAGGGTGCGCCGGCATGCCGAACCCGTGCCAGAAGTGGCTCTCGAACACCACTACCTCGTCGGTCTGAGGCATGGGGTACGGCTCCACCTCCGGGACCCTCCAGCCGGCGACAACTTGCTCCGACAGGATGCCGGCATCCACGAGTTCCTGGACGGTGTCGTCAGTGGATTGCGACGGTCCACTCCTGGTCCATATGGATGACGGGATCTTCCATCGCGAGGGGCACGGGTCCGGCGCCCGCCCACCCGGCCCGCACCACCACGACCACCAGCGGCTCCGCCGCGTCCTCCGGCAGCAGCTCCGCCGCGACCACGGGCGCCCTCCACGTGGGCGGCGATCCATCTCGAATCGATCGGTTCTACATTTCAAGAAGATGAACAAGTATCCATAAAAATCAAAAAGCTTCAAATCCATATCCAAATCGGCTTCATTTGAACTCAATCGATAGCAAATCTACAGATCTACAAGGCACTTACCTCTAGCGGCCGGTGGCGGTGCAACCACGGTGGAAGATCTGGCGGCGAGGTTGCAAACCCTAGCTCTGGCTCACTGTAGCTGGCGGCGGAGAGAGGAAGGCTCGGGAAGATGGCTGGTTCGTCCGGGCGGATGAGACGAGGAGGCGATAGGCGCTGGTATTTATAACCTCGGGCTGCGTCCCTTGGGTTGCTGCATGGGCAACCGTGCGCGCCGCGGGCCCGCGCCTCCCCGTTTCCCGGGTTGAGTGCGTGTGGCAGGCGGTGGCGTCAGTTGCCATTGTTGCGCTTTCCGGGTGTGTGCGCGTTGCGGCGCTGCCATGCGTCCCCCCTCATTTCTCGCGCCGGTTTGTTCCCGCCGCGATCTCGGATATTTATTAACGGATACGTTGCCTTTCCGATTTCTTGGGGCACGGCGGCTAAATCTTCTCGACAAAGCTTCATCCATATCACGGGATATTACAGATTTTTCTGTTCGCCTTTTCCTTGATTCCTGGGCGACTAAGCTCCCCTGCCGTTACGCGGTAGCCTGGATCTTCCCCTGGTCGATATTGGGCATATCTTGACCCATGCACGGTGCATTGGCATCCTACATCTGGGCAGCAATACTGTGCTCGGGGACTCCAGTATGGGTGATGCCCCGGTGATTCGGTCAATGCGCCAGCTGTTGGTATATCTTATAGCATAAAATATAGAGGTTTTTAAAACAAAAATAAGCGCTTAAAATGAATATCAACATAGTATAGGGGCTTGACTAACATGATTCCACTAGTTTTGGTGATTTATATATTTTTCAGGGATTAAACAGAAAATGCCCAAGAGATTGCAAGCCCTACGACATAAGACGTATCCGTGACGTAACCCAATATGGAACATACACTAGAACATTCCAGAAAAGACCAGAGAGCACCGGAAGGAAGGTAGGGCCCACCTGGCGAGCCGGGCGGCCCACTCGGGGGCATGGCGGCGCCGCCCTGTGGGTCCCCCAATCGACCTCCCATTCAAGGTCGGTTCACCACCGCCTATGAGGAGTAATCTAGTCCATCCATCAAGGTCGGTTTGATCCAAGGGCTGTCATGCATCGCCTAGGGCTATATAACAAGACCCCCTGACCCCTGGGTGAAACCCTAATTCATTCTCATTCATTCCAACTCCAAGTCATCAAGTCAAGATCCCAAGCCCTAGTTCCACCATATTAGAGCATTAGCTATCTAGGCTAGTTCTAGAGGAAGTCAAGGTTCGTCTTGGATTCCGGATAGTCAAGAAGTAGCGGGGAGCGAAGCTTCACGTGGCTTCTCTCTTGTATCTCATTTGTAAGTATTTGTTAGAATACAATTGCCATGACTTTATTCTATTTAATGATTATATTCTTAGTTATATGTTTCAATGTTTATTATGATTATATGCTTAGTATAGCTAGATTGTCTTTATATTCAAGCATGGAGTCGTATAGCGCTCACTTAATGATATCTTGGGTGAGTGGTCAACAATGTGTAAACGTGGTGTTTATACAACGTTTGCCTGCGACATCACCCTATATTCTGGGACGTGTGGTAGATCGTGGATGTGATACTCCCATTGAGTCCTTTGGAGTCCACCCCCCGAATGTAGGGCTAGTTGAACTTTGTTACTATGGTAGGTTGGTTTTGTTCCTAATCTTCCTTAGTAATATTCACCATGTGTAGATATATTGCTTTCCTGCCATGATTGCTAGGTGTATTGCACTAATCTTAGTATGCATTGACATATAAGTAGGAGTAACATAGGAATATTCTGTCTATGCTACCTATACCATCTATTTGCCCTTTTATGACAGATTCTAGTGGCATACGATGATCTTTGACTTGGCACTTATCATTTATCTTTATTATCTTTATATGACTTACCCCTGTTCAGAGTAGTTAGATTACATATGGTTACTCTACTTTACCACACTGCATGTGACCTCAATCAATCTACCCATAACCTACCCCTTCCCTGTGGAACATATAAATACGATACCGGATAGACTCTGGTGAAGTGCTACAATGGGTTATTCTATCTCGTAAACTTGCGGATATCATATTCATATTTATTGCAAGAGAATCAAGTGTCATTAAGAATACCATCGTGCATTTCTTAGCGTTGTGAGCTAGGGTGACAGACTAGTTTCGTAGGCAATGCTAGAATGTATGGTATAGCTTTTGTGCCTATCGTGGTGAGATTAACTCCACCATCGATAATGTTGCAAAGTCATAAACCATAACTAACTTCCCATTCTAACTTTTATTGGAATGTGAGATTAACTCCACATCCAAGCTAACTTATTAGATAGATCCCCTTATACATTTAAAGCCATCCTAGGGTTGGGTCTTAGATCCATCTTTTTGTGATTGCGTTAAGAAATGTCAACTAGCATTTCGGCGCCGTTCTTGGAAAGGGTGCTAGCCAAACGAACACACATATTTGGATAGATTGATATCACTTGCATCACGTGAAGCATTGAGGACACCATTAGTCACTACTCGAACAGGATTACCCTTGTTTTGTCTACTTGTGTTTATCTTATGCAGGGTAATGAATGAATTGGTATGACCGTCCGGATAATTATATTGAAGATCCAAAAGTATCAGAAGGGCAAAATCCAAGCTTAGAAAAAACTCTAACACCTTCTGTCCCGGACAATCATTAATCAAGGTGAAGCTTAACACCAGTTTTTGAGGCTATGGCTATAAGATACTATGAGAGTTCTCTATTTCAACTACGGTCAATAGGCTGGTAGTTGAGATTTGGGGACAATGACTCTCAACTCAAGCCTGGGCTCATCAACATGTTACAAGCTAGCCAATTTTGTGGAAAGGCACACGAAGATGTGAGTGCTTATCTCTAACGTTTTTCGTGGAGGTCTACAGTACTTACACCATTAAGAAGAGTACCAAGAGACGCGATCCTACTTCACCTCCTCCCATTTTCACTCTTGGGAAAGGCAAAGTAGTGGTTCTACGCTGATAAAGAAGAATATTACATGGTCACTCTGCTCTACTGCGCCTTCCTAGTCAAGTTCTTTCCTATAGGCAAGACAAGTGCCTTACGGAAAAGTTATCCAATTTCCAGCAACAACATGATGAATCTATCCCAGAAGTGAGGGAGCACTTCCAAGATTATATTTCTGAAATAACCACATCACGGGATGGATAATTGGCTACTCATGCAGACCTTCTACTACGAGTTCAACTTATTACTCGTGAGACCATGGATGTTGTTGTTGGGGTGCTTTCCTATCACTTACTCATCAAATCTATTGAGCTTGTGGAGAAGATACCTTCCAACCAGAGATGGAACGAAGAACGTCAACCCTACAAGAGACCAAGAGGAATGCACCAGCTTAAAGAGGGCACACAGTCAATAACTACCCAAAGATTGAAGAGGATGTGGGCTACAACAATAACAACAACTATCATCCTCAACAGAATCAAGGTTGGAACCAACGGAGGCCCAGCTACCAAGGTTTCTACTTCAAAGAGTTTGAAAGAAAGGATGAAAAGATGACTCCCTACCACCTGATAAAGAAGATCTTGGGAGACCGTCATCCCCATCAGAATTAGACCCACACCACACCATTGAGGCCACGCTATGTGACTTTGGCTCAAGCATCAGCATCATGACTAAGCTTGCAGACCAGTCACCCAGCTACCCCAAAGGAATATTTAAAGATGTGAAGTATGGTTGAACACTCATACGTGCAAGCAGACTTTTGCAGTTATTGGAACAAAGAGGAAGATAAAAGGGCACCAATCATATTAGGCCGACCATTCTTGAGCACGGCCAAAGCTATCATCTACACCTTCAGTTCAAAAATCTGCTTCACCATCAAGGGGAGAAAGGAGAGATTCAACTTCAAGGACAAGACACTTACATCTCCTGCTCACCCACGAACACCGTACCTTTATGAGTTGACACCAGAACCTATGATCAAGACCATCAACAAAAAAGAGGGACAAGAATAAGAACAAGAAGGCTCAGCCTACAAAGAAGATCCAGGCATCCCGACCATAGCATGTTCCATCAACCAGTTGACCTTCAACAACACTTATTGACATGGGATCCGACATCAACCCAATGGCAAAGGTAATATATGAATTATTATTTGGTAAGATACCTTTGTACCCAACATATGTGCAGCTGCAGATGGCGGACAAATCATGCCGATTTCCAGAAGAAATTGCTAGAGACGCACCTATACAAATCAATGGGCACTATGTCATTACCGACTTCTGAGTCATGGACATGGGGGAAGAAAAGGGTCCACCACTAGTGCTAGGGAAACCATTCCTCAACACCACGTGCGCCATCATCTACATCCAATTGAGAGAGATCCACTTCCAGTTTCCTATGGAGAAAGGTACGCTTGTACTTTAATAGTTACACTAATTATGAACAGCCAAAGAAGAACAGGTCAGCATACAAGGAGCAAGCTTGGGGGAGGAAGGTCAATTCCTCTACAAGATGATCCATCGTACTCTTCCTCTTCACATACCCTCGTCACTCCACACGCTGGTTTGAAACCTCTCCATTCACTATTGCTCTTTTCCACAAGTTTGAATGATTTTGTTGCATGAAAATTAAACTTAAGGTTGAATAAAATCATTCCTTTAGAAAAGCAAAGTGAATACTTAAACATGAGATAAATGATCTATGCTAAAATCTTCAGCCAAAACTTTTTCGGTAGCATAGAAAGTGACCTTTAGCCCTGCGACAACACTATCCTTGTTACTACTTGTATATTCCTTCGGGTATGTGTTGTCCACTAATGACACAGGAATCAAACCATGAGAGGAGCAAAAAGGTTCGAGCACAATCTAAAAAAAAAACAAAAACAAGAAAGAAAGGATGATGAAATAAAGGAGATAAGTTAGGAACAAGATACACAAGAGGCCAAAGAAGAAAAGCTTCGAAAGCGTAAGGAAAGAACCACTACAAGGTGTTACAAAGGCCGTCACATTCAAATAAAAGGTAACATCTTGAGGTAAGTTGTCATTAATTAAGCTTTACCTTAATTATGGCCTGTTCATAAATAATAAACCAAACATGTTAGAGTAACAACCTTGTTTGATCTAGCTTTATTAGCTCAACTTGTTTTGTTTCTTTAATTGTTCCTATACACCACTCTCCTGATCTCATAGTCCCCAACCGTATAAGTCAAAACGTTGTGCATCCTGCTTTGGAAGATAATCATAATCATTAAACCTTGGATGCCCAACTTCCTGATCTTATCACCCTTGTAATAAACAACAACAATAATAATAATAATAAACATTAACTCTATCTTGTTTAATGTGCCTAAGGTTAGAGAATAATGAATAAAGTTATGGTTCTATTGGTGTTTTCCCACCAACAGGGCCCATGCACTTGATCTCTACCTTGTCTTTGCAAACAGGACACACTTCGAGCAAAATGTGGAGTCGTCTGTCACTCCCCCAAAATTCTATAAGTATATGTCCTAAACCCACAAGGTATGCACACTAAACAAGATGTTGCCCGCTTCCACTATCAAAGCTTCACTTCAAACCATGGGACCAACAAAGAACAAGGGTGATGCCATTCTCTGAAATCACTATCTCAAGAGACACAACCTCCAAGATCTGATAATGCACTTGAGAAGTGAGTAAGGTAAGAAGTTTTGTTTGGAGGACTTTAAAACCCCGAACCCTCGCCGAAAGGTAACTCGGTAAGTTATCCATATTTAATTCTCAACATTGCATATTTACTTTTACTTTTTGCATAGCATATTTCCCTTTCCCAATTGCATTTGAAAAGACAATAAAAATACTTAATGTTTTACCATGTCAAAAACCTAAAGCCCCATGTGAGTAAATCCGAGGTTTAACACCCTCAGAGATATTTACTGTGGTGGCATAAAAATAAAATAAAGATGCATTCATAAGTTCTTTATCTTCTTTTGCATACAAAATAAGAGAATCCAAAACTATATTTAATGCTGCTAAGTGTCCCAGGTGACAAAAGTAACGTGGCTAAACTCTAACGCCTAATCAAGTTCCACTAGCTTTGTTGTCTATTTGAGTTTAGCAGGATTTCGAAGGAAGAGAGACATGATGAGCCGACACCACTTTGTCACCATCTACCTCAACTTCCATATCATTAGCCCGACATTCCAATCTAGCTTGGGGGAGAGCACCCCCAGTTATCCCGATAAGTATCTCTACTACTACTATTATTATTAGCTAGATATTTGGTTTGCTTAGTTTGCTTAAGTTGCTTAGAGTGAGTCTATATAATCTTAAAGAGTCTTTATTATAGTATGAGTAAATGATCAAGAGAGAGTGTACACCTTTTACGCTTTTGCTCAACTAAAAAAAACTTAAAGGAGATGATGAATGGTTGCTCCGTCGTAATATCTTTCAGGTACCTAGCTTTCAAGCTTAATTTCTCTCGAAGCTTAAATGTAAAACTGCTTTGACTTGAGATTTACTCTGAACCTGAAATTTGTGGATTGCAAATGCTTGCTCTAGAGTCTAGGTAATTGACGGATATGATATATGAAAGTTTTGAGCTGCTATTTCTCTTACTCCTAGTGACACTAGATTTCTGGAGATTTATCTTTTGAAAATTATACAAATACACATGATAAGTTCTTGTATGACAGAGTGTTGAAACTCCTACCACAGCCATATATACATGCTCCATAGATTAGGAAAACCTTTTTGATATATATATATATAGGCTGCTTGCTTTGCATTGAGTTTGGTCAATCTTTGTCGACCCTTAGAAACTTGTCATGCTGATGTACCATCCATCCATCCACCACATCTATATTCCATTCCACTAGACTCCACTCATATATATGCTGCTTCTATCCTGGAAGTACGCATCCACCATATTCCATTCCACTATATATCCACCAAATATGTTCCACTCCTGTCCTGGGAGAAGAGCAACCAAAAATATTCCATCCATTTCAGTCAACAATCTTATAAAGCTCTATTATTCTTGTCTATCTCTCAAAAGTTTATTGCAAAAAGAGACTTGGGTTGTCTTAGTTAAAAAAAAAAAAGAGAGAGAGAGAGAGAAGAAAAAGGGGGATGAAAAACGGACAAGTGTCCTACGGGCGAGTAGAGCCTACCTCCCTAAGAGAAAAAGAGGATAAAGGAGAGTTAAAAAAAATGGACAAGTGTCCGCTGAAAACAATGGGTACTTAGATGCCCGCCTCTCCATAAAAGAAAAATAAAAAGAAATGCAACCCAGGTTCTCTCAAGTGTTTTCAAGTTTCAAAAGAGAGATGGCTTTCCAAAGAGCTAGAAGAGAATTAGACTTTTTCTCATCATATTCGTTCCATTCATCATGCACATGCATCAGTGTGACTCGTGACTTTGGATCCATTGTTTTAACTTACAATACATGCTTAGTAAGTATTTAGTTTTCTCCCCACCTATAAACTCCATATATAAGCTTTAGATATAGGGTGAGAGAGAAGAAGGCATAGTGTCCTACTGCCTTAATCCAAAAATACCACATACTATGAGAGAAAGGCAAAACAACCTTATTGCCTTAGTAAGGATCCACCAGTACCACATATGAGAGACTTGAAAGGGTCATACTAAAGGGACTTTGAGTTTTATTTAAAAAATTAGCAAAAACTCCGGAATGATGGTTGAACAAAGAGTTTGAGACCTAGTGCTTGACTTGATTGTTCTATCTTTCAATTGCCCAAGACCACAAGAAAAGGCTACAAGCTCCATGATTAAAGGTAATATGGGTAAGTTGAAGGTTGAAATAGTTTATTCTTATCCGGAGATGAAATTTTGTTTGAAAGCATGTGTACTTACGAGGTGTGAAAGCGTTGCAGCAACTCCTGATCCGACATAGTCTTGCTAGGGACTAGCAAGAGGTAAGCTTGGGGGAGCTTGTTGGTATATCTTATAGCATAAAATATAGAGGTTTTTAAAACGAAAATAAGGGCTTAAAATGAATATCAACATAGTATAGGGGCTTGACTAACATGATTCCACTAGTTTTGGTGATTTATATATTTTTCAGGGATTAAACAAAAAATGCCCAAGAGATTGCAAGCCCTACGACATAAGACGTATCCGTGACGTAACCCAATATGGAACATACACTAGAACATTCCAGAAAAGACCAGAGAGCACCAGAAGGAAGGTAGGGCCCACCTGGCAGAGCCAGGCGGCGGCCCACTCAGGGCATGGCGGCGGCCGCCCCTGTGGGTCCCCCTGTCAGCCTCCCATTCAAGGTCGGTTCACCACCGCCTATGAGGAGTAATCTAGTCCATCCATCAAGGTCGGTTTGATCCAAGGGCTGTCATGCATCGCCTAGGGCTATATAACAAGACCCCCTGACCCCTGGGTGAAACCCTAATTCATTCTCATTCATTCCAACTCCAAGTCATCAAGTCAAGATCCCAAGCCCTAGTTCCACCATATTAGAGCATTAGCTATCTAGGCTAGTTCTAGAGGAAGTCAAGGTTCGTCTTGGATTCCTGATAGTCAAGAAGTAGCGGGGGCGAAAGCTTCACGTGGCTTCTCTCTTGTATCTCATTTGTAAGTATTTGTTAGAATACAATTGCCATGACTTTATTCTATTTAATGATTATATTCTTAGTTATATGTTTCAATGTTTATTATGATTATATGCTTAGTATAGCTAGATTGTCTTTATATTCAAGCATGGAGTCGTATAGCGCTCACTTAATGATATCTTGGGTGAGTGGTCAACAATGTGTAAATGTGGTGTTTATACAACGTTTGCCTCGCGACATCACCCTATATTCTCGACGTGTGGTAGATCGTGGATGTGATACTCCCATTGAGTCCTTTGGAGTCCACCCCCCGAATGTAGGGCTAGTTGAACTTTGTTACTATGGTAGGTTGGTTTTGTTCCTAATCTTCCTTAGTAATATTCACCATGTGTAGATATATTGCTTTCCTGCCATGATTGCTAGGTGTATTGCACTAATCTTAGTATGCATTGACATATAAGTAGGAGTAACATAGGAATATTCTGTCTATGCTACCTATACCATCTATTTGCCCTTTTATGACAGATTCTAGTGGCATACGATGATCTTTTGACTTGGCACTTATCATTTATCTTTATTATCTTTATATGACTTACCCCCTGCTCGTAGTAGTTAGATTACATATGGTTACTCTACTTTACCACACTGCATGTGACCTCAATCAATCTACCCATAACCTACCCCTTCCCTGTGGAACATATAAATACGATACCTGGATAGACTCCTGGTGAAGTGCTACAATGGGTTATTCTATCTGTGCGCTTGCAGATATCATATTCATATTTATTGCAAGAGAATCAAGTGTCATTAAGAATACCATCGTGCATTTCTTAGCGTTGTGAGCTAGGGTGACAGACTAGTTTCGTAGGCAATGCTAGAATGTATGGTATAGCTTTTGTGCCTATCGTGGTGAGATTAACTCCACCATCGATAATGTTGCAAAGTCATAAACCATAACTAACTTTCCATTCTAACTTTTATTGGAATGTGAGATTAACTCCACATCCAAGCTAACTTATTAGATAGATCCCCTTATACATTTCTGGCGCCATCCTAGGGTTGGGTCTTAGATCCATCTTTTTGTGATTGCGTTAAGAAATGTCAACACCAGCTAGGTCTCCGATTACTCGGGGACTACTGATTAAATTTTCTCAAGACCCTAGCAGTACGTGATAACTCACCTAATCCTAGGCTCGGGGACTAAGTGGGCACACTTCACCTACGGTGAATCGTGCTCATTTTTATCCTATTCATTTTTGAGTGTTTTTTCACTCTACGCGGGCACACTTCGCCAGAAAGAAAAAGATTTTTTTCATTGGAGCACCCAGCATCCAGCAGGCGGATTCGTCAAGACTAGACTGGTCGGAAGCAATGGAAAGAAGCAACAGGAACGCATGCGGCTGGTCGAGAGCTGTCCCAGGCTAGTCGGCGCTTAACTAGTCTGGTCGACACCGCATGAAGACTGGTCGACAACACCTCCCGATGGTTGAAGCATCAAGACTCCCTCACCTGCAGCATACAGCGTGCTCGGGGACTAGCTGTGGGGGGATGAACCCCTATCCCCTCACGGGCTGCTTCGGGTTAGGCCTTCCAGGCCGGCCCAAGACGACGGACTGAAGCCCTCGGTGATTAGAAGACCGCAATCGTCGGGGATCACGGCCTAAACGTGGTCGCCAAGATAGTTTCCTAGTATAGCTCAATCGTAATCACTACATACTTTCCTATTGTAACCGATCAGGATAGATCTTGTCGGAGCGGATCCGACCTGTAACCCTGCTCCCCGGACTATATAAGGAGAGCAGGGATCCCCCTCGAGGGACACAATATTCTCAATCAATCAATACAATCTAAGCAGGACGTAGGTTTTACGCCATCAAGGCGGCCGAACCTGGGTAAAACCCGTGTGTTTTGTCCTTCGCTCGTTCTGCTTAACATCCTGTTAGTCATCTAGCGCACCTCTACCGCTCTATCTACTAGCCGGGCATACCCCTGCTAGACTATCGCCGATAAACTGACGACAAGAGCTCGCGCGGCAAACAACAGGATTCGAAGTTTGAAAACCAATTAGGAACGTGGCCGAAAATTCGACCAGGGGGGACGCCAGGGGGGTCCACCCGCACCCTGGGGTGCGCCCGCACCCTGGCTGGCTCCGCTGGCACCCAAACTTCGCCCTGAGCCTTTACCCTGAAAATGAATAGCATTCATGTTGTTTGCTCTGTCTATTTGATTCGTGTCAAGGCAGAGGGTGAGCCTTGTCCTATAAATACCACACCTCACCTCTCCTCTCCTCTCCTCACACAATCATCTTCTTGCTCTCACCACTCCCCAATCCTCTACCACTCTCAACCAACCAGCAGCAATGGCGAGCCATGCTCTCTCCCTCTACAACTCCGCTCGCTCGCTTTGCTCCATTAACGATGGAGACCTCTCCTTCTCAAGCGACGAGGTCGAACCATCAGCCGTCGCTCCTCTTGCCATGCTCCCTCCTCCACACTATTCTTCAAATGGAGGGAACAACATGGTGTCCACGGGCAGGTCCGTGGCACCCAAGAGCATCCTTGGGCGCCCTCCTCGCCCTACGGTGGGCACCATCGGCATCAAGAGGAAGGCACCCGAAGCTTCGGGCGGCCGTTCTTCTTCGACGGAGACATCATCCTTCCACACCTCCGATGCTAGCTTCCCTTACACCGTCGTTGGTGTTGACACACCAGCGGGTGGGCGTGGAAAGGGGCTGATGAAGAAGCCTACTAAGGCTCCCACTCCAGCGACATCTCCTAATGCTCCACTTCGTATCCCTCGGGCAGCCCCTAGAAAGGCCCCGAACGTGTTTGAGAGTCGCTCGAGTAGTGAGGGTCCTTTGAGGGTTCCACGGGCTGCCCCTAGGAAGGCTCCCAATGTCTTTGAGAGCCGTTCCGAGGGTACTTCTTCACTGCATACAGCCGGTAGCAGCTCGGTACCTAAGGATCCTTCGCTAGCAACGCTGAACGCTAGAGTCAACTCTTTGCGTACGCTAGTGAAAAGACTCACCAATGAGGTAGAAGCGGCAGAAGATGAGAACATGGCGATTAGAAAAGAATTAGACTCCTTCCGCCTCGGCTTTAAGACCAAGCTTGTCAGGGTCGCTAAAGCCGCAAATGCGGAGCATGCCCTTAAGAGGCCTGCATAGGCACTTCTACCTCCCCCGAATAAATAGGCGCGCACAACTTTACATTTCAGCATTTCCCTTTCCAATCATTTTGTATTTCCTTCAAGTGTGCGCCTCCATTTGTATTTTGAATTATTTATGAATTCAATAAAGCTTGTCTTTGGAATATTGTGTATGTCTCTACTTGTTTTTGTCTTGTGCAAAAAGAAAATAAAATAGGTACAAAAACAAGTGTGGGGGAGGCAATCGTCTCTCACAAGTCAAGGTACGCAATGTATAAATTCAAATTTTTTTTTGACTTGAGACATACTTTCTCTTCCTCCCATGGTTAAACATGATGCTAAACCTGAACCAAAGTTGGCAAAACTCCATCTCTAGTCTACCAATTGATTCATGACATGCATACACTTTATTCGTCGCCAAAAACCATACTTTGATGAGCAACTACACCGTTAGGGACCCCATGTTCATCTAAACAATTGAGCTTTGAGATATGGTAGAATGACTTGACACTTGCTCTCTTATGCAATGAGACTTGGTTTTATTTCAAAAATTCAAATAAAGCATGCTCCTGGTTTGACTTAGACAAATCCTACCAAAGCCTGAATAATGACATGAATATCCATTATAGCTACTACCTGCTATATTGAGTTTTGTCAGGCTTTGTGATCTGCGTTGAGAGAGGCTCATACTCCCAAGATCGAAAAACACGTACACCCATATACACGCCGATTCTCACAATGAGAATTGCGCACAACATGCACCCTTACCATCCACAAAATAAATACTCCATCCATGTTATACCATGATCATCTCGGGTTATCAGAAAAAGTATCATGCAGAAAGAAGATACAGGCTACAGAAAAAGTATGAGAAAAAGAGAAAAATTGGACAAATGTCCCGAATAAACGACGAGGAAGTCAGTACTCATCCAAAAAAAAGAGAGAGATAGAATAAAAAGTAGCCTGTATCTCTCCAAAAGCATACAAAAAGAAAAAGAGAGATCATGAGTTAAGGAGTAACCACAAAAATACCACAAATATTTTCCACACACTCTTGCACATTTCGATCTAGGAGTATGGCCCTTCCCTCCAATGATCCGGAGCTTGACTCGACAAAACATACAGAGGTACGTATGCATCACTCCACTCAAAGATCCACAAAACCCTGCAAAAAGATAGGATGAGTGAGAGCAAAGAGTGCTTCGGCAAGGAAACACAAAATGAGTGACTTTGTGAGAATCAACCATGGAGCATTGCTGTTTTATTTTCAAAATTCAAAAAAAATCAACCAAGTCTTTGCGCATCAGTAGTAGCAAGGAGATATGAATTCATGCCGTTCCATTGTTCAAATGTTCAAAGATAACTTGGTAGCCACATTTGAATGCTCACAAAACAGGTGAGGCCCGAAATAACTTGTATGCAGGTCTACATCTTGGAGATTGAACCACTTTAGTCCTTATGCTTTCACTCGAGGACGAGTCAAAGGCTAAGTGTGGGGGAGTTTGTTGATCCCGTATCCACAAGCCCCCGAGCATCTCAAGGTTGAGTCATGAGAGCTGCTCTGCTCTTCTCGGATGAAGCCTTGATATGGTCTTGAGATCATACGATGTGTGCTTTTGAAAAAAGTGCACCCGTAGGGTGTAGCCCCCGAGCTTCTTGCTTTTTAGCACAAAGAGCCGGAAGATCTTTGAGTTCTCCTCCTATGTCTTCGAGTTCTTGGCATATCAGGGCTCTATCTTCGAGTCCTTGCCGTGTTAGAGCTCCGTCTTTGAGTTCTTTCTTGAAGGATCTCACCCTACAAACCCTCGAGCATCTCGAGGTTGAGTCGGGAGAGCTGTTTTTGCTCTTCTCGGATGAAGCCTCGTCACAATTCTTGAGATCATACGGTGTGCGCTTTTAAAAAAAAGTGCACCCGTAGGGTGTAGCCCCCGAGCTTCTTGCTTTTTCGGCACAAAGAGCTGGAAGGTCTTCGAGTTCTCCTCCTCTGTCTTCGAGTTCTTCTCGCTCCAGAGTTATTTTTGGAGAAATTCTATCCCGGGTATACTGTAGCCCCCGAGCATCTTGGAGTTCTTTTGTAGATAGAGCTCCTAGAGGTTCTTCTTGTCCTCCGAGAATTTCGACTGTTTCTCTTTTTCCGTGCGATCCGCGGTCGCCAAGAAGCGATTTTTTATCTGCGCCGGCTTTTCAGGAAACGTCTGCATGTTGCAGTCATCACAATGAATTGGCTGCTCCTGGAATTGAGGTGACCGTTCACTGCTGATTGCCTCGTCTTCTGTGGACCTGGTCCATAGGCATGGCGATTTTTGCCTATAAATTGACCGCCTTTCTTGTTGGAAAACCAGAGCGTCTTTCTTCTTCTCTGCTTCTTCTTCCTCTTGGAGTATCTCTCCTCTTGTAGAAAAAAGCTTCTCTGAGCTTCTGATCCATGGCGTTGCCATTGAGTGAGTTGGATCAGCCCCCTGGTGTAGTCTTGAGCCTTCTGAGGTTCTTAATTTGCGAGTGAGGGATGTCTTGTGAAACGGAGTAGAAGGGGACTTCTCCGGTGGTCGCTCCACTCCTTTATGCTACTGGCAGTGGGAGAGGGATATGCTCTGTGTTGTAAACTTGGCCATAGCTGGCTAAGTTCATCGTTGTTCCTTCGTCTTGTCCCACTTCGCCGGCGTCTATTGAGGAGGGTGTCGATGTTTTACGACCGAGAGCCCGCCACGGGGTGAACCGGCGGCGGTTGTTCGGGCCTCGACGAACCCGGAGCCCGGTGGTTTGTTGCGCAGGTGACATGGAGAGCGGGGTTTTTATATCTTGGTTCGGGCCCTCGATCAAGGATCGAGTAAAGACCTTTACGCCCGGTCGGCATGAGCCTGTTTTTGATTGATGGGGTCACCGAGAATCGGCCGTCAAACTTACAAGGTCATAGCCAAGCTTGTGTTCTCTGTATGCTCGTTCGCTCTCCTCCTCTACGGGTGTTCCTTGGCCGCCTTTTATAGTCCAAGGGGCCAAGGAACTCGCTACGATCCTAGTCGGATACTGAGAGAGGGTTGTCCGTAGAGGAACCGAACACCCGAGCTCTAAACAAGGTAACCCGACTAGTGTTCTATCCTAGTTACAAATGAAGTCACCGTAGCTATGCTTCTATTGCCTTCTCGGGTTGTTTGGGCCGCAGGCTAGGATAGAACCCCTGCGAACAACTCGGTAGAGTTCTTTGGTGATCCTCAGATCCACAAGCCCCCGAGCATTTCAAGGTCGAGTCATGAGGGTTGTTTTGCTCTTCTCGGGCAAGGCCTTGATATGGTCTTCAAGATCATCTTACGGAGTGCAATTTTGAAAAAGTGCACCCGTAGGGTGTAGCCCCCCGAGCTTCTTGCTTTTTGGCACAAAGAGCTGGAAGGTCTCGAGTTCTTCTCCTCCGTCTTGAAGTTCTTCTGCCGCGTCGAGCTCTTCTTTCTTGAAAGGAGAGCCTTGTTCCGCTAGCCCCCTCAAGTGACACCTATTATAGCATAAAATATATAGGGTTTTAAAAACTGAAATAAGGGCTTAAAATGAATATCAACATAGCATAGGGGCTTTACTGACATAATTCCACGAGTTTTGGTGATTTATATATTTTCAGGGATTAAACAGAAAACACCCAAGAGTTTGCAAGCCCTACGACATAAAAGACGTATCCGTGAAGCAATCCAACTTGAAACCCACGTAAGAACATTCCGTAAGAGACCGGAAGGCACGACCCACAAGCCGGGGCCCACCCCGGCGGTGTGCCGGGCGGCCGCCTCTAGTAGCAAAGGGCGGCCGCGCCATGGGGCCCACCGTCACCTCGCCGGCGACGCGGTTCCTAACCGCCATTGAGGAGCCATCCCTGTCCATCTATCAAGGTCGGTTGGATTCAAGGGCTATGGTGCATCCAATGGAAGACTCTAGAAGGCCCGCACTGAATTCGCCCATCTAAGCCTATGTGCATTAGCATAATACATGGTGGAAGGTTTAGTACCACATTGCCTACGGAACTAGGAGGGAGGCCTGGAGACCCCTATATAACAAGACCCCCTGCCCCCAGGGTGAAACCCTAATTCATTCCATTCATATCTCTTGACCTGTTGGTCTTGGAGGTGTCCCAATGTGAGGACAACCTCTCCACTAGAGAATTAGGGCTAGAATCTTCAATGTGATAGATTAGTAACTAGAGAGTTAGGGAGAGTGGAGCTGCGCTCCGATTTTGGAGATGTCTACAGAGTTTGGTATGTCTTATATCCTTTCTTTGTAAGACTTATGATTCATATATTTATCTTCTCTATGTACTTCCATGACTTTCATATATTTGGTTAAGTATAGTTGTTATGCTATTGCATGGCATCTCCGCTCGTATTGAGGGCTCTAGTTATTCGCGGTAGCTAGAGTTGTAATCAATAGTATAGACTTGGTGTCTAGGCTATAGGTTACCTGCGGTTGCGCCCAATCCCATGGTTAGTTGTGGTAGCCCCAGGGGTGACAGCCCTGTCAGGCCGATGTAATCCACCACGTTCGGGTTAGTGTTTCGTAGAGCTTTTGGCAGCCTTCTCCCAACTACCTTCTTCCCAGTCTTTCTCAAGAGTTGGGATGGATCTGCTGCTCCAAAGTGCATTAGTATAATTGCTATCATAGAACCTAAGTAATAGAGAAGTACATAGGAACCTTGATCTCTCCCGTTGTCCTCTCAACTTGCTACTACACATTTATCATTAGGAATTCTCTTGTGTGTGATATTATGCATAACTCTTATCATTATCATTTACCCTCACTTTAGTTTAGTGGTTTGCTAAGTTAGTAGATACATGATTGTGAGTTATTAGATTCTTTAGCCAACGCTTCCCTGTGGATACGATACTCTAGAATACTCATCCTAGGGAAAAGCTACAATGGTAGGTGTTCTGTGCGCTTGCGGAATCCTTCATATTCTTTTAGCACTTAATAAATACCAACAGCCCCCGAGCATCTCAGGTTTGAGTCACGAGAGCTGTCTGCTCTTTCTCGGGTGTGTCCTTGGTGCGGTCCTTGTTGTCTTTATACGGTGTGCACTTTGCTGAAAAAAGTGCACCCGTAGGGTGTAGCCCCCGAGCTTCTTGTTTTTTGGCACAAAGAGCTAGAAGGTCTTTGAGTTCTTCTCCTCCGTCTTCGAGTTCTTCTCGTCGTCGGAGCTCTTCTGAAAAAATTGTGCCCCGGGTACCTTGTAGCCCCCGAGCGTCTAAGAGTTCTTTTGTAAATAGAACTCTTAGAGGTTCTTCATTTTACCCGGGATTTTGACCGTTTCTCTTTTTCCGTTTGGTACTTCTTCTGTTGGGCTGTTGCAACGTTGGCCAGGGTTCTTCTGTCTTCTTGGTGGGTTCTTCTTTGTTGATTTGATTGACTTGTCTTTGTCTTGATCTGTGCTCCGGGATGTTTTCTGCGCTGCTTGCTGGCATTTTTTGAAGGGTTCTTCTCTCCTTCTGAGGCTTCCAACCGTTGTGTCAGTCTGTTGCACTGTTCCGCATAAAAAGGAGTGCCGTTGTCACTTCAAATTAATTTTGAAGTTGTAAAGGCTCCCGTTACAGAGAGTTTTATTCTGTAACGGGTGGAAAATCTCCCTCCATAAATACTTGGATACGGCCGTTTCTTTTCCTCCGCCTGCCATTTGCATCCGCGATTAGCAATCCTCCTTGCCCTAATCCCCTTGCGCCGCCACTGTTCCCTGCCGTCGCCGTTGCGCCTTCGAGTTTCTGCTGTTCTCGCCGCCTGTTCTTCATTATGGTGAAGAGCTCTTCCTCCAAGAGCGCAAAGGGGAAGGCGGAGATGGTTCCCGAGGTGGAGGCGGCCATGAAGATCTGGCCGGAGTCCTCTGTCGATGCCGGAGATCTTGAGGAGTTAGAGCGGCGCCGGCTTCTTCCTCCTCAGAGTCTCTCTGGTTGGAGGCTCCCTACTGGGCATCGTCTTCCCGCTCCCGGTCCTCTTGAGGTTGTCCTCTTTCTTTCTTTTGTCCAAGCTGGTCTTTGCTTGCCTGCTTCGGATTTGTTCCATGAGTTTCTGCAGTCCTATTCGATTGCTCTTTCTCATCTTGCCCCTAATGGGGTTCTTCTTCTTTCCATCTTTGTCCATGCCTGTGAGACCTTCATAGGCATCCCTCCTTCTTTGAAGCTCTTTCGCTATTTCTTCCGCCTTCGTCATGGAGGCGATCTTTCCTCTCTTGGATGTGTTTCCATCCAGGCCCGCCAGGGTCGAAAGGGTGCTTTCTTTGATTATGAGCTCCCGACTCGCTTTTCGGTTGGCGCCTGGTGGTTTTATGTGAATAATCCTCCCCCTGCCTTGATGGATCATGACTCGATGAGTCCTGTTGATCCTGAGAGCCTGAAGGTTGACTCTCCTGATGAGTCTGAGGTTGCTAAGTTTGTCAACCGCGTCAAGATCTTGAAGCAGGGTGGCCTCAGTGGTGCTAGAATTGTCGCCAGCTTTCTTCGTCGTCGAGTTCAGCCTTTGATGGCGAGGGAGACGCTTGGCTTCGAGTACTCTGGTCCTGAGGATCCCTCTCGTGTTGGTGGTGATGCCTCTGAATTGCCTGAGGAGGAGCTGATGGTGTCCCTTCGCTCTTTGCTGAAGGATGTGCTGATGACTCCGATTCGGGTTGTTGAGTATTCTGCTGATAACCCTCCTCCAGCTGTGAGTTCTTTTGCTTTCTTTGTGCTGTATTTGCCTGTTTAGGGTTCTTTCTGACTCTTCTGATTTTTTCAGCATCTTGGCCGGAACTACTCTGAGGCTGCTGTGGTGACCGTTGCTGCGGCACCTGCTGTCTCTGTTCCAGGTGAGTCTGAATCCCTTCCTGGCATCAGCATTGGGGGTGCTTCGTATGTTCCCTTTACACCAGATCCATGGGTACTTGCCCTTATAGGTCGCATGGCGGCGGAACGTTCGCTTGAAGAGCCCACGCTTCTGCTGCTATCGTGACTCCAAAGAGGACTCGCTCTTCTGCTTCTCAGGCTTCTTTGCAGGAGCCCACAGGTAATATACTTATAGGTGAGGGGGTTGTTCTTCTGTCAGTCCCCCTCTTTCTCCATAATGCTGACCTGTTTCTCTGTTTCTCCAGATGGTGCTTCGCGCTTGCTTTTTGAGCATGCTGAGGAGCAGGTGGAGTCTCTTGTCCGGGATCCATAAGTCCTTTTCTTGACTTTTGAATACCTGGTTTTTGTATGGTAGCCTTATTGGGGTTGTTTGCAGTTTGCCGTTAATGCAGGTTGAGCCCTCTGAGGCTTCTGGCCAGGTTCCTGTTGTGGCTGTTGACGTGAAGCCTCCTTCTGCTGCCGGCTTGCCCCCTCGTCCTCGTCTTCATTTTCGGTGAGTACTCTTGAAGTGAGTTCTTTCTCCCCGTTGATTTTTGAGAATTCTTATCCTGTCGGGGTTGTTCTGCAGGCGTCCTTCTGTGAAGTTTGCTGAAATTACCTCTCCGTGTTCTTCTGAGTGTCCTGCTGGTGGCCAGTCTTCTTCTTCGGCCTCCCCTGTTCGCATAGTTGCTGCTGATCCTCCTCAGGATCCTTCTCTCTTTGATCTGAGGGCTCTTGCAGACTCTGTTGTTTTGGAGTTTGTTCTAGCTTCTCGGGTTGCTACCCTGTCTGCGGCGTTCCGGACTACTTCGGGTGCCTTCTCTGCTTTTGATCAACAGTTCCAGGTATGCACCGAGTTCTTTTTCTTGACTTTTCTCTTTGCTTCTTTTGAGAGGTGTCCTGAGCCCGACTTTTGTCTTTGTTTGTAGTCCTTTGTGCGTGACCTCCCCGTCTTTCTCCCTGCTCAAGAATGTGACTCCTTGCGGGCTGAGGTTGTTCGCCTTCAGGGGATTGAACGGGATCTTCGTGCTTAGCTCCAGGACTCTTCTGCTACCATTGAAGGGTTGACTGAGTCCTATGCCAAGGTTACTCAGGAGGTTGAAGGTATGTTTGCTTATCCTCTTGAGTTGTTTTCGCTTTATCTGTCAAGTCTTCTTTTCTGACTTGTCTTTCTGTTGTCTCCAGGTCTTCGGGTAACCAATTCTGGTCAGGCGGCCACTATTGCTGAGCTGTCGGCCGAGCTTCAATCGGAGAGGGATGCTCTTTCTGCTCATCGCGTGAAGTTCTCCGATCTCTGGCGTTTTGTGTATCCCCTGCCGGAGGTTATTCGCCTCCCTGAAGATCAAGGTGTGTCCTGGAGAGAGTTTCTTCCCCGGGTTCCCGATCGTTTCCGCTTCTTTGTTGGAGACGTTGCTGGGAGGCTGTTGAAGAGCTTGCTCTTTTACTTCCATCATCTTGTGCCAGAGCTGCCCATTGCTGCCGTTGTGGATGGGTTTGCCTCTGACGAGCATCTCAGGATAATGGATGAGGAGCGCCCTGAGGTGGATGCAGCTGTTACCACACTTGCTGGTACCATCGACCTTGATCTTCCTGAAGGTGATGTGCCGGACTTTGATGCGGCCTGAGTGCTTGTTTGACGGCTTCGCCCGTCTTGTAATGAACAATTTTGCTGGTGGCCTTTTGGTTGTAGGCCTTGAATACTCTTGTTTGTGTCCGCCTTCGTGCGGACTTTAAGTATCTCTGATCTGCCTTCGTGCAGACTTGTTGCAGTTAGTCCTTTGCTTGTTGTTGTCATGCTCTTCCGAGTTCTTCTTCGGATGACTTGTTGAGATTGCGCCTTTGGAGTTCTTCCTTAGGCTTCCGGCTCTTATGTCCTTCATGTAGGTTCGTTCCGAGTTGTTTGGAGTCACTCATTGTGACACCGTTGTTGTCTCGGTTGATGATCCAGCTTGCCTTTCTGTAGACTTGGCCGTTTATAGTATTGAAGTCCTGCTTCGAGTTGTCAGGGCTGTTTTCCTGACTTGTCAGCTTGTCTTGTTGTAGATCTGCTGAGGGTAGCGTAGGTTCTTGTCCTTGTGTGCCTTTGGGTTGTTTCTCCCTTGACGCGTCGGCTAGCCTGTTCATGGGTCTTGCCGTAGTAGATTGGAGCCTTGTCTTACTGCTTTAGGGTTCTTTTTCCTGAAGGAATTAGCTTTCCTGCTTCTGTAGACTTGGCTGGAGATAGTTCTGAAGTTCTTCTCCTGAAATCCAAGATCTTTTTTTTTCGGAGAGTCAACCCACCTTTTCTCAGAGACTTGATTGGAGATATTTGTAGAGTCTTGCTCTGGTTTGTCAGGATTGTTTTCATCTGACAAATGACTTCTGTCTTCTTCCTGAGACTTGTCATGATGATTGGAGGCTTGCTCTTGAATTCCAGAGTTCTTCTTTTTGGAGTATCAGCTCGTCTTCTCTCGTATATTAGCCGATAATAGTTGTGGAGGCTTGCTCCTGGTCTTCAGGGTTGTTCTTCTGAAGGTTCAGCTCGTCCTTTCTGTAGACTTGCTGAAGGTGATAGAGTCTTGCTCTTGGTCTTCAGGGTTGTTCTTCTGAAGATTCAGCTCGTCCTTTCTGTAGACTTGCTGACAGTAGTTGTGGAGGCTTGCTCCTGGTCTTCAGGGTTGTTCTTCTGAAGGTTCAGCTCGTCCTTTCTGTAGACTTGCTGAAGGTGATAGAGTCTTGCTCTTGGTCTTCGTGTTTATTCTTCCTCAAGATTCAAACTTGTCCTCTGTAGACTTGCTTCGATGGTGGTTGGGGCGTCCCCGTTTTGCGGGGGTTGTTTTCCTCGACTTGTGACTTGCGTCTTCTTCGAGACTTGTCACGATTGTTCGGAGGGTTACTCGAGCCGTTAGGTTTCTCCATTTAGGCCCTCTAGCGTTTGTCCTTTCTTGGACATGCTAGTGTATTTTGGTGGAGTCGTGCTCTGAAAGAGTTGTTCTAACTCGGGGTTGCCTCTTCTCGGGCTAGGGCTCTCCCATGCTTTGTCCAAAGGACTATCGCATGACGTCCCTTGAAGGGTTCTCAGTCCGGGCCCATTTAAGTGCACTACGGACTGAAGGTCAAGATGGTTGGGTTCCTATTTCATAACACTACAATCCATCTTGCCTGGTTTGGGCTGCTCTATTTTCTGAGAGACTTGTGTGAGACGATGGGTTTCTATTTCACAACACTACACCGTTCACGCCCGATTCGAAAGGCCGTCCGCCGTCATTGGACATAGTGGCGCTTTCTGGACCCTTGATGGCCTCTGCAACCTAGACGGGCCGATCCCAACGTTCTCTTTTTTCAAGAGTCAAAGTTCACGATCTTTCGCTAGGATTTAAGGTGTGGACGCTATTCTAGAGCTAGGACTTCGCGTGGTTCCACCCTTGGAAATTTGACCTCCGTTCTGGTGGTCGGGTTTGCCTTCTTTTGGTTGACTTCTTCTCGTGAAGTGCCAAACTCGGGCTGTTTTGTTCTTCTCCCTTAGGAGGCATGCAGCTTGACTCTGGGCATCTTGTTTCGTTGAAGTGCCTGGTGGCTGCGTATTTGGTGACCTTTTTTGATGGTCCGAGTTCTTCTCGTGCTTGATCTTCTTCTTCTTGAGGTATCGGAGAGTTGTTTTTATGCGTTACGCTTCTCTTCTTACATTTGCCTTGAGATTCTCTCGATTATGGATAGAACCTTCTCGAGCTGGTTTATGTGCCAAGAGTTTCGACTTCTTCTCCTTGCATGGTCATCGCCTTGTAGGTTCCCCGGTCCCAAAGATTCCTTTGACGATATATGGTCCTTCCCAAGGGCTGAGCAGTTTATGCTTGCCTTCCGTCTTTTGATTTCTCTTGAGTACTTGATCTCCTGGGTTGAGTTTTCTTGGACGTGTGCTTTTGTCGTAGTGCCTTCTTAATCCTTGCAGATATCTTGCGTTCTGAATGATGGCGTTTGTTCTGACTTCTTTCACACAGTCGATTTCTAGTCTTCTTGTTTATTCTCCTTCTCCTTCTTCAAATTGCTCAATCCTTGGAGAGCTCCATATGAGGTCCGCTGGTAGGATGGCTTCTGATCCGTAGGTCAGGAAGAAGGGTGAATAGCCTGTTGCTCTGCTGATTTGAGTTCTTAGGCCCCAGACAACTTTTGGGAGTTCTTCGATCCACTTGGCTCCGTAGTCCTTGAGTTCTTCGTATAATCTTGGCTTTAGTCCGGCAAGGATGAGTCCGTTTGCTCTTTCGACTTGTCCGTTAGCCTGAGGGTGTGCTACGGAGGCATAATCTATCCGTATGCCACAATCTTGTGCCCAGTCTTCGAATTCTGCCGCCGTGAACGGTGATCCGAGGTCGATGATGATCCCGCGGGCATCCCAAATCTGTGCATGATCTCTTGGATGAACTCGACTGCTTTGGTGGAGCTGAAGGTGACCAATGGCTTGTATTCTATCCATTTGGTGAATTTGTCGATGGCGACGTAGATGTACTCATATCCTCCCTTGGCTCTTTTAAGTGGTCCGACTTGATCTAGTCCCCAAAGACGAAAAAGGCCATAATGGTGGTATGCGAGATCGTTGTGTGCGTGCACATGCGCTTGTCTTGCAAACATCTGGCATCCTTTGCATCTTCTGACGAGTTCTTCTGCGTCTTTGAGGGCTATTGGCCAGTAGTATCCTGTTCTGAATGCTTTTCCCACGAGGGTTCTTGACGCTGCGTGGTTTCCACAAAGATCCGAGTGGATTTCTTGTAGGATGTCTTTTCCTTCTTCGAGCTTATGCATTTGAGTAATACTCCTGATGATGCTGTTCTCTTGTAGAGCTTGTCTTTGATGAGCACGTAGTTCTTGCTTCTTCTCAAGATCCTGGTTGCTTCAGCTTTGTCTTCGGGTAGTGTCTTGTTCTTGATGAAGTTTATGATGTCTTCGATCCAGGGAGTTGTTCTTCGACCTGGAGAGATTATCATTACTCCGTTTAGAGCTGATTGCTCCATGTTGTCTTCTTCTTCTTCCTGGTTCTCCTTGATGGATGGCTTCAAGAGTTCTTCGACGAATACTCCCGGTGGGACTTGTGCTCGTCGGATCCGAGTTTGGCTAGCACGTCTGGCCGCCACGTTCGCATCTCTGAGCACGTGTAGGATTTCTAGGCCTTGGAAGTTCTTTTCCAGCTTGCGCACTTCTGTGCAATAGAGGCCCATATTGTCCTTTGTGCAGTCCCAGTCTTTATTGACTTGATTGATGACAACCGCGGAGTCGCCGTATACTTGTAGTCTCTTGATTCCCAGAGTTCTTGCTATCTTGAGGCCATGGATGAGTGCTTCATACTCTGCCTCATTGTTTGTAGCTTGCCACATGATTTGCAGCACGTACTTGAGTTGTCTTCCTTCTGGAGATATGAATAAAATCCCGCCTCCTGCTCCCCTAGCTTCAACGATCCATCGGGCACATGTTCCAATGTTTCTTGATGTCGCCGGATATGGGTTGTTGGAGCTCTGTCCATTCCGCTATGAAATCCGGTAGCGCCTGGGATTTGATTGCTCTTCTTGGGGTGAACTCTAGATTCAGTGCTCCGAGTTCCACTGCCCATTTTGATATGCGGCCTGTTGAATCTCTGTTCCTCAGGATGTCGCCTAGTGGTGAGTCAATTACCACTGTGATCTTGTGACTGTCGAAGTAGTGTCGTAGCTTTCTTGATGTGATCAGTATGGAGTAGAGTAATTTTTGTACGTGAGGGTATCGAGCCTTGGACTCAGATAGAACCTCGCTCACGTAGTAAACTGGCCTCTGGACCTTGTTAGGTTGTTCAGGCTCTTCTCTTTCCACGATGATTGCTGAGCTGACCACTGTATTTGTTGCTGCTATATAGAGCAGGAGTTCTTCTTGATCTTTTGGAGGTGTTAGGACCGAGCCGTTGTAAGGTACGCTTTGAGTTCTTCAAACGCCTTGTCCGCTTCATCTGTCCACTTGAATTCTCCTTTTGTCTTGATGAGTTTGAAGAAGGGTAGCCCTTTCTCTCCAAGCTTGGATATGAATCTGTTGAGTGCTGCCATGCATCCTGTGAGCTTCTGGACGTCCTTGAGGCTTCGGGGTTGTGTCATCTCGGTGATTGCCTTGATTTGCTTGGTGCTGGGTTCAATGCCTCTGTTGCTGACCAAAAAACCCAGTAGCTGTCCCGAAGGTACTCCAAAGACGCATTTTGTTGGATTGAGCTTCCATTTCCACTTGTTGAGGTTTTTGGAAGTCTCTTCCAGGTCTTGAATCAGAGTTTCTGGTTCTCTGGTCTTCACCACCATGTCGTCTACGTAGGCTTCGGCATTTTTGCCAATCTGCTCTCCCGATAAGTCTCAGACGCTCTTTTGATACGTTGTTCTCGGCGTTCTTCAATCTGAAGGACATTGTTTTGTAGCAAAGAGGCACCGAAGGGGGTGATAAAACATGTCTTGCTCGATCTTCTTTCTTCGCAAAATGCGGTGATATCCTGAGTAGCAATCCAAGAACGTTAGTAGAGCTGATCCTGCTGTAGAGTCCACTATTTGGTCAATCCGTGGTAGCCCGAAGGGGTCCTTTGGGCAATGCTTGTTCAGGTCTGTGTAGTCCACACACACTCGCCAGTCGGAGGTGTTCTTCTTCTGAACCAGAACCGGGTTAGCTAGCCAATCAGGGTGTAGGATTTCTCTGATGAATCCTGCTGCGAGTAGTTTTGCAATCTCTTTTTTGATGGCTTCCTTCTTTTCTGGTGAGAACCTCCTTAGTCTTTGCTTGATGGGTTTGGATCCCATATTGATGTCGATTCTGTGCTCAGCCAGCTCCCTTGGTACGCCAGGCATGTCTGCTGGTTTCCAGGCAAATATATCTTTGTGTTGCCTTAGGAAGCTGGTGAGCGCGAGTTCCTATTTTGGAGATAGGTGGGCGCTGATGATCGCCATCTTGGATGGATTGCCCGTTTGTAGATCAATGTGCTTGACGTCGGCCTCTTCTGGTGGAATCAGAATTGCTTGCTTCTTGGCCGGTATCTCCAGCTTCTTCCGGATTTGTATCCTCTCGCCATCCGGTTGAGTTCTTTTTTCTCCAAGAGCTCCCCTGTCTTGTTTGTGATTTCCACGGCTTGAACGTCACACTCAAAAGCTTTCTTGAGGTCTCCCTTGATTGAAAGAACCCCAAAAGGTGCCGACATCTTTAGTAAAAGATACGGGTAGTGTGGAATAGCCATGAATTTTGCAATGGCAGGTCTCCCCATTATGGCATGGTATGGTGACTCGAGATCTGCTACTTCGAACTTGATGTACTCTGTCCGGTAATTTGATGGAGATCCAAATGTGACTGGCAAGGTGACTTGTCCAACTGGTATGGCTGCTCGTCCGGGTACTATTTCGTAGAAAGGAGTGCTTGAAGGAGCGATCAGCCCGGAGAGGTCTAGTCCCATCTTGTCTAGTGTTTCTGAGAATATGATGTTCAATCCAGCTCCTCCGTCAATCAACACTTTGGTAACGGTCACTCCGGCTATCGTGGGTTCCAGTACCAAAGGATACAGGCCGGCGTTGCCCACACTTGTCCTTTGATCCTCCCTGGTGAACTG
The DNA here is from genome assembly GCA_015847255.1 of Hyparrhenia diplandra. Classification (NCBI taxonomy): domain Eukaryota; kingdom Viridiplantae; phylum Streptophyta; class Magnoliopsida; order Poales; family Poaceae; genus Hyparrhenia; species Hyparrhenia diplandra. Next base: position 1,060 of record JADLZK010001344.1, on the reverse strand, counting down.
GATCGGGTATTGGGACCAATTGAGGTAGCGTGGTGTTGCGGGTTCTGCTGCCATGATTGATCTGAGTGCTAACTTGTCCTGTCTCTTGCTCTTCGAACTGGGTACTCTAGAGAATATGACGTTCAAGGATCTCGTTGCTTTCTGGAAATCCCCTGTCTTTTGCTCTTCAATGGCTTCTTCTCTGTTTTCTTGATTGTTTGCCTTCTGAGCAGAGTTGTTTCCTCCCTTGTACTTTTCCTGGAAAGTGGTACAGTTTCCGAGCGTGTGCGGAGCTCCAGGGTGGTAGATACAGGGTAGGTCTTCTAGCTTGATATTGCTTCTGTTCCTGTCGCCATTGTTGTTGTTGTTGAACCTCTGTTTGTAAGGTTTCTTCGACTTTTCTGCCATTGCGACAGTATTGTCTGGTCCTCGCTTCTTCTGCTGTTGAGAGTTGTTCTGATCTTTCTTCGGGGCTTCTGAGTTCTTTCTTTCTGGAAAGCGGTCTCGAGTTCTTTCTTCAGCTCCGATCATCTTCTCAACAGTAAGCTTGAACTACTCGTTCGTCCTCGGGTTGTCTTTGTAGAAATCTGAGAACTGCCATCTTGAGAAAATCCCATTACCGAAGGCATCTATCACTTCTCTCTCGGTGATGTCGTGTACTTGGGACCTCATCTCCCCAAATCTTCGATAGTAATCTCTCAGGGATTCTCCAGGCTTCTGCTTGAGGCTTTTCAACTCAGCCTGAGTAATAGGATGGGTGATGATTCCTGCGAAGTTGCTACAGAATGCTTTCTGTAAGTCTTCCCAGTAGCGTATTGAGCCCTCTTCGATCTTGTCGAACCATTGGAGCGGTAGAGCCTCTAGGGCCATGGGAAAGAAGACGGCTTTTTAGCGCCATCATCTCCTCCAAAGAGCTCAATGGATTGTGAGTAGACTCACGAGCCATTGTCCGGGCTCTGCTTTTCCCATCGTATTTTGAGTGGTTTGAGGGCTTGAACTTTGGCGGTAGCTTGACTTCCTCGCAATCTTTCAAATAAGCAAGGAAACCCGTCGTAGTTTTCCATTGTTCTCTCTTCAAATC